>OY856414.1:399262600-399697600 GCA_963693085.1 Alisma plantago-aquatica | reverse complement strand
TCAAAAAGCACTCTCATTGTGACCTATTCCAACATACATCGACCTCCTCATTGTACATGCTGACAATAAAATCGGGTGGAAGAGTTCAAACACATATGTTGTCCTAGGAACCAAGATGCATAAATACTCATAAACTGGACAAAGGGGTCGAATATCTCAACCCAATCCATTTTAAGAAACCAAAAGAGATTATAGTGGTCCATTTGCTAGCCCAAATCAGACCACTTTCATTAACAACACTATCCATATATTCAACCTATAAGATACACCTTTTTTTAGTCCACAACTTCCAAAATCATCAAACCAAATTTTAATCTTAGCTTCTTTCCTTTATTTAAAACATAAATATGAATTCCTATTGAATATTTAACAGATTTCAAATAAATCATATAAATCACATAATAAAGGGAACAAAATATGATTAAATCAAGGCAAGGATTAGGGTCTCACATTTACCCTCAATACAATTTTCCAAAATTTTGAAAATAAAGTCAGATAAAACAAAATCATCTCCCCCATCCAACTCCCAAGTGGCCTCCTCAACACCATGGTGATGTCACAAACCTTCAGTAATGGTATGTCTTGATTCCTCACATTTGTATACATCTATGTAGGATCTAAAATGGCCCTTCCTTATGTGAAGAATAATCTTTCAAATGAACATTAACTAATCATACCATCTACTCTATATAAAAAAGGTACTTCATCAACATTGAAACATGGAAAATGTTGTGTAATCAATTCAACTCTAGAGGCAACTTCAACTTGTAGGACACTTCACCAATTTTCTATATGATAGGATAAGGTCCCATATACCTTGAAGAAATCCTACCCTTTTTCCCAAACTTGAAAACTCCTTAAGAAGTTGAACTTTAAGGTAACCATGATATCCAATCTAGAACCCCAACACTCTTATACTACCACTATAATATGACTTCTATCTATGATGTGTTTCTTTTGACTAATACTTGATGATATGTATCTTATCAGTCATCTACTTCACTATTTCTAAACCCAAAAGTTGATATTTTTCCCATCACATACAAACATATAAGTGATCTCCAATAGCTACAACATAAATCTTCATAATGTCCCATTTATATACATGTATGATTGTTGACCTAAGTGTTATACATTGTCAATATTTTGATAATTACGTAAACATTCCATTCATATGTATCTAATATGTTTGTTTAAGATTGATTTCAGGTATTAGGTACATGAAAAGGATCAAATCTATAAAACCCTAGCTTGTTTTAGTTCAAATTAAAATCAATGAAAATGTAGTTTTTAGAAAACACTCCAAAACACCTTAGAACTTTTTGTAATAATTTTTATTGATGATATGACTTGTAAATAAGATGACAAAAAATCAGGCACACTTAATTCGAATGTCTGATCACTCAAATATCATTTTGTAAAATTCATCACAGTCACTTCATCGTTCTAGTTACAAACTCAACCGATCCTTGATGGATTTTGAGAATGATATCGATCAGTCAAGTTATCTATCCACAGATGTCGACTGATGATCTGTCTGCCGAAGATTGATTTAACTGGATCAGTCAAGTTGCCACCAGGACAAACTTGACAAATGGTTTAAATTGGTCTTGTCGCATAGTTGTCATTAGTCGAGTTATCTTTATTGAAACTTGATCGATTGTACTGCATGGAAAATGTAGAAAAAGTGATTCTAACCATTGGAGAGTTGCAAATCTCAAAATTATATCTGTTGCAACCCTCCAAATGGCTAGAAAATGTTCACAAGTGTTCCCACACTCTAGTGGACACTCCCAATTATAAATAGGACCCCTTGGAGTTCATTCCAAGTTTTATCATTCATGCTATTCAAGGTCCTTGCCATAGTGAGTGTTATTAGTCCACTTGAGCCCCTTTCTCTCTCTTGATTACACTTCACTTTGTTCATATGAGTGAGATAGGATTTGCGTGAGAGAGCTTCTTCAGTGTACTCTTGTAAAGCTCTCAAAGTTCCCCTTTCCCAAACTCTCTCTTTAAGATCTAGTTGATGAAGGCTTCTCCGGGTGAAGGAGAAGGTTCTTTAAGCTTATTTGAGTGAATGAGAAGGATAAGGAGGAAGATCCAAGGAGTTGAGTAGGTAAATCCTCCAGGAAAAAGACTAATTGCAAGAAGGTATCACCTTGGTGAAGGCATCCAGTTGCTTGCAAGAGTGGGTAAGACCTTGTTGAGGTAGAGGACTAGCTCTTAGATAGGTAAGACCTTGTTTGTAAGGTTGTTGACTCCCCTTGGCCTCAAAGGGAAGTTGGGTATCCTTTCTCAGAAAAGGAAGGTCAATTTTTGTAACTCTTATAAATGAATATAAGGAGTATACATCTTAGAAATCCTAGAGCTTGACCTCTCTAGGTAGTGGATTGACTCTCTCTTAGTTTGGAGAGTGGAACCACTCTAAAATAGCTTGTTCATTGGTTGTTTCATTCTCTCTCTTCCTTTTTATGTATGTTTCAATTGCCTTCAAATTCACTATTTGCAATTAAATTTATTTGAAGTAACTTGAATGTTTAACAAGTTTTGTGTAAGTGTTTTAGCTTTATTCACCCCCCTCTAGAGCCTTTAGATCCAACAAGTGGTACCAGAGCCACAGTCTTCTCTGACACATCTCCCACAAGATGAGAAGATGGGTGAGAACTTGCTTAGTTCTCTCAACCTAGAGGAAAGTTTCTCCATGCAGACACTAGTTTTTGACGACACCAACTTCCTCTATTGGAAAACGAAGGGTGTAGTTCTTCATCTAAGGGATGAACAATGACATGTGGAAGGTGGTGATCCCATACAAGGAGTCGGTGGGTGACGTATCTACTTAGGATGAAGCTACAATCAGGAAGGTGCATCTCAATGCCAAGGAGATTAGTATCATCTATGCTTCCCACACTCCTTCTGAGTTCAACCGAATCTCATCTTGGGGCACAACTAATGAGGTTTTGAACAAGTTGTGCATCACTTATGGAGGGACGTAGCAAGTCAATGAGTCCAAGATATACATCTTGAATTGTCTTCTTAAGAACTTCAAGATGGGAAAGAAGGAGAGAGTGGTAGATATGTACTCTCGTCTCAACACCACCATCAATAGGCTAGTTGCTTGGGGCCACACTATGGATAGGGGAACTATTAACTCAAAGATCTTAAGGTCCCTTCCCAAGAGATGGGAACCCAAGGTGACTTCAATTGAAGAAGTAAGAAGCCTTGGATATCTAGCCAGGGAGAAGCTCATTTGAAACCTTCAAGCCCATGAGCCAAGACTAGACAAGCAAGAAGAATATCAGAAGCAAGAAGAGATGGAGTCGAAGCAAGTTAAAGATAATGCCTTCAAATCCTAAGTGGAGGCAATGATCCTTCAAAAACAACTTGCTTTTCGGTCCTCTCCTACCTCCTCAAGTGAAGATGACAGCCCTAGTGAGCATGAAGCAAACTAATCCAAGGGAAAATACTTCAAGGGAAAGTCTTCCTCGTCTTAAATTCAAGATTCTATGAATTTGGACAAAGGGGGCATTACAAAAATGAATGCCCAAAGGCCAAGAAGAGCCATCGCAAGAGAAGACACAAGAAGAAGGATGAATACAAGAAGGAAGGAAAATGCAAGGGAAGAATAAGAAGGAGAAAAGAACCAAGGAAGCAACTCATGCATCTTGGAGGAGTCTTCATCTAGTGGATCAAGCTTCGATGAAGGAGAATGCCACCTTGCACTCATGGACACCACAAGTGAATACATAAGTGAGGTAAGTGAGGTAAGATTGCATGATTTATCCAAAGAAACTCTTATTAATATGCTTAATGCTACCCGCACTTCTTATTATGATTATAATCTAAGAAGAAGAGGTTGGGTAAGATTATTGATGATTTGTATGCAAAAATTGACATTCTTGATAAAAATGAAAAGTTGCACCTTGATAGTATTGATTCCTTGCAAGGGTAGTTTCTTGATCTTGAGCTCACAATGGAGTTAAAGTTGATAATGGTGTCTAACTTAAGAGCATCACTAGTCTTAAGGAAGAAAACCAAACCCTAGTAGATAAGCTTGTTTTGCTTGAAACTGAAATTAATGATCTTAAGCTTGCTTGTAACACTACTAAGGATGAAAAAAGAAACTATATTGATGAACTTATATTGCTTAGAACTGAAAATGCTAGGTTTCTTGCTCAAGTTAGTGATCTATCTTCTATACCTATTTTGCCTAGCAATGAAGTTTCTTCTATTACTTTGGATAGAGATTCTTATTAGACTAAAGCCCTTTTCTTATAGGCTGATGTGCTGCATGCTAATGATGATATTTCTCATTTATCTTCTACATTGTCACTCTTATACAAGATAATCACAAATTGAGAGCCACTTTTCAATCTTTTATCAAAGTAAAGAAGTCCCTCAATGGAGTCTTGGATCACTCTACCAAATATAGTGTACTAGTGGTTTGGGATATGAGGGTGCTTCAAAAGGAAAAGATAAAGGCAAAGGTAAGAAGAAGAGCATGGGACCTCCAATATTCCATGGAGAGCCATCTAGTTCAAATAACCCTATGGTGTGTGTTCAGTATAAGAGTGATGACCATTATTCTATTTATTTTCTTTACAAGGAGAAGGGGGCCAATCCAAAGATGAAATGGGTCCCCAAGATAACCCCAGATCCCCAAGTTTGAAGTAGGTGGCGATTATCTTCCTTTGTTGTAGGGAAAAGGCAAATGGATTGTTTATAGTGGTTGTTCAAAACACATGATGCGTGAAATCAGCCACTTCAATCAATACACCAAAAAGAAAGGAGAGTCGGTGACCTTTGGGACAACAACAAGGGTAAGGTAATAGGTGAGGGTGATGTAGGCGATTCATTTTGCATCAATAATGTACTTCTTGTGGATGGCTTACATCATAATTTAATAATTGTAAGTCAACTTTGTGATAATGGTTTTCTTGTTCTATTTACTTCTTTAGAATGCTTGCTTCTAGATTCCCTCTCGTACATTGTCATATATAAGGGAACAAGCAATGGTAATCTTTATATTAGTGTGCGTGATTATATTAAGACTATTGTTTCTAGATGTCTTGTTTCCAATTCAAATAATATTTGTTTATGGCGTGGTAGGCTTGGTCATGTAAATATGCATCAAATGAAGAATTTGAGAAAAAATGACTTGGTGAAGGGACTTCGCAAATTAGGTTTTGAAAAGGATGACAAATGCCAACCTAGTACCCAATGAAAGCAAACCAAGTCCTACTTCAAATCCAAAGCAGTTCTTAGCACCAAGAGAGCAGTTGAGCTTCTTCACATTAATCTATATGGACCAATGCGTACTCAATCTCTTCATGGTAGTAAGTATTGTCTTGTGATTGTTGATGACTATTCTCACTATACTTTGACTTTCTTCCTTGTTTCAAAAAGTGATACTCTCAATGTTTTCTTGGTTTTTTGGAAATGCGTGGAAAATGAAGCTTCTTGTTGGATTGTTTCCATTTGCAATGATCATGAGGGAGAATTTGAAAATAATTTATTTGAATGGTTTTGTGAGGAATTTGTCTATGCAAATAACTTTTCTTCTCCTTGAATGCCTCAACAAAATGGGGTTGTAGAGAGGAAGAATAGGTCACTACATGAGATGTCTAGGACTATGCTTTTAGAGTACAATACTCAAAAGAAGTTTTGGGATGAAGCCCTTAGCACTTCATGTTTTGTGCAAAACCAAGTTTTTACCCATCCATATTTAAAGAAAACTCCCTATGAGCTATGAAGTGGTAGAAAGCCTTCCATTGGTTTTTGTCATGTTATTGGGTGTCCTTGTTTTGATTTGAACACCAAGGATTCTTTTGACAAGTTTGATCTGAAGTCCTACAAGGCTTTCTTTCTTGTCTATGCCACTACCAGCATGGCTTATAGAGTGTTTAACATTGAATTGTGAAAAGTAGAAGAATCTATAAATGTTAGATTTGTTGAGACTAACCCCTCATTTCTAAGAATGTTGCAAATCATGATGTTGTAGGTGAGGCGATCCCTCTCTTGAAAGAACTCAACATTGCTGATAAAGGAAAGGAGGTATTAGTTGATGAAGAAGAGAAAGATAAAGAAAAGAATGACCCAACCCCCCGCTTTGTAAAGCATCATCTAAAAGAACTAATCATAGGCAATCCTTTTGAAAGGGTGAAGACGTGGGCTGCCTACAACAAAGAACAAGCATAGATGGCCTTCATTTCTCAGCTTGAGCCTAAATATGTCAAAGAATCCCTCAAGGATGATAAATGGGCTCTCACCATGCAAGAAGAACTGTAGTAGTTCGAAAAGAACCAAGTGTGGACTCTAGTGCCAAGACCAAGTGATAGAAAGATCATTGACACCAATTGGGTCCACCGCAATAAGCTTGATTAAAGTGGCAAAGTGGTAAGGAACAAAGAAATGTTAGTTGCTGAAGGATACAATCAACAAGAAGGTATAGATTTTAATGCAACATATCCACTTGTAGCTAGACTTGAGTCAATTAGGATGTTGCTTGATTTTTCTAGTCACAAGAGTTTTCTTCTTTATCAAATGGATGTTAAAAGTTTGCTTTTGAATGGTACAATTGAGGAGGAAGTGTATGTTGCACAACCATTAGGCTTTGAACATGATAACTTGCCTAACCATGTTTATTTGTTGCAAAAATCTCTCTATGGTCTCAAACAAGCACCTCAAGCTTGGTATGAGAAACTAAAGAACTTTTTATTAGGTAATGTCTATATCATGGGTAAAGTAGATTCTACCTTGTTGCTAAAGCACACTTCAAAAAAATTTCTAATTATTCAAATCTAAGTTGATGACATCATTTTTGGTGGAATGAAACTCGATCTTTGCAAGGAGTTTAGTGATATTATGTAGAGTGAATTTGAGATGAGAAAGATGGGGGATCTTAGTTTCTTCCTCGGCTTCCAAATCAAGAAAACCAAGGAAGGTAACTTCATTAACCAAGGCAAGTATACAAGTGAGCTACTTAAACACTTTGGGATGGAGAAAACCAAGTCTATAGACACCCCCATGTCAAACACCGCCAAGATTGATATAGATGAAGAAGGTGAAAAGGTAGATGAGAAGCTCTATAGAGGCACGATTGGAAGTTAACTTTATTTAACTACCTGTAGACCTTACATAATGTTTAGTGTTAGCTTTGTACTCACTTTCAATCTAGTCCTAGGAAATCACATCTCATAGAAGTTAAGAGGATTTAAAGGTATATAACCAAAACCACAAATCTTTTACTATGGTATCCTAAGTCAAGGGACTTTACTCTTACTACTTATAGTGATGTGGATTATATAGGATGCTTGATTGATAGAAGTACACAAGTGACACTTGCTTCTTCCTAAGACCTTGCCTAGTTTATTGGTTCTCTAAGAAACAAACCACTGTGGATCTTTAAACTACTGAGGCTGAAGACATTGTAGTTGGAGTTGTTGTGCCCAAGTCCTATGGATGAAGCAAATGCTACAAGACTTTAACATTTATTTTGATGCTTCTCCTATCATTTTTCATAATACTAGTGCAATTAACTTGTCGTATAATCATACATTGCGTAGTTGAGCTAAACATATAGTGGTTCTTCATCACTTTCTTCATGAACACATTTCCAAGAAGGCTATTTATATCACACATGTGGATATGGAGAATCAAGTTGCGAACATTGTCACCAAACCTCTAGCTAGAGAGTAATTTGCTTTTATTAGATCAAAACTATTTATAACTTATCTTGATGATAATGTGATGCCTTCTATCTAGTTGTTCTCTTACCTATATCTTTATTATTTAAAATTTATCATCTCTTGCTTGATATGTGCTAAAATTTCCTTGTTTCTATGCCTTTTTTGCTCATTTTGGGTATTTTTTGCAGATGCTTATTTTATGGCAAAATAGTACCCTATGATGAGTGAAATGTGACTCAATATGTCTAAAATTCATAATAGGATAAAGAAATAAATTTCATTATCACCCTAGAGGATAGGAATTAAAATTTTAAGTTTTGGACAAGCTACCTTTCAGACAAGTTCCCAACTTGACCAATCCCTTGGCAAAGGTTATGTGAACAAGTCGATCGGTCAAGTTTCCCAAACTCAGAACTCGACCGATGGTCGAGCTGGACTAAACTTAAATAGGGTTCGGATGACATTTCTCCCTCTCAAATAGAGAAAAGTTGGCCAATTTCCCACCCTTAACCCTCAACCCTAGGTTTGCACATCCCTTCCCTTGCCTAGCCTATCCTTCCTTGCCTCTCCCACACCCATTGTAGGTGGTTAGACGACATGTTGGTGATGATCTCTACATTCTTTGGTTGTTTTTGCTTCTCAATCCGACCCCATGGATCCAACCAAAGAAAATGGGTTGCCCCTAGTGGATCCAACCCATCATCTTCCAACCCTCTCCTCAGTTCCTTTGATGACACCTCTTTTGTCTCCTCTAAATCCCTAGATCAGTATAAGGAGCTCCTTCCTAGGAACCCCATTCCTTTTTTATCCTTGTTTAAGCCTCATATCCACATGCAGAAGGTTATCTCAGAGATAGAGGAGTTGTTTCCCATCACCTAGGTGTTTTTTGTATAGAACGTCGGTGCTTTCATAATTCCATTACAAGCACCAAGGAAGTCGATGAATTCTATGTCAATCTTTCATGGAACTACAACACTATCATGCCACTACCCAATAGCCAAGTCATCCTCACTTCCATGATTGTGGGGACCAAATTCACAATCTTAGAAGATTCCTTGAATATCTTTTTCAATGGAACTGAGGTCACCAACACATGGAGGAAGGAATATCCTGACTATTTTGACATGCTTGACCCTAAGGATTTCAATAAGCACGTTAATCTTACTCTCCTTGATATCCATAAGTTCTTGAAGAAACCTCAGGAACCCTATAGGAATAAGTCGATCTTTCCGTCATCTTCCCTTGATCTCAAGAATAGGTTGCTCGCATTAGTTGTTAATTGTAATGTCCACCCAAAGAAAAATAAAATGAAAATTTTAGAGAACATTTCTGTGATCATGTACTGTCTCTTGAAGAATGTTGGAGTCCAGTGGTCACAATACATTCTACACAACATGACCTGATTTGACTCAGGGAAGAACACCTATCATACCCACCCACCCTACCCTACCTTGATTTGTGGTCTTTTCTCTTTTTCTACCAAGAAATATCTTTTCAATGATCTCAATTACAAAGATAGTTGAAAGAAGATTGCATTAATGAAACCACAATCAAGAAGACATTCCTGCCTACCTCTTCCACCACACCTAGATCCTCCACATCTACCTCCATCCAAACCCCTCCACCACCACCACCACCTCGACCTGACCACACTTCTTTCTTGGTGTCCAATGAAGCCCTCATGGGTTACATGATACACCATAAGACGTACAACCTTCAGGTCTAGGACCACCTTCACCAAGACTTTTGTCAGATCATGTCTACTGTGAACTTGTCTTGCAGACTCGAGAGGATATAGCCAGTTGGTAGAGCTTTGCTCTTGGAATTGGGTCGTTGTGATTATAGGTTGGATGTCTAATTGTCTAAGAGGTAATGATATTACCATCCCTACCCTCCCTATCAGCCATACCCAGGTGGTGACTATGCTTCATATGCATATAGTCACTTCTAACCAGCCCCACCACTTGCTGCTTTTGCTGCCACACATGTTGTTGATGGTGGACTTGCCTTTTCCCCTAGAGTGATTCCTTCTCTGTCTCTACCTGTTGGCCCTCTAGCTACCCTACTTGCCAGTCTTGGGGCCTCTGCTCCCAACATCCCCTAGGCACATGAGTTACTTACTCTTGGCATGTCTTGGGAGGAGTAGAGTGCTAGTTGACCCACTTTACATCACTCGTGCCCCAAGAAGGTCAGTAACTAAACTCAGTGGCACTCCATCTTATGGATGCCCCTACTCTCATTCAAATTTTAAACAAAGACAATGTCATGGTTTTGTTCCTCCTACCGACAAGGAGATGCCTAACCATCCTACTGAGGATGTTGCTAATGATGATGAGGGAACTAAGGATGATGGTTGTAATGTTGACTTTGATGACAGCTTCACTAGTGCCTCTAGTGATGAAGGTGTTGTTCTTCTTTCTATTACACCTTTAGATGGTGACGAGGACTACCAGCCCGAGGCCGACAATGATGATGTGGATGACTATTTTGTTGACATAGATAGCATAGATTTTGCTTAGTTGTTTTAGTTCTTTAGTCTTTAGGTGTTGATCGTAACTATATTTTTATACTTTTATGTGCTAAGACATTTGGGCAATGTATCTGAGGCTTACTATTTTATCATCTTATTATTTTATTGTTGGTTTATGGTTCATTTTGAGAGGACATGCTCCTATTGTTGTAATATTAATCTTATGTACCCTGACTCTTTGGTTGACACTATCTTATGAGTTTGTGATATGTTATCCCATATTTTGATTATTACATTATATTGCTTGTTTCTCTCGCTTCGTCTCCATTTGATGTGTGATATATGTGGTTGACTGTTTTAGCATGTGCTTGTGGATAAGACATGTGTTTTTAGATCTTCTACCCCCCTACCTTTTTGTTATGACAAAGGGGGAGAAATGATATCAACTATATTGTTTTAATGCATATATGATCATTTTCTTGTCAATTATCAACATATCATGTGACTTGATAGAGGAGCATATAGTATGTATATGTGCTATGGTTATCAGTGGATAGACTAACCATGTTGTCTTATGTAAGCATGAATTGAGGGGGAACAATTCACATTGTTTAATCATGTATCCCCTTACACTTCACAAGGTAAAAGGTTCAACCTTCATATCTTTTGAATAAGGTACAAGTTTAATTTTCATATCCTTTTCAATATGTTGAGGAATGGTTTGTCATTGTCAAAAAGGGGAAAATGTTGACCTAAGTGTTCTACATTGTCCATTTTTTTATAATGACTTAACCATTCCATTCATATGTATCTAATATGTTTGTTTAAGATTTATTTCAGGCATTAGGTACCTAAAAAGGATCAAATCGACAAAACCATAGCTTGGTTTAGTTCAAGTCAAAAGCAATGCAAATGTAGATTTGTGGAAAACACTTCAAATCACCTTATAACTTTTTTGTAATCATTTGTATTGATGATATGACTTGTAACTAAGATGAGTAAAAATCATGGACACTTAATTCAAATGTTTGATCACTCAAATATCATTTTGTAAAATTCATCACAGACACTTCATTGATCGAGTTACAAGCCCGACCGATCCTTGATGGATTTTGAGAATGATATTGATGGATTAAGTTGTCTATCCACGAAACTCAACTGATAATCGCTCTACCTAAGATTGATTTAAGTGGATTGGTCAAGTTGTCACCAAGACAAACTCGGCCAATTGTTTAAATTGGTCTTGTCACATAGTTGGATTGATCGAGTTATCTTTATTGAAATTGACTGATTGCACTGTATGGAAAATGTAGAAAAAGTGATTCTAACCATTGGAGAGTTGCAAATCTCAAAATTATTTCTATTGAAATGCTTCAAACGATTCAAAAATGTTCACAAGTGTTCCCACACTCTAGTGGACAACCCTATCTATAAGTAGGAACCCTTGGAGTTTATTCTAAGTTTTCTCATTCATTCTATTCAAGGTCCTTGCCATAGTTGAGTGTTATTAGTTCACTTGAGCCCCTTTATCTCAATTGATACAATTCATTTCGTTCATATCAGTAAGATAAGACTTGTGTGAGAGAGCTTCCTCAATGTACTCTTATAAATCTCTCAAAGTTCCTCCTTCCCAACTTCCCTCTTGAAGATCCAATTGATGAAGGATTCTCTGAGTGAAGGAGAAGGTGCTTAAAGATTCTATGAGTGAAGAAGAAGGATAAGGCAGAAGATCCAAGGAGATGAGTAGGTAAATCCTCCAGGCGGAAGACTCGTTGTAAGAAGGGGATCACCTTGGTGAAGGCATCCAACTGCTTGCAAAAGTGGGTAAGACCTTAGTGAGGTAGAAGACTAGCTCTTTGATAGGTAAGACCTTGTTTGTAAGGTTGTTGGCTCCCTTGGCCTCAAATGGAAGTTAGGTATCCTTGTCTATGAAAAGGAAGGTTAGTTTTTGTAACTCTTATAAGTGAATATAAGGAGTAGACATCTTAGAAATACTAGAGCTTGGCCTCTCTAGGTAGACGATTTAGTCTCTTCTTATTTTGAGAGTAGAACCACTCTAAAATAGCTTGTTCACTTGGTTGCTTCAATCTCTCTCTTCCTTGCTGTTTATGTTTCAATTTCCATCAAATTCACTATTTGCAATTAAACTTATTTGAATTACCCTGAAGGTCTAACAAGTTTTGTGTAAGTGTTTTTAACTCTATTCACCCCCTCTAGATCCCTTAGATCCAATAATGATATATGTTAATTGTGTACCCAAAATTTGAAGTAGATGGTCACAAAACCTATTGTTGAACTATGATCCTCTACAAGATAGTATAGTTGATGGTATCCCATGAAAACATATCATCTTATCCAAGCATCTTTGAACCAACTTCTTTGGTGAGTAGGTAGTTTGACCAATATGAAGTGTGATAACTTAGACACATGGTCCACAACTAATCAATGAAATCATATCAAAGTCAAGTGACATGATATTGTTTACACTCAAGGATAGAAAATGGCTTCAACAACCCTATAGGTATTTGATGCCCCACCTTGGACCACTTCATCCCTAACCACCAACACACGTGCTTCATATTCTCATATAGTTTTATACTTCGAAGATGCATATCATACATTAAATAATGTGCCTTTCTAGAATTGTAACCCTCAATCATCATACCTTAAGAGAATACAACCTTCCATGGAAACATGTACACTCATAATCTAGATTATGAAATCCTTTCATGCTTCCCATCAAGATCTGGTTGTATATTTATAATGTATCACATTATATGTCCTTTTAGCATCTAAAATATATTTTTCTAGTGTTGGTTTGATCAAAATATATTCCTACAAACTAGAAAACAAGGATACTTCCATCTAGAGATCCATTTGTCTAAGTGATACTAACATATGTCTCTCATTGCAATCCATGGAGTATAATTGTACATTGTTTTTTTGTCAAAGTTGAAGATGACTTCCTTATCAAAGAATCTTCCACACCACAACATTTTTTATCCCAAGGTGATAATATATGATAAACTTGTGATCCTTAATCTCGAACGTGAGAGCAAGGGATCACCCAATGAATGGATGAGCTCCAAAGAGGGAGGAGAAGTGGCGGTCTGTGTAGCTTTTGAAATGAATGGATACATGAAATGGGGAAACCACTAAAAAACGATTTAACAAGTGGGATGGGAGATAGGCAGAATTCTTCATTTCCCCTATCTGGAGCATAGAGTTAGAGTTACTAATGGTCTTCAATGGGCACACGCACGGAGACCTAGAGTTGTCCATAGTAGGCCATCTGCCCTACCTAAACCAATAATCATATTGGTCCCTAGCCCCCATTGTTGGAAAGGCTCAACTTCAAAACCGTATGTCGAGCTTCTGCCTCATACGGCTCCTCTAGGGATAGAGGGGAAATAGAATTGTTAAGGTTCTTTCTTGTATCATCAAAAAGGATCCCCAGGCCTTCGTAAAAAGAGATCCCCCCTATTGATCGCACCTTTGATCTTTCGAAAGGGTCAACTCTAGGTAAAGTTCTCGATCATCTCTTTTTAATAGAGATGTAGGGTTTCCTCCAGAACGGGCCTCCCACTTGGGTAAAAAATGAGCCCATGGATCTGACTCCAGTTGGCGTTGATGCTTTTCACGGTATACCCCTACTGACCTAGATAGAGTTCCAATTCTATTTCTAAGTCAACTAGCATCTTGACCTCATAATCCAAGACCACAAAATCTACTTTGTCAACGGCCAAATCACGATAAAGGAGCCATTATTGGAGCAGTCCATCCTCACACTCCCTCATAGAGATGAGCGGCTGCTCCAGTGCATCCCATACTGCCTGTTCGAGTATGCTAGGTAAAGACCCTGAACTTTCTGCTTCCGCATTTGAAAAAGGGTCGACCCTATCTCTGAGCCCATCATTCCCGCAAGAAGTCCCATGGTTCATGCCCACTTTCGAATCTTCCTCCACAAGTAAGACCATATTCGAAAGAAAGGGTCCGGCCTTGGTAGCAAACACGACTCTAAGAGCCCAACCAATGGCTAAGGCCAACCCCCCCCCTTGCGCAGCCAAACTGGCATAATGCAAGGGAGAAGGCCTAAATTCCTAGAGGGAAACCCATTTGACAAAGGAAGGTTGTGAAAAGGTCACTTAAACCCAGCATAAGGCTGAGCAGATAGAAGACACCGAGCAAGGGAAAAAGGATCAATACCAGGAGGAGACATTTATGGAATTTAGTTGCAGGATAAAAACTTTTTCATTTTCAGTGATTCTTCTTTCTTTACTTTAAGCCATGCCTCAGATATGAAGCTTTTTTTGATAGGTTAGGTATATATAAAAATTGTTGGAAAGGTTCTTTTCCAAAGATATGGTATGGGTGATCAAAAGGAAACTTGGATTGGAAGTCAAAGACAGTATTCCCAGAGTCGGGTTATGGATTCTACGGACCGATGCCTGCTGCTTCATCTAGGGGAAAAGAATCATAGAGATGTCAGTAATTAGATCACCAACCATCTTCTCTACCTCATGATCATATCCTTCAATGAGAGGTCTAATAGAGGTTTGTGTATCCATGAAAATCTTGCACTTTTCTCCTTAAAAGTAGTGTCGCCACACATTTAAAAAAATATTGACAACTGATCACCTAAAATTGTGCATCGAAAAGGAGTAGATCTTGAGTAATTGGACTAAATGTGTAACCCGATACTTAGCCATCTTCAACCTTAACAACAAGGCATGATGTAGTAAATAGGTTTTGAACACATGGACAAGGGTGGTAAATATTAAGATCCTTTAAGCCATGGCTTAGTTACACCAATCAAAAGGTAATGTAGTGTTCCTTATGGAATGGTGATGTTCAATGGTCAAGTTAACAAACAAGTAAATAAAACAAGATATTAATCCAAACAAATCAAGTATATCTAAATGATATACGATAATATGGATGGGAAACATGGATTGGTTTTTACCATCTAAGATCTCTCACCAACATGTAAAACACATACCCATTGTATACCCTTAGAAATCTTTCAAGCAATCATCATAAGTACATATTCCCTCATCTCTCAAGTTTAGGATGGATCTAGATTATAAGATTGTCTCTCGCTCCCAGGATGGCAAACAAAAAATCAAAATAAAATTATATGATCATTAGCCTCAGAATTTTAACACACATGCATTCATGCAACTCCATAACTCTTATATATGAATTACTACTATTCCCTCAAGCTATTAATAATCAAAAAATACAAGTTTGTATGTAATCATGCAATTTAAGCATTAAGAACAAGAGTATGTAGATTAACTTTTATAAGAGTATATACATTCAATGGATATAAGAATTTACATGTTGGGAGAGTCTTATTGGCTACTCCCAACCCAATTTTAATGAATCAGACACTCATGGTCATGAGTGACATTTTGGATTCATAAAAGTAGATTGACATGGTAATGGATGGATGGAAGAAAGAAGATAGATTAGAGAAGGAAGAAGATACATCAAAGAGCAACTCAGTTCAAAATCTAGGTTAATGGAGACCTCCTTCTTATCAAATTAAGGTGATGGCACGAGGAAGATGGCATCATCTCCATGGCCCTTCTTCTCACAAATAAGTTTGTTGGTTCTTCTCAATGGTGACAAAGGGTCTCTAGATCCTTGGACTCTCGTGCTTGGATACTACAAACTGATGGTGGAGAGTGGAGGTTGATGGCTAGCAAGCACGACAGCAGCACTTCATCTTCTTGAAAACTATGAACCCCTCTCTGGAGCAAGGGGTGCATTATTTATAGAGTTTGGTGTGGGAATTGAGGCACTCGTAAGTGAGCTTTGCTTGCACTGCAATTCTTCTCAGCACATGATTGTGGGCACATGCCTAACAAACTGTGTGACTGATGTGCACAATGTCACCATCAATAGAGGTAACGGTGATGGTGAACCATCAATCCAACATAGTTGTGTCTGTCTAGCCTTTATTTGGTTCAATGTAGTCAGACTGATGGTAGGCAATAGTCTCTTCTTCAGTTATTGACCCCCAGTTGAGCCATCAGAAGGTGAACTATGTTCCTTTTTTTAATATGCATACATCCTACCTCACCATCGAAAAGCTACCTGGGCATTGCGTATGGTGGGGACTGATGGGTGTTCAGTCAATTACCTTCTGATGGTGAGGTAGTGTATTTGGGTTTTGATTGTGGGTCAGCTTCTAGTCGCCTACTGATGGATGGGCAGCTGGCATTCTTTGAAGGCTAGTAAAGGGATGAGCATCAATTTTGAGAACTAATTCAAGCTCCTTCTTAAGAAACTCTCTTTGGTTAAGGCCATCGGTTGATGATTTCCAACATAAAGGAGGTAATTAGTGCCTAATAAAGGCATAATTAACAATTATGAACAAAATGTCAGGAAATTAAAGCAAGTTTGTGTTGTTAAAGGAATTAAGGGGAAATTAGACAAGAAACATTCACAAAGTTGGATGTTATCAACTCCCCCGAAGTTATAATATATCTTGTACTTAAGCTAATAAATAGAATCAAAGCATCAAGTGAATGTTAAGGGCTTTATTTGTTTAGAGTTTTTCAGCATTGACCATGTTCTTACACTATCCTTTGCACAAGATATCTGCATGATTGCTTGGTGTGCGTACTATTTTCCATGGTATCATTCTCTTATATCGAGAGTTGTTTGACTTCTTTTATTTGCTACAACCTTCTTCTTATGAATGGTTTTCTCCTTCAAGATTCACCTTGAGCCTCGTTTCCTAGCCATACTTGTATTGGGTTTTTGCTAGGGGTAGCTTTCACACCCAACTTTTATTTTCTTTCACACCCAACTTTTATTTTCTGGGAATTCTAACTATTGTGTTGGGGTGGGTTGAGGTTGTTGTGTATCATGTCTTCCTCAGGTTCGCTCAACCATGAGTGTTGTTGTAATGATAGTGTACTCAATTGTTAGTCATGAGGTAATTTCATGTGGTTATGCTAGATCCCCCTTGGAAGACAAGTGGGTGGTATTTTTTGTCTTTTGGGTCCTACTACCGTGTGTGATATATCCGCATTCATGAACATAGTTACACACCAACTTGGCAGAGCCTTTTAGCATCTTATCGGGCACAAATCTCATGATTATGTTCACACTTGCTCTTATTCTTGCTTGCAAGGATAAGGAAATAGGATTTTTTAGGCAAAATGGGTTTCCAAGCCTCTTTAAATCCCTGGAAGGGATTCAACACTATAAGGGGTAGTTGTTTCCCTTTCATGAGACATATGCACTTTCAACCTGTACTAGGAGGCTAGGGTGATTGATCATACTTGTAGCAGATTAAGTCCTCCTTATTTTAGATAAATCCATTGGGATAGAAGCATTTTTCTATTGCATGTAGTGTCTTGAGATAAGAATGATGTGAGGACATTGTTTCATGGATTTTTAAGGGGTAAATTAATAGCCTAAAACATAACCCTTGAAATGATTATGCTAAGAGGTAGTTTGAAGAAAAGAAGGTCTAAGATGTGAGTGATGAAGCATCCTAGAAATTTGGATTCAAAATTTTCTTATGTAACAAAATTTTTCCTTTAGTGGAAAGATATATCAAGAGAACATATGTACATTTGGCAAAATTCTCTAATCTAAGTCATTTGAAGTTCAAATAATTTTTTGGTTTATGGAAGATAAGACAAAATAGAATAGCAAATGCAGAGTTTGAGATTATGGCTACAGGACATACCTAGATCGCCTGTTCACACCCCCCAAACATATCATAAGCTATATCCTTACCAAATCTAAGACATAGGTTCAGTGAGAAAAAGCGAGTTAAAGTCTTGAGCTCAATTGTACCCATTTTGATTTTAACATCTTGATGATGTAAGTACCTTTGAGGTGGTGGTAATAATCATATTGGTAAGATTCCACCTTAGTATATGTTGTCGCAAGAATTTGCATCCAAAAGAGTAAATAGAATTTTTAGTCATCAAAACTAAGTGATTTTTGTGGGCCCCTATGACAAAATTGTAGTTTTTCAAATTTCCAATCTTCACCTGGATCTCCTCTACCATATTGCTAGATCAGCTCATCTATATAGGTTGTAACTTGTGTTACCTTATGTTCTATGATGATGTTGATTGTCTTGTGATATTTGTTCTCTTGTTGCCTAACATAGCATCCAAGTTGTTGTACATAATGGTTTCTTTTTCCTTTGTATTGATTGACAATAATGTCCAGTGGACATCTTGGAGAATATGCACAAATATTAGACAAGTAACATCTGATTTATGTTTTTCAATGAGTCTTTTAAATTCTCCAGAGTCCTTCTTCAACAGGATGTCCCCTACCATCTTGTAGTAGGCCATATATACATTATTGAGCCTATTATCTAGAAGTAGTTGACAGAATGTCATGGCATTCACCGTCATGTAGCCTTCTACAATTAGTGTATCATGTAGGTCAGGCCTCAGTTCTGGACAATATCTTTTTCAAAAATGTAATAATTCCATCTTCATGTGTCCGTAGTTCGTCCATGATGAGGTTTAGATCTTCTAGAGAAATTTTTTATCATGTGTCCTTTTTGAAGTTTTTAAAGGTTGGAGTAATCAGGTCAATGGGCATTAGTTTGGCCGCTTCTACTTCATCATGGTGAACCTCTTTGTTGGTGTCTACTTCCTTCTCTATTTCCAGCTCCATGATTTCATGTGTTTTAAGGTAGGAAAGCTTCTTGTTCAACTTCTAGAGCTATTTTAGGTGTAGGTGTAGTTGGGTCCTCATGGTGTGGACCCTTCATTTGTTCAATCTTTGAATCATCATGCATCTTATTATATATTGCATCTTGTAAGGGTTGGGTGGTTGGGTTGTTCTTAGCTAGAGGGCGGGTTGGAGATGTTGGGAGATTTTGTTGGGAGGGAGGAACAACTTGAATCACTTCAAGGTCTTGTGGGAGTGACTTCTAATTCCTTTCATAAATTTTTCAATTATTCCCTACAAGGCGTCCTTTCTATTAAGGGAACGAGTGAGTACATCCTTCTGGATATGCCTTTCATGCGTTAGTCATAGAAAATTCTTCTATCATGGATGATTTCTGTGACATATTTTCCTCTCAATGAATGGAAGTTATCATTAGAAATTTTCTCTAGGGGGTCCCCTATATAATGCTTCTATCACCATGGGCGTGATGAATGCATTATCTCCTAAGTCTGGCTTTTGTTGGGCCCTATTGTAGTCAATACTTACTCTCTTTCCAGCTAGGGTAGTACCAAATGTCTACCCCTTCTATTAGACTCTTTAAGAGGTTTGAGATTGTTTGGGTCTCTTTGTGCTCTTCGCTTTTGAAGACCATCCTTCCACATGCCAAGTCTTTCACATTGCAGTTGTAACTGAAAACCTGTCGAGTAGAAAGATTCTCCACAATCAAGAGGCAATGATTTAAAGCCTTAATGGGAGTGTTACAAAATATATTTTCCTTTTTCTTTGTAGAGGATCTTACAATTCATTGATCTAGTGAGCCTTGTAATTGTCAAGATATAATTTCAAGGCTAGATTAGATGTGGTGTTGAAAAGCAATCCCATTTTGTCTCTATACATGTATTCTTTTATGATTGTACCATAGAGAACCTAGAAAAATATTTTTAATGATTGAGGCCTTTTATCTAAAGATTGACCTCAATTCATTTCTAGCATGGAGTATATGTTATCATTGTAGATGACGTCATCCCCTGGCTTGTCGTCGTCTAATATATCTACTAGCACATGGATGTCATGGAGTATCATACTTGATACTTATGTCATATCCATATTTTCCATTTCCATGGTAGCGGCGGTGGTGCTTATAGATGTGTTGCATCAACTAGAGGTGGCTTAGGGAAAAAAGGATTCTCAGGTTTTCTTAAAGCTTTATTGAACATCCAATTCAGGTTCCCCTCATCCTTGTCAAAAATGTATTCCTCTATCTCTACTTCAAAAGGATTTGGGGGGGGGGGTGCGTCCATGTATAGGTTGATTTAGCAAAAATGCATTTACTATGTCTTCATAGTCAATGGAAGGGTGGGGCTTTGCAGTCAAGGTGGGTCCATCCTATTCATTATATCCTCACTTGTTTTCACTACCTCCTCACTTGGTGTTCATGATACTAGTATGACGTCATTTTCACATGTTGCCTTAACGTCCTCGGGTGCAACAATTGGTTATGGATCTATTGGGAAACCCTGGTTTGCATTTTTCTTGGGTTTCGATACCGCTCCCATCTAGTTGTTGGAGTGCCCTGGTGATATTGGAGAGTTAGTATCATCGCCTTCCCAAGTGGGCACCCCTACATTCATGGTGGAGTCCTCTTATACTTATTGAATAGATAGTTTTTTCATAAATCTTGTAGTGGATATGGTGTGACGTATGTGATGCCTAGCATTTCTACCACCATGTCATCTTTTATTTGGATGTCCATCTCAGTTTCAAGCGGGTCAAAGGCCTCTTCATTGGTAATCTTCTGCTTTTTACTGATCAACTCTTCACGGGATAGCGACACCGATGCAACCTCCTTTTGCTTCCATTATTCACTGGAGGCATGAAGTATCTCATTCTTTTACCTTAACTCATCCTCTCTTGTCATGGAAGAATGACTCTATGTTCATGCTGACTGAGGCCTCCATGATTTGAATTTGGTTTGATGCATTGAGCTGCATTTTTTGTGGTAGGTTCATTAATAGTTGTATGCTTTTCATAATCTTCTCAACTTTAGATGTTGTTGATGACATATTGAAAGTTAAATTATAAATATGAAGAGCATAATTACAAACAATTTTCTAGAGGCCATCAATTTCTAGTCCTTCCATGCATTTCCTTACAAAAAAAAACTCATTTTGGTTTTTTGTCATGTGTTCTCGAGCTTGCTTTTTGCTCGGGCTCTTCCTTCTATATGGAGTTGATGTCACCTCTACTTATGAGTGTGATGTGTTCCATTTCCTTTGGATATAGAGTGGGGATTTTCCTTAAGGGTTTTTTTTGCAGCCACTCTCTCTGCTTCTCCTTTTTTGCAGAAGATATTTCATTCAATGCCCTTTCACTGGTAAATGACCTTATCAGAATACTTTCCTTATCTACTTTTGGAGTAGTATGGTGCTAAAATTTCTTTGACAGAGGGGGCTCTTTTCTCACCTTATTCTAGTTCGACATCAGATGATATTGCCATCATTTTCTCTAGATTGGTGATAGTTGGAGTAGTCACTTGATATTTTTCTTCTTCTTCCAAGGTTATTACATTAGGTGTGGGGGACTTCTTCCATTTTTGTTTGGGGATAGTCTTTTTAGATAACCTGACTATAAGCATCTTTTTCTCCAATTGGCCAGGCTTTTCTTCTATGTTTTGATCTATTTCACTGAGGACACTAGTTCACATATCTATGGGAGAGGCTTAAATTTTGATTTCATTTTTAGTATATCTTCCTCGTGGAACATCATTTTGTCATAGCCATGGTTTCGCATTTCAGGAAGGGGATGAAGTCTTTTGATAAAAGTACATCTCCTTCTTCCTTGATAAGATGTTATTAGATGTCAAATATTTGGCATCCACCAGTCTTTCCCTTCTAGATATAGTGAAATTCTTCGATTGTTTTTTTGGAATGCATTTGGGTGACTTTGGATTGCCCAGAGCTACACTAGTATACCTTTGGCATCCTCTCCCAAGTTCTATCAGCAAGCCCTCTCTCTCCTAGATTTATTGACCAATTTAGCTTGTTCTTCTAAATTGGTGCAAAATGAATTCAGACATCTCTCCATCAAAATATGTTCTTCTTTAATGATTCTTACTGTCCACTTGAAGCTCCCCCTACATTCCTTTGCTTCTTCATCTTGCACTGGTAACTCATTTAGAGATGACATAAACTCATGTGTTAGGTTGCCCTAGGTGGTAGTGTAGTCAGACTAGATTTTATAAAACCCGACATTGTTAAGATGCCCCTACACCCTTTTGAAGACTCACAATTCAATCAGGGTGTCAACATCGCCAAACCCTATTTCCATGTAGAATTTTCTACTGAACATCTTTCCCCAAACTTTTTCATGTCTTCGTCCCTTGGGGTGAAGTAATTATCTGGTTGGGTTTGTGGATGACACTTATTAGTTGGAGGATGTTCAGGACAATTGTAGTGGTAGGAGTGGTTGATAATGTATGAGTTTCTATCCTATCCCTAGTGCATTCCTCCTCAATCCCCTTAATTATCTTTCTTGTATCACCCTTTTGTAAGGGATGCATCTCCTTCCTCTTCTTTGGGTTTCCAGCCTCTACCGAAGGGGTGCATTTAGAAGTTTCAATTCCTTTTGATTCTGGAGACTTGGAGGACTCCTATGGAATTGGTTGATCAAGATACTTCACTTTATTATCCCTCCAACCTTTTTATTATACTCTCTAGAGTGGGGTCATCATGAATCTTAACATATGATAATTCCTCATCTTTTCATTTCTCCATTATATCTATATCTTCTAGGCTGAGTTTTTATATAATAGTACTTGTATTTCCTACCATTTAACTAGATTGTGATGTAGACATTGGCATATCTCTTACTAGAGGATAGGACAAAAAATAACATTAGAGCTTATAAGTAAGTTTTGAGCCAATATTAAATTAAGGAAGGCAGTAAAACTCCACTATATTAAGCCTTGGTAGGTAATCTTGTGAATCGATGTTAATATGCCTATTGATGGTAGGTCTATCAATGGTTTTAGAAAGTCTAAGGGTTGTTCCTTATGATGTGAGATCAGTAGATAAATAGTAGGTGTAAAAACTTGATGGTTGTGAGAACCAAAGGTGGAAACAACAATCTCATATTTGATCGTAAAGAAAGGTTTAGAAGTGACACCTTCTGATGGCTAAGTCCCCTTTCGATTGAGGGTAGCTCTTTCGAGAATCTATTGTCGAGGTACACAAAGGGGAAAATGTGATGTGCAACCCCCTTTCAATGGAGAGAAGAGTGAAGGTTAGAGGAAGGGTCATAGTGTGAGACCTCTTCTGAAGGTGTGAAAAGCAAGCATCAGAAAAAGAAAGAAACAGGGAGGTGGCAGAACAATTACATAATGAAGGAAAAAGGAAAGAAAATCAGGGTGCCACCTACCAATGGAAAATCAAGAAAAAACTCAAGTACTGCCTTTTGATGGCGCCCACCATCATTGTAAAAATGAGGGTTAGGTTCCTCTACGTCTAAATAAAGAAATGAAGAAGAAGGATACCTATCATTGTCGATGTTCTTCACCTTTTTTCTATGGTTCCTGCTTCACATTGTTGTTCAAAAGCTTTTAGTGTTCAAGCTATATTAATCACATCGCTATTTTCTAGTGCTCGACATGATGTTTATGTCTCTACTCCTCCTCAGAGAAGTTCATGATGGGGACTTCAGTCTTCTAATGGCAGAGGTAGAAGACAACATCAGAGGAACAAAGGTCAGTGATGTGATGGCATGAATCGTCTTTTTTCGATGGAGTTAGGTGGGTTAGGGTTTACTTGACTCCAATTTTTTAAATCCCAAGTGTACAATAGGACATGAAAGTTCTAGGACCTCAATGTTTTTGTAGTGTCTGCTTTATGCATAGGTCAAGCCCGTACAACCTTCAATAGGTAGATTTCTAGCTTTCGATGGTCAGCGGTGACACACCTTCCAAAGTTGGGTCAACAACTTGCCTTTTAATGGTGTAGTTAGTTGAGTGCCTTCTGATGGTATAGAAACTTAGACCCCTACCTTCCTATGGTTGGTTTGTCTACACCTTCTAATGGTGGCTCAGTACACTTGCCTTCTGATGGAAGTTCAGTACGCTTGCCTTTTGATGGCAGTTTAGACTTATGGGATCCTATGGTTGTATAAGCACCTACCTTCTGATGTCAAGGTGGGAACACGGATCTCAATGGTGTTTTATCTCATCTGACTTTTGATGGTTGGATTAATGACTTCATTGTAACCTAATGTCTCCCTACTCCTTGCCTTTTAATGGCATGTCAGTATTGAGCTTCCTATGGAGGAAGTTGGTGGTCTTTTTATGTTTTCCCTACTCAATTAACTGGTGGTTGTTTTGCTTATTCAACCAAATGAAGTACCTTCAATAGATAAATAAATTTTAGGTATCCACTAAATTTATTCTATATACAATAAAATTATGAAACAAACACAAGGTTAATCTAGAATGATGATCAAAATAATGAAAAATAAGTATCAAAATTTAACTAAAAACCTAGGAATGGAAAATTTATGAAAAATAGAAATTCAAGATGCATGTTTTTAGAAGACTTGGGTTGCCACCCAAGATGATCTATATAGTCTTTAGCTTGCCTTACTCCGGTATTGTCACTTGTCCTATTTTGGCGGTGTTGAAGGTGGGTCATCAAGGTGAACTTCATCTCTCCTTGTAAACGCCTTGTTTTCATAGTATCACTTCACTCTGTTTACATTTATTGTGAAGGTTCAAGTCTTTTCACTAAAAAAACTCCATCATTCTTGATGCATATGTCTTTGAGATAGTGAGTGGGCCTAACTATCTTGACCATAGTTTTTTGAGGAAGAGTCTTATACTAGAGTTAAACAACTGGACTTTTCTTCCTTCAGATATATGTTTTTTTCAGGTGGGCATCATGCCACACCTTTTTCCTCCAGTTGTAAATTCTAGCATTCTCATAGTTATACAACCTAAGATCTTCCCATTCTTTTTACTACAAGAATATTTTCTTGCCTTCTAATTATGGGTCCATATTGAGCAACTTGATTGCCCAGAAAGCTTTGTGTTCGAGTTTAACTAATAGGTGGTGTTCCTTATCCTATATCATCTAGTTTTATATACCAATCCTTTCTAGTATGCCCAATAGTCTTTTCTAAAATATGCTTGATTTTCCTGCTAGAAACTCTAACTTGACGAAATGATTGTGGGTGATAAGGGATGGAAATTATGTTTCACTCCATACTTCCATAACAAAACATCAAATTGTCTTTCCCCAAAATGAGATCCCCCATCACTAATGACAGTGTGCGGGACTCCATATACTGGGAAGATCACCTTCGAATAACCTTATCATGACGTTTTGGTCACAAATGTGAGTATCTACTTCCTCTACCCACTTGAATACATAATCAAACACAACCAGGATATATTGGTTGTCTCGTGATGATGGGAAAGGCCCCATGTAATTGATTCCCCAGAAATGGAAAAAAATCTCCACCTCAATCCAATCAGAGAGAGGCATATCATTTCTTCTAGATATGTTCCTAGTGTGGTGACACTCTTTACAAGACTTTACATAGGCATGCGTATCTTTGAACAAAGTGGGACCATTTAACCCAAATTGCAGAACTTTAGCAGTGGTCATGTCTAAGCCCAAGTGCCTTCCATATTGTGACGAATGGCACTCGTACAGGATTTGAGGTACTTCTTCCTTAATAATACATCTAGGATACATGTTCTCAACATATTTCTTAAAGAGGAGAGGATCATCTCAATAGTAGTTTTTCAAGTCAGAGAACAATTTCTTCTTTTCATTATAGGTTATGTCTGGAAAAAATTTCTAGCACACTGGGTAGTTGCAAAAGTTAGAAAATTGTGGTATGAAAGGTTCAATAGTCTTGGTCATAATCAAGTCTTCATCAGGGTAGTTATCATTTATTGGAATAAAGTTGTTTTCGGCCACTAAAATTCTATAGAAGTGGTCTCCAAATATATTCTTTATCCCATTCTTATCAATGATCTTGTGGTCGAACTCCTATCGTAGGAGTGCCCACCTTAGAATTTCCAACTTACTTTCTTTTTTCTACATTAGATACTTTATAACCCCATGGTCAGTAGAGTTATCACTTTTGATCCTATAAGATAGGACCTGAGTTTTTTGAAAATGAAAAGTATGTCTAGCATTTCTTTTTCATTTGTGGTGTAATTGACCTAAACTTTATCGAGGGTCTTTCTTGCATAGTAAATAATGTGGTTCTTTTTGTCTTTCTTTTATCTTAGCACTACTCCGGTTGTGTAACCGCTCGCATTACATATTAGTTCAAAAGGGAGTTCCCAATTTGGATCTTGGAGGACTGGTGTAGTAATCAAAGCATTCCTTAAGATCTCAAAATATTTTAGGCAATCATCAGTAAAATCAAATGTAGCTTCTTTAATAGGGAGTATTGACATAGGTTTAATATTTTTAAGAAGTCTTTAATAAATCTCTTATATTATCTAGCATGCCTAAGAGAACTCCACACATCAGTCTTGGATTTAGGAGGTGGGAGTTTAGAGATGGCTATCACTTTGCTCAAATTCAATTGAATTCCTATTTGGGAGATCTTATAGCTTAGTATATGTAACATCCCTGGCCTGGTTTTAGGGATAACCCTATCTGTTTGACTTAAACAAGTTGCTTATAACTTTAATATAATCCTCTAAAGTGCTTTGTTATCAGGTGACAAACCTATGTTTCAAGTTTGGTCCTATTTGAATAATGTTTGAGCAATGTTCTCTTATTTTGGACCAAAATGCAATTTAACCAAGATGAGGGGTTATATTTCAATATGTCACATGTTGAATGTGTCCTAAGTGTTTTAGTATCACAATAAAGAGAATGATGCTAAGTGGTGGCTTGTGGAAAGCCTAAATTCCAAGTTTGAACTTGTTTAAATAAAGCTAGTGCCTTGTATACCAATTTTGGTACAATTGTAATTTACCCAAAATGTAGGGTTGATATGGAAAATTACCACCTCTAGAGTGTCCCTACTTCTTCTACATATCATTTATAGGAGATATAAATAAGGAGACACCACATTTGAATCATATTTGAGTAATGGTACTCTTCATGATGAAAAGACCAAGAAATGATATCTAGTTGAAGCCCATATATGAGTTGTATCGAGTTGTAGACTTGATATGGGAGTGCCTATCGGCCAAGGAGCCATAGAAGGGATCCCATATCGGTTTGTGAACTCTTAGTAAAGGCCATGACGGCCTAAGCACCTCAAGGAGGTGATTCAGGATGAGTTAGATGCTCCTTGCAAAAAGTGTATCGGTTTGCATAACTTGTGAGATAAAGATGAGATATATTATCCAACAAGATAAAGGATGGCCAAAATATCATCTCTAGATTATCCTCAAGACTTTTACATGGAAATATATACATGTTTGCATGCATGTACATGTGTCAACCATGCATGGCCACGTGTCACCTAGTAGCATATGGTGATGACACCTCTTATACACTCTCTCTCATGAACCCCCAATATATATACCTCTCCTTTTACCTACTAATGGAAGTTTACGAACCCCACAACTCTCTTTCTTTTCGATATCATGCATACCCTCTTAGATATCGTGCATAGTAGCTTAAGGAGCAAGGGGAGCTCGAGCACCAAGCTTAGGGTAAGGCCATGATCATCTTCAATATTGGTTGAAGTAGGATTCTCAGGTTATAGTTATTCCTCTCTTTTTCTTCACCAAGTTCTTAACTATGGTGATTCTTTGTATATGGAGGAGTTGTGAACGAGCCTTGGGCCTTGGATAATCTCATCTTTAACCTTAGGAACATGAATCTTTGGATCTTGGAGCTTTGAAGTTGCTCTTGAGGTGGGTTATATAACTTGAACCCAATTATGTTATTATTCACCTTCAATATTTTTGAACTTGTTGATCTACTTTCAATTTCGAATTCCTTTGATTTATTGATGTTCCTTTGAGTTACAAAAGAATCTTAGCACTGTTTTCCATGATCTAGAACAGTAAGAACAAGAAACTAGAGGTTGAATATGATGACATCAACATGGTCCAACCCGATATAGGGTTGAAGCCCCTCTAACCCGACATGGTGAGGAAAACACACCACTAGCATGATTTGGTGATGAGTAGGTACCTCTTGCACATTATGATCATGAAGTGCAAACCGTGTACACAATATGTTGTTAAGCATACACTATGTGCATGATATAAGGTCAAGTATATACCATGTACACGACATGGAGTCAAACATATGTTCCAACCTGATATAGTAAACCCTAGAGGATAAGTAATCTGATATGTTGATGTGAACCCACCACAAAAATGATATAATGAGAAGTGTATATCTCATGGGTGATATGAATAATACATATACACCCCTTGAGCATGATATGGGGTCATGTATTCACTTTATGCATGATATGGTGTTAGGTTTATATCCTAACCCGATATGGGTTGAAACCCTATATGGTGATATGAAACCCAAGATAATGGGTAACTCGATATGGAGATGAGTGATACCCCATGCACGATATGAGTGATACCTACATATACCTTGTGCACGATATGAAGTCAAGTCCATACTTCATGGACGATATGTTGTCAAGTGTATACTTTAACTGATATGGTGTTAAAACCCAAGATTATGGACTGAAACCAGACACACCCTATCATTTTGTGTAAAGGATTATTGTGAAAGAGCTCAACCTGATATCTAGGTGTCATTCAAAAATATGATAGGACTGATTCCTTGAAGGCATGAAAATTTATGAGCATAATGGTCTACCCAATATGCTAACCTAATATGTTAACCAATATGATAACCCGATATACCAATCCAAGGTGGTAATCCGATATGGTATTGTGTATATACCACTAAAAATGATACCATGATGAGGCATAGTCCCTATGCCCGACATGGTGCACATCTTGTCCACGAATGGTATCATGTACACCCTTATAGCCGATATGAGGTCAAGCATTTAGCCTATACACGATATGAGGTTAATTTGAGATGATAAAATCTAAGTGATAGCCAATCTAATTTGGGTACACGATATGGTAATAGGGACACACCCTAAACACAGTATGGTGATGAGGCAATACCACATGCCCGATATAGATTCACGATATAGTGTTGAGGTTACCCCTCAAGCGCGAAATGAAAGTATGATATGGTGTCAAGTACACACCTTTATACCCAATATGTTGTGTGTTAAGTGTAGGCCAATGTACCTTGAGATAAGGATTGGGCCAAAGTATGATGTAATCAACATCCTAATAATTATCAAAGAGAAAATTTTACATGTGTGATAAACATGTTAATAAGCATGCATTGATACTCCTAAAATGAGTGGATTATGAATTAGGGTTTGATTCTATATAATTTGATCTTGAATCCTTAATTTGTTAATAAGGGGAAGAGTGATGGTATGCACTTACAACCCTAATCGGTTAGATTGAAAAATTCTAACCCTAATAATGCGAAGGATGTATTTCTCTTATATCACATAGTGATGATGTGAATTTGAAACCCTATTTGGTTAAAATGGGAAATCCTAACCCTAATAATGGGAAGGATTTATTTCTCTTGAATTGCATAGTGATGTCATATATTGTTAGATTTCTTATCATGAAGTGCAAACTATTCAAGAATCATGAGATGTTGAGCATATCTAGGTATGAGCTATCATGTTTTATATGGTACAGATTTAAATGAGCCTTGTGAGCCATGTTAAATATCTGTATAACAAGTATAATGATTATACAGTCTAATATCTTAAAAGATAGTTGTTGCCTAGTGAGAGGTGACAAGATATTCAATGAACCATGTGAGCAATGTTAAATACTTGTACAAGAAGTGCGATGAATACCTTGGTCTGAGGACCTAGAGGTAACAGTTACATGTTACAGAGGTAACAATACTCAGTGATGATCTAAGGGTTTGAATACCCAGATCCAGTAATCATGATGATGATGATATTATGAGATGAGAATTCCCAGTAATGTGATAAGGGACTGAGATCCCGAGTCTTATATATTCAAAGTGTTCCAAAGATTATAAAAGTACTACACCTTTCTTTATAGCATCTGTTATAATTCATGTTTGAAACTTGATTGTTACTAAAAGATATTGTAATGTACCTAATTAATCAAGTGAAATATTCTCAAGTAGTTCCCTGACCATAGATCCATTCAGTGTCAGAAACTGTTGATGGTGAAATGAGTTGAACTCAGAGAGCATATTTTTGAATATGCGAGGGTGAAGAACGAAATATATCCATATGTTCCAATGAAGAATTGATGTCGCACCTTCCTTATTTATCACAAGATGATGTGAATCTCCTGACCAAGTGAGGAATTGATGTGTAAAATCCTTCTTCATTCTATGTGTATCGGGATTGAAGTATAAAATCTCCCGACTAGGTGAGGAATTGACGTATAATCTTCCTTATCCTTATAATCTGAGAAAGCTCAGTGGTTTTCTCTCGAAGAGAGTACATGCTATAGCAGTATCTCTATAGCGAAGATGCTGCTATACCCCGACATGCTATTTGTAGTTGACACAAGATGTCCTGCCAGCAGCTGACATGAGATGCCCTACTAAGTTGTCTCGTACTGACCGAGATGGGTGAGGTCTTGACAGTCGGCTCTGCCATTGACCTTGTATGGTAGCGATTTGAACTGAGTTGTGTTTGGTTGGATTATGAACCGTATACTTCATCTCCCCAGGGCATAAGTGTGATTATAATATGTAATCATCCATGCAGCGTATTTGCTTAAGAATTGAATATGGAAGACATTAGTTGATGTACACTCCTTTTATACATCTTAGTTGGATAGATGTTATTCATGTCTCTTTATATTCCTTGTAAAGTGAATAGATGATTTATTGCTCTACCATAGATAGATGCATTATTTTAAGAGAAGAGATTACTATGTTCAGCTTATAAGAGTGATAAGTCCTACTTAATATAAAACAACCTCTTCTTAGTTTTATACTACTTAACTGTGATAATAATATTGTTGGCAGAGAGTTATATCTCTCACTAGGACAATTGTCTCACCCCGTGGGATCCACAATTTTTAGGTGAACGTGCATGAGGCAGTAGAGACCTTTCTATAGAGGGAGAACAACAACAATAGCTAGGGCAGCAGTAACAGCTAAGGTTGAGTGTACTGTCTGTCATGTCTTGTAGATAGAAATCCTATGTGTCGTCTATGTATTCTCAAGTCCTTGGTGTCAGTACATAATGGTTTTATGAACGATCTGAGATTTTGGCTTGATTGTCTCGAGGTTTATGTTGCTTATGTATAGGTCTTGGCAAAGTAAATGTTGTGTTGTCATCGAGATGAGATGATACAATGTATGTACAATGTGAACCATGATATGTATAAAGTTTTTGGATCTTTTAGTAAGAAGTTTCCAGGAAGAGGATCTCTTTACAAAATGGTTTTAATTTATAGTGATTTTCATTAATCTGTTGCTTATGGTTAATTCTATAATTAGTTACTGGTGATGGCTTGATTTGATATCGGTTCATCACAGTATAGTTCCTTCTTATACCATGAAGTGACACTTTTCCCAATTTAGCACAAGTTGTTTTTCCTCACAGTGTTTTAAAACTTCATACAAATTTGTTAAGAAATTGTCAAAGTTGGTTCCATATACGAAAAAGTCATCCAAAAAGACTTCCATGATACCCTCTGAGAAGTCTACAAACAAAGAGAGCATGCACCATTACAATGTAGTTGGTGCATTACAAATTCCAAACAGCATCCTCCTAAAGGCACAAGTCCCATAAATACATGTGAATGTGGTTCTTTCTTGGTCATCTATATGTATGGGAACCTTACAGAATCATGAATATTTGTCAAGAAAGTATAAGTACAAATGGTGGGCTATTCGCTCTAGAACTTCGTCAATAAAGGGCAATGGAAAATGATCCTTCTTTCACTACAGAAAAATTTCCCATTTGTGGCATTTATTCAAGTGGCTTTTATAAAAAAAAAACCACTATCTTTCTAATATACATGCATTTTTAATTAAAATGCCTCTAAACCACCTATTATAGAGTTTCTAAAAAGGACTTAACATTAAAGGCGTTTTTATTGTTAATTAGTGACAATCTTAAATTGCCATAACAAATTAGAAAGTAATTGCTAATGCAATATTTACTTCCTGCGCGCTCCATCACTTTCCCTTTACGCTCCAACAAATTGCGAATAGATCACGAGTATTGTGAGGGAGACTGATCTCTCCGCTCTCTCCATCTCCCTCATTCCTCACTCACCAGCTAGACCAGCACGCGTGTGGAGGAGATAAAGAGTCATGGCCGATCGTCGCCCTAGGTGTTGGTGGACTGGTGGTGGCGTGTGGAGTGCCAGTTGTCGGCGGAAGGAGTGCCAAGTTTTCGCGGTTGCCAGCGGTAGAATGACAAGTAGCTGGTCGCGGATTGCCAAGTTGTCGATGCCAGAGAGAGACATTGTCAGTGAGTCCCAACCATATGTATCTCTGATCCTCTTCCCCCACCATTTTCATGTAGAGAGTCATCTGTTTGCCCCATTTTCGCTAGCTGAAAGCAGGAGTGCAGTGGCTGGGAGAGGAGTGCCATCCGCTGGGAGAGGAGCGCCATTGTCTGGGAGAGGAGCATAGAAGCTTTGTCCTCCACCACAATCCACGCAAGGTATGTGGGTTGATTTTGGTCTGTTCAGTGATTGTAGCACTGGTGCATTACATAAAAAACTATTCTGAAACACCATGTAATCTTTAGTCAATTAGGCTTCTTAAGTATATCTAGATCATACATGTTCCTTGTTAGTGTTAGCATCCCTCTTTAGAATAGCATCTACAAAAGTATTGTTCATTCTCTCAATAAGAACCTTTTGGTAGGAAATAAACCTCTTCAAGGTTGTCCTTGTACATCTCAAGTCATTATCCATATAGAGATGCCAATTATAACATACAATCTATTGAACTACTTTGATTTGTGATATACTACATGTTCAAATATAGAAATAAAGAAAAACTTTCTACTACTAGGTCCTAACAATAATATATTATTTATATTTTGTAGATCTTACAAATGAATACATCCACTGAATATCCATGAACATACAAAGTTTGTTCACGTTGCTTTCTTTCACTTTTTTGGGAACTATGAGGAACAATGATGGATCCTAGGGTGGGAGATCTTAAAATTAACTAGAGTAATGATGAACTAGACGAACTGATTTGAGGCTAGGATTAGTAATAAATTATGTAATGCATGAGTGAAACATACAGAGGTGAATTTAAAATTAATTTTCTTAACAGTTACCAATGCAAATGTTGTAGAGTTTATCTTTAGTTTTAGTCTAATGACTTTTGGAAATTCCTTTTCCAAAAACTTATTAAGGAAGGGAAAGTTTGAAAACTCTAGGTAATTATTCTTGTTGATATCCCCTACACTTTTTATGCAGGAAGTCCTATGTTCTCATACACACCCTTTTTTGCATCAATGCCTAAAGTATCTACAACAAGATGTAACATATTACAAAGTTATCATTCTGACATGCACTTCATGCCAATATGTTGGTTTCAACTCATATTAAGAAGATTGTAAGATTAGAGGAAAGGAAAAGGTTAAAGGAATAGCTCAAAAGTGCATTGTAGATGCATAGTTATAGTTAAACATAGTAGCACAAAAATAGATGAAATTCCCTGATTAACCAAACTTTTAGGGCCAATAAGTAGTCAGGATAGAATACATTTTCATCCTAGGATAGAACTAGTGCTTTATAAAGGAGAGAGTAGCCTATAAAAACTCCAATGTTGATTGTGCTCTTGGCATTTGTTGAGTTAAGTATGTGGATCGTGAATGACCCTTCAATATGAGTTAAGCACATCATGGCCCTGCATTTGGATTCTAGATAAAAGCATCATGTTAGATTCAAAAGACATTAAATTGACATACTAAGCTATAGACTTGCACTAAGTTTTACTTCTAATGACATCATGAATGGTGGGTATCAATTAAGTACAATAACCATTCCTCTAAAGTTAATTACATCTCACCCCTGCAATTATAAATGCTAGAATATCATCAAAATATTTTGAATAGGTTCTTATATTGAAAAACTATAGGATCTTTATAAAAGAGAAATATCCTACTACTAATCTATTAATATGGACTACTTGGTCGAGACTCAAGCATTCATTTGTAACCAAATAGCTTTATAAATGGCCGCCTCATGCACATCATGGCCCTACAATGAAAAACTAGTGTCTTTTCATGGACATGGCCATTGGAGGCTTCCTAAATATAATCATGCCTTACCATTGTAGTGCCTCAAATGTGAACATGAGCCTACAAAACAATCATGACCCCCCATTAATGAAGCCCCATCATCAAGTATAATTGCAAGCAATAGAGAAACAATAAACACTAAAACATTTATATAAATGCATGCCTACTGCATAAAGTTAGAAAAAATTAACAACATATATCTCAATCTCACATGACACTGTATCTTTACCTCCAATGCCTACAACTATGAATCCTCCAGATCCATACCTTTTACATGTCCTTAGTCGCCACCATGACAAACCATCAGAAGAAGTTCATGTGATGGTAACTGTAGTGAGCTAAAAAAATTTATCATTCAGATATGCAAAGATTATATAATTTTTACATAACAAAGATGTTTCATCAATCATCATTGTTTGATAGATGGGGTACCTCTTCATCTAGTTGTTCCAACACAATGTGAATATGTAGTTCTTTTGTCTCTTCCAAATAGTAGAAATAGAAGGGAAAAAACACGTTAAAACTTCACGCTTGTAAATCTACATTGAATGATCCTAACTATATGCTTTCCCCGGTTGTAAATCTAAACTTACCTGGTAAATGGTCTTTTATCACGCAAGTACCAATAGTGCTTGACACCATACTAGATCTCTGATGCGGCAGTTGTCAATTGTTGCTTAATTATGTGTGAAGGTGTTTAATCTGCTTGTGATCCTTTCAAAATGCTTGCCTAAATCCGTTGAAGTGTGTTTAAATTGCACCTTACTTCTCTTGAATTGGAATAGGATGCAGATGGAAATGCTTCCAGTGTGAACCCGCCTTCATTTCAATGTATTTGTGTGAACAGAGTGTCGTATCAGTATCATTGGTTTTATTACGAGTCTTATTTCAAAACATAATTTTCCAAATAAAAGCCACACAGTTCCTTTAATTTTACTAGAAACATGTGATGAAGTTTAATCAACATGTGATCTTGTCAGGCGTCTACTAACACTAGCAAACCTCATAAAAATTTGTTCCTAAATTCGTTGGAGTGTTTTGAAATTGCATCTTACTTACCTTGAGTTGGAATAGGATGCAAATGGAGATGTTCTCAATGTAGAACCATCTTCATTTCAATGTATTTCTGTAAACAGAGTTCCGCATCAGTATCATTAGTTTGATTATGTGTCTTATTTCAAGACACAATTTGTCAAATAAAAGATAAACCATTCCTTCAATTTCACTATATCTCTAAAGATTATGCAAAGTTGTATGTTGTGCATATCATTATATTGAGTTGTACATGTTTGACTAGAGTACTTGTGATGGAGCAAACCTCATAAAATTGCTCTTGAATTCATTGGCGTGTGCTGAAATTGCAGCATACTTATATTGAGTTGGAATAGGATGCAGTTGGAGATGCTTCCAGTGTAGGACCATCTTCATTTCAATGTATTTGTGTGAATAGAGTTTTGCATCAGTATCATGGGTTTGGTGATGGGTATCCAATCACCACTTTTTTTAGTGGTCTAACTCTTACTAACAGGTTGTCCATCAATGTAGATTTTGATGGCAACTTCTTGGGTTTAGATGTTGAAAACTTGGTTATGATAACTAACAATATGGAATTCCATCAATTTGGGTGGGACTAAATAAGAGGAGTGGTTGGAAATAGACCTTCATTACCAACTTCTAATCACACAACAATGAAGGGTTAGTGAACATTGGACCAATTGCAAAGATATAGGACATGATCTCCTCTCTTATATTTATTTTCAATCTATCATGTCCACCACAATAAAGTTGGTTATGACAAGCAAAAAAAGGTTAACTGATGTTATACTACTTTTTCTGAAAATATATAACATCATTATATATACTTATAATTGTTAGTACTTATATTTTTCAGTCTATGTCCACCCACAACAGTGACTATGAATTGGGCCTCTATGTCAATGTTAATGTTCCCTGATGAAGAACAATTGGACATCCTAGATGATCATTCCTTAAACCAACTAACCATACATGCACATTGGCATTTTCTAAACGTAAGACACTATAGGCCTGGTGAAGTGACCCTAAATTTTGGCAATTATTCACATGTTATCGAGGTTGAGTATGATTTGGTGGGAAATCTTGTATCAAAATCTAGTTGTTGTGATTGGATTAGAAAGATGCTAGTAGGTCGTAGCGACAAGATTTTTCTCCATCTACTTGGCCATAATACCATCAATGTTTGATAACCAACATCAACAATGAGACCCCCAATCATCTATGGTGGTATCAGTGCACGATAGAGATAACCAGCTCAGACGAATCTGATGATGAGATCACTTTCAGTTAAGATTCGTCTAAATATAGTGAGGAGCTCCGCGACACATCATCATCATAAAAAAGACCATGGTAGGTCCAATTAAAAAATATAATTGTCCAATCTTGTTTTGTGTTTACACTTTTTGTCTTAAAGTAATCAATCCTCATAGATACTTTCTTTTCTGAACTTCAGGAGAAGATCGCCACAATGAAAAGGCCTCAAAGTTACTAATGCGGGACCATGTTGGTGTAGTATTTAGTTATCTATCTATCTAGACTTGTCTGTATTAATAAATTATTTTAATTATGCACATGTTTAGGGGTACACCAACCCCTTTGTTTAGTTATTGTTTATGGGTACACCCCTGTGTGTGGGTGTAAAAAGAGATTAATGAATGGAATTGAAAGTTGCTACATGAATGCTTATAACTGTTTACATATGATTTCTGGTAAAAGAAGTATGATGATAAAGAAATGAATCTATGTTGTAGTTCATAAAATTCAAGCACTTGTCCATAATGATGGTAGTAGCAGATGTTCCATCAATAGAAATAGAAGAAATTATAGACTGGAAGTTATTTGGGTTGTCCCAAAGCAATAAATGAAGTGTGTGTTCCCATGAATGTTCCAAATTCACAAAACCATCCTATCTAATGAAACATTTGAAACCCAACAACAAAATAGAAATATGCATATCCTATTATGTTACAAATTAGTGATAAATTTCATTATAAATGTTCTTTTATCCTTATTATAACTATGCTCTTTTATCCTTATTATAAGTATTTCAAAAATTGCTTGGGCGCCCGCCTAGTCGGATAGGCTCACATGAACTTCATTTGCGTGATTACACTAGTATTTTCTCATATTGTATAGTCTTTTTTGATATGACATACTTACTCATATATGTTATATGTTTTATTATTTTTAGAGAATGGAGAAGTCTTGGATAGCATAGGATGATCGAATGAGTAGTAAATACTTATGTGGAGTATCAAAAATTTTGGATTTCGCTTTTGAACATTCTGCGATTGGAGACAAGATTGCATGCCCTTGTAGAAAGTGTGCTAAAGTATACCAGGTCACCAGAATGACTACATTGATACATCTATTGTGGCATGGCTTCTTATCAAGCTATATTTCTTGGGCTTTTCATGGTGAAGATGTCAATGTTCAAATGGATGCTCCAACTGATTAGGGTAATTGCCTAAATGATGAAAATTTACAAGATATGTTGTGTGATGCTTTTCCAAGTTTCAGTGAAGACAGAAATATGGAAGGAGTGGAGCCATCTAGTGATCAACATTTCAATGCTGACAAATTTTATATATTGTTAAAGGATTCCGAGATAGAATTATATCTAGGGTGTAAGAAATATAGTAAACTTGCTTGTATCCTAGAATTCTATCACCTGGTCTGTCTTAATGGCTTGAGTAAGAAATAATCATCTATGTTTCCTACATTCTTTAAGAAGATGCTACTAGAAGGAGAACAGTTACCTAATTTATTTTATGAGCTAAAAAAGACGATTACGGGGTTGGGCTTAGATTATGTTAAGATTCATGTTTTTCCAAATGGTTGCATGTTGTTTTGGAAGGATTCTGGTGATACAGACGTATGTGATACATGTGGAGCATCAAGATGGAAAACGATTACAATCCCAGATGATGATGACGAGCTTGCAAAAAAACCCAAGAGAATACATGTCAAAGTGATCAGGTACTTTCCACTTATACCACCCTAATGTGGTTGTTCATGTCATCAAAAACCTCTTCCTTAATGAGGTGGCATGCAGAAGAATATGAAAAATATGACAAGTTAAGACACCCGGTAGATTCACCTGCCTGGAAAACATTTGATGTGATACATCCAGAATTTGCTACAGACGCTAGAAATATTTGATTGGGACTTGCAGTGATCGATTTAATCCTTTTGGGACAATGAGTACTTCTTACAGTACATGGCATGTTGTGATTATTCCATATAATTTACCTCCTTGGTTTCCCATGAAGAAACCATATTTTATGTTGTCCCTACTCATTCCTGGGCCAAATTCACCAGAAAATATAGATGTGTACTTGTGTCCATTGATTGATGAGTTGAAAGAACTATGGGATACTGGTGTACATACATATGATGTAGGAACTGAGGAATTCTTTCTGATGTGTGTTTCTTTATTATGGACTATTAGTGATTTTCCAGGATATGCACATCTATCAGGTTGGAGTACTAAAGGCTACAAATCATGTCCTTATTGTAATAAAGATACTATCTCACATTGGTTGTCACATAGCTGTAAAGTTTGCTACAGAGGACACTGTAGGTTTTTGCCAACTAGCCAAAGATTTCGAAAAGAAGCAAAGGCATTTGATGGTGAACAAGAATTTAGGTGTCCACCTAAACCTCCTTCTGGAGCTCAAATCTTGTCACAATTGGAGGACGGAAGAACTATAATTGGTAAGAAAAGGCCAAGAGGTAAAGATTCAACACACAATTGGGATAGGAAAAGCATATTTTTTGAGATACCATATTGGAAATCTAACATTGTAAGGCACAATCTCAATGTCATGCACATTGAGAAGAATATATGTGAGAGTATTGTTGGAATATTTCTAGGTTTGAAGGATAAAAGCAAGAACAACTTGCATGCAAGGAAGGATTTGGAGGATATGGGAATCATATTTCTACTTCATCCAAAAATTGTTGGTAAATATACCATCCTACCTCCAGCTTGCTATACAATGAGAAAAGATGAAAAAATATTATTTTACAACCTCCTAAAATATGTCAAAGTTCCAGACGGGTATGCGTCTAATATATCTAGATGTGCACGGTCGATGGATCAGAAGATGCTACCAATGAAAAGTCACGATTATCACATGCTGATGCAACAACTTCTGCCATTAGCTGTCACTGTGTCTTTGCCCAGTAAGAATGCTAAGTCATGTATTATTAATCTTTGTCGCTATTTTCAAAGGTTGTGCACTAAAATTATAGATCCAAATGATTTTGTTGCATTGGAAAATGCAATAGCTGTGACACTTTGTGAGATGGAGAAGATATTCCCTCCATGTTTTTTTGACATAATGGTACATCTATCAGTCCATCTTGCTTATGAAGCTAAGATAGTCGGCCCTGTTCAGTATCGTTGGATGTATCCAATTGAAAGGTAACTTTTCATACGTAGTGATGAGTTTACCTATTGGAATGTAATTTGTCATAATATTTTCCTCAACTTTGTTATCAGGTATCTGATGACCCTAAAAGTATATGTTCGTAATAAAAGATATCCAGAAGGATCAATAGCATAAGGATATATAGCCAAAGAGTGTCTAACTTTTTGTTCAAGATACTTGGATGGAGTTGAAACAAAATTAAATTGGCCAAATAGGAACGATACTGACAAAGCAAATTTGGAAAACGAGCCAACACATGACAGTGATGATTGGTCTATTTTCTTGACAGCAGGTCGTGGTATTGGTAAAATGCTTACATGTGTCTTGGACGAACATACATTGCAACAAGCCCATAAGCATGTACTATTCAATTGTGAAGCAATTGAATCCTACATTAAGTAAGTTAGTGACAATTGTCTTCTATTAATAAAATGCTATAACATATTCCAATGACATATTGCAATATTTTGTATTCAGGAAGCACTATGATATCATTAGGCAAAAAAATCCTCAGAAGTCCTTAAAGGAGGTTCAGAGAATACATAGTAACTCATTTGATGGATGGTTTAAGGAACATGTAAGTTTAGTTGTGCTAACTAAACTTGTTATGCTTCATGAATAAAGTCTAACAAACTTTTCTTTTGTTATATTGAGACACTCCTAAGAACAGAGATGGTGGATGATAAAATCAAGTTTCTTTCTCAAGGTCCACATCAAATGGCCATTAAGTACAAGGGCTATGTTTTCAATGGTCACAGATTCCATACCAAGGCAAAAGATGCAAATCGAACAACACAAAATAGTGGAGTCTTTCTAGTAGCTAAGACTGATTGTTATTCTAAAACCACTAACTGCAATCCAATTACTAGAGGTGTTACATACTATGGTGTTTTGAAGGATGTTATTGTGCTCAATTATTATGAACACTTTAAGGTGACATTATTTAAGTGTGATTGGGTGGACATCTACTCAAAGAGGGGAATCAAGCATGATGAACATGGGTTGAGTCTTGTTAATTTGAGACGACTTCAAACTATAGGAGAATCATTTGTAGTGGCATCTCAAGTTGGACAAGTATTTTATGTAGAAGATGTCACTGCAAAAGGGTGGCATTTTGCTGTAAATATTGCCCCACGAGATATGTTCAACATGGAAGAACAATCTTGTATTGAGAATGTCAAAGCTTATGTGCAAGGTGAAGCTAGAGATGGGCCATCAATGACATCAGAGGATGAAGATACTGATTGCGACATAGTTAGATTGGATATGGAAGGAATCATTGTTGATAGTTCAACAATTGAAAAAGACCAATCCCAAATTCAGAAGGATGATGAAAGTGTATCTCAAAGTTATGATGATGACAGTTTTGAATGAGAAGATTACAAAATAGCAACCAATGTTTCTTTTAGTTTTTTGTTATTATTTGACTTATATAAGCCTTTTTTGGCTCGATGTATCTCTTTAATTTCCTGTCTCACATTGTGCTCTAGCTAGGTGTATGCATTTTGCATGTATGACATTCTACTTAATCAAATTTATCCTTGTCTCTATTGTAGTTTATAATTACATTTGATTAAATATATGCGTCTTTCATTTTTAAATATTAATTATAAAATTTCTATTATGTTGTTCAATATTTTTTTAAATGTCTTCATTTATACGTGACTTGATATACTCAGGATGAGAGAACAGTACAGTGATAGCTACCATAACAAGACAGCCACAATGAATGATAAAAATAACAACAATGACTCTTGTACAGTGACTCATTTGCCTAGCATTACTCGACATGGTTGTTGGCAATCGTTGAACCTTTCATCCTCAAATCGCTCCCAAAAACGTTTTACTTCCCTTCCAGCTAAAATTCAAAATGATAGAGCAAACAAATTCAATAAAATTGCTGCTAGCTATGCAAAAAATACCCAATCAACCACGTCTCCCCAAGACTCTAATATGGTTGGTGGTTTGAAATCCTCTCAAACATTCACAATTGAAAAGGATATTGGAATAAGGTTCCAAAATCAGCACAACAAAGAAAGTGGTGATAAAGTTACAAGATCAAGAAATTCACAGCTATCATGTGTGCCTAATGTCAATGCTTCTGTGTCTATTCATTCAAGAAGTTTAGAGAATAAAGCTTCCAGTAACCAAAATAGCAATGCATTTCCTAATAACATGGACCAAAATGACATCTCTGATCACCATGTTGAGTCATTGAATGTTACAGCAACACCTTCTGATGGGCTAGGTAATCATTTTATTCATATCATTGCATTTATAGTGCTGCATTTAATGATATATAATTTTCCATATATATTTTATCCTTTATGAATGAATGCTTAGGTCAAAAACATCGAGCATGTGGCCGAATACAATGTTTGAAAGTCTGGAAAAGAAAGCCCGACGATCCAATTCTCATTAAGAAAAATCAATTTGGACAACCAGTAGGTGAAAACCAATGTCACTTATCGAGTTTTCTAACAACCATTGCAAGAGATCCCAATCTTTGTCCAATAAACTATGAGGACTGGAGACCATTTCCATCAAGTAAAAAAGATTCTATATGTAATTTTTGAAGGTATATTATTAAATTTTATTTTTAAATGATTAAATGAAGCTTCTAATTGATATCTTTTATGTCGGTAGAGTAAATTCACAATGGATTCAGATCTAAAGGAGTGGACAATGAAGAGACTAGGAAATAAATGGAAGGACCACAAGTGGGAGTTAAGGAGACTATACTTCCTAGAAGATAGTCCATACGAACAACAGTTTGAATAAGTTGTTCCCCGTGTGGACAAGTCTCATTGGAAATTTCTTGTGGATTATTGGAGTAATAAAGGAAAGGTAATATTTTTTTTCTATTCATTGATACTTAAAGTACCTCACAGATAATTATTATACACAATACTACAATTTTTTCCACAGAGGAAGTCTATAACTAACAAGACAAGTAGAAAATTCAAAAGGTTAGCCACACAACAGGAACCAAGTCATTTGCATGTCTGAAATATGATGTAAGTTAGTAATTTTTGTGATCCATTTAGACAATTTGATGACATCTATTTGTTTGATATTTACAATAACCTTGTTTGAATGATAAAGATGGAAAAGGAAATAGGCGGAGAAGTGGATCCCATAATGTTTTTGAGAAAACTCATCGTAAAAAAGATGGGAGCATAGTTGATGTTGAATCCACCAAAATTTTGGTACAACACATCCTATCCTATAGTATTATGTTACATGTACTAATTTCAAAGAGGTCTATATTTGTTATAAAATTCATCACCTATGATTTTTTGTATGTAGGAAAAAATTTCTGAGGTAGGAGAATAGCTGCGAAGAAAACAGCCTGATGTTACTTCAGCTGAAATTTATAGGCATGTTATGGGAGAAGAGAGACTAGGATATGTTCGTGGTTATGGGCTTCGACCATGACCTTCTGATATTTGGGGCAAGAATCATAAATCCCGAGAAGCCGAAGAAGTACAAAGGAAGCATTTCCAAGATAATCTTGAAGAGCAACGGTTTGGATTTGATGCAAAACTTCAAGAATAAAAGGATGAATTCAACCATAAGTTAGAGGAGTTACTTGCCTTAACTAGAGTAGGAAACTATCAAGCACAACATGTTGGCACTGGCCAAGTATGAATACATTTTTTACATGATGTGTAATATCAATTATTTTCCATGCTGATTGTTTTAGTCTTATGTCAAAAATAAAATAATTATGCACACAAACTTTTCAAGGCAAACTCCACACCAAATAAGACATTCATCATTTAAGAAGGCACAAGTATGTTTGTATTTGTGTAAATTGCTCTTCATTTTATGTTTATATAAATTTGTTATGTAAATTATATTTTGTTCCTAGGATGTGTATATGCTAAGTTTCACAGATCCAGATGCTAGAATTGCATTCGGTCGAGTATTTGAGGTTGACCCCATGAAAAGTGTGGGAGGTGCAATATTAGGCACATCATTTGTTGGTGTTTTTATAGAGGTTGCTTTGTTGGGAAACGATCCTCTAGTGAGACCTTATGATCAATATCAATCTATTGATGATGTTGTTGGCAATGTCATAGCATGGATGAAAACACATATATTGCCAAGGTGAGCATAAAGTATTGCTTATAATATTACATAATTGAAAACAAAAGTAGTATCTAAAGTCATTTCCATTTGCTGCAGGACATGAAGTTTAAACATAACTGCATTCTTGGATACTGTCTACAGAGATGACATATATAGTTGTTTTTCTTTAATCCAATTTTTTATTAATACATGACGATCCAAATAATGTTGTTTCATGTCCATTGTCGTAGACAATGTTGACAAATGACAATCCTATTTTGTTTTGACCTACTTTTGATTTTGTTATGGAGAATCTTAGTATTATGGACAATACATTCACTATGAATGGTTTGTGGTTTTTAGATATGAGCAATGTTTGAGCATCTTGTTTGTGAGATTTACATCTGAGCAATGTTTGCATTTGTGATGGATCATCTATGCATTTGTGGTTTTTTTTAAATAGAGTTACAAGAGGCATCCCTTGAGGGGCAGGTACATGGAGTCTGCTTCAATACATTCATACTGCTGAATGTGAATCTCTTTTTTGCTTCCTATTCTACACAACATATCCATGCATACTTGTGATCCTTAATTAGGCGGAACTAGTAAATGACTCATTCATGACCATGGTAGATGATTATGCACATACCTTAATCTTTTGGTTTGACTCATTTAGTATTTTGGGACCTCAATTATTTTGATATTATTACATGATATCTATGTCAAGAAAATCAATTCTCTAATTCTATCTTTATGTTGTTGTTGATACTATCTTTTTTCCTGGCTGCTCTCATATTGACTTATCTATTGTTGGCTAGTTGCATGTACTAACTACTGTGCATAGTTACTTTCATTTTTTACACTCCCTCCACCTATGCTATGTCCTTATTTGTCATTAAATATCATATATCAAGTGCATAAGCTTGAAGTAATGTTATTGAAAGAAACAAAGAAATGAATTTGTGAAGAGTCCATAAGGAGAACTCAACCATCAATAAATCCATATTTTTCCAATATAGTTGGGGTTTAATCTTATTCATGATCTACATCTGACTAGAAGTTGAATAGCGCAATAGATCATATAGTATTAAATTTAGTTGTAAAAAAACACTTTCTATAAACTAAAATTGCAATTTGTGTTTAGTTCAATTTCATCCTGAATTCATTGAACCCAAACATTGAATGTAGAACCAAGTTGTATCCTTAAAAGAACCTACACGAATAAAAATATTTTCCTCTTCTTGTCTTATCTGTGTGATCTATAGGCTAAGCTAATACAAAATCATATCATCCTACTTGCTTGAAGTAAGATTCTTTGGTTTGAGTTGAATCACCAACGTTGTTGAACTTCAACTAGTATTCCTATCCTACTTCAAAATCATGTTTTGGGGGGATCACTAGCGGCATGAATATACTATTCTAGTGAACAATTGAAGCATTAGAATATTCATACATATTGCTTCTTTTTTTTAAAGAACTATAGTTCATCATTGTCATTCAATAGTAGCACCATTTATATCTTTTTCACTTTTTTCTCTGACAAGATATTACTTTTTGATCATATTCAATCCATTTTTGTCACATTTTCCACTTTGTCCCCTAAATATGACCTTTTCAAACCGATCGAATGAATCTGTATATGTGACTATGCTTACTATCATTTGTGTTGTGTATAAAATTATTATAAACTCTTCTTAATTCTACTTTTTTTTGCATTGTAAACGATTATGTTACATACATAAAAGACTTTCTTGCATGTCTGCTTTTTTTTCTTGTGGAAAATAACAATATGCTAATTTTATACAATTAACTTATAGGTGTGTGATGACATTGTTTTCCTGCATGGATCCATCATATCACATCTATGGACACATCAGAAGGCCTAGTTATTCCATTCCATCTACTGATCATGTAATAGATAGCAACAATGGGGAACTGTATTTTGATAACAGTGAAAGGAGTGTATATTCCCATTTTTTTAGAGTTCCCAATGTAGTATGTCTTCTCCGTTTGAAGCAGAAATCCATGGCATCTAGGCTAGATTTCAATATATACATGCAACACTCATGGTGGAATCTTGTTACAATCTTTACAAGATGAAAACAGAGGTACTTGGTTGTCCACGTTTCTAAACACATTCTTAACCATGCTGAATGCAAGAACCACTAAATTCAACAAGGGGCTTGGTGACCAACTTGTTTGCACTGATCATCTACTACTGTGCCAGTGTGTTTGCCACCATGATAATGAAAAATTCTAAATGAGACATATTTATTTCAAGCTGGTTGTGGAGTGGTCGAAGATCATGAGGTGATTTGCTTCCCAACATTTCTCTCTCTCTCTTCAATATAGACACACTAAAAAAGTTGGACAATAACCCAACTTAGTAGAAGTAGTTGATGTCAACCAACCTCTTGGCCTGCAATTGGCTGAGACGGCAGTATCTTTAATGGTTGCATGTCTAGAGGGAGCTCAAACTGGCATTATGCTTGGTAATTAGAGTCGATCAGGCCCTGGAAATGATCCCTTGTCCCATTACTTAGCCAAAATGTCAAGAACTCAGTTAAATGAAGTATTATCAGAGATGAAGGTAATTATTTAACCTCACATTTCCTAGTGACATGTTAGTTTTGAATTGGATCAAAAAAATGAAACCAGTAATAGGTTGATCATGCAGAGTCTAACTAAAGAAAATAATGCACTAGCTTGACAACTAAGCTTATCCTCAGTTGGCGAACACTCTCTTTCAGGTTCAAATTTGATTTATTATAATGCATTAACAATATATCTTATAATGTTTCTTAGGCTGGACTGAAACACATTGCGATTTAACTTTACAAACAAAGCTAATGTTGGGTTTAGTTCCTCCATAGATGGTTTGTCCTCTTTAACTAATGTTGGGACTTGTGTCTCTCCTAACAGAAACATTCTTGCAACCTCTTCTACTCAAGCCCAGGGCTTGGTTGTTGGTTTACCATCTTCTGCTCAAGATGTCACTGTGCAAGAGATGCAACAGCCTAAAAATCAAATATCTCATGTATCCTCAGTTACAAGTGCCCATTGTATTTTAGTATCACTATTAGCTAGTAGCCATAGATTTTGATACTATCTTAGCTTAAGAATGTTTACCCCGAACCTTGTGTACAGAAGAAGTTAGTTGAGAACCTTTTGTTTAGCTTTATATCTTTTTGTAGGAACACACAGTCTAACATTAGTTACACCCTAATGGTCTCATGATGTAATTTCTCCATCCTAACATTATTTATATTTCTGTAGCTACCCTCTTTATCTCATCTATAGAGTTGTATATCTTTATTCTTACATGCCATGTATAATATGTCATATGCTGAGTACTAGTTACTTTTGCAGATCATATCAAGATTACATTTCGAATGCTACCCTAGAATCTTTGTCAGCTATGGGTGCTAATGGAATGCCATCAGAGATGGTTAAGACTACCATGGATGTTATTATCAAGATGAATCCAGATGAGTTGCAGAAAATGATTCAGCTGTCCTCATCTTTGAATGCCAAAAATCTAGGATTCTCAACAGCTGTGGCAGACAATCAAGTCAACAAATCAAGTCAAGAAGCACCATCTGAGAAGGTGCTTGCTAAATGGGCTGCTAAAGCTATTTCCAAAATGGGCTCTGAAGTCGGCATGCTTAAAAGTAGATAGTCATATTAGGGAAGAGACAGATCCAATGATGTAGAAGTTATTGCATTGAATAGAAAAATATTATATATATGAAAGTATATCATTGGTGTTGTATTCAATATAAGGGGCAAGTAAAATGTCATCCCAATGCAATTTTCATTTCATTATAAATAAAAATTATTCATACTTTTGGAAAACTAAGTTCGACTGCAATTGGCTTTCAATTTAATAACCTGATAATGAACTGAAAATTTAATGACTAAAAACCATGAAAATGTAGTAATACAGAACTAGTATGTCATTAGTGGCTTTTTTCATACGCCATTACACTCAATCAGAACCATTTCATACATCAACATTATACAAAGAAGTGGCATTTATATAAAAGTCAATTGATGGATAGTGGCTTTTTTATAAATGCCAAATGATGGTTTAGTGGCCTTTATTTGGCATTTATTGGAAGCCACTAAAGCCAAACATTTAGTGGCATTTACAACTTACGCCACTATCTTTCTAGTGGCATTGGTACTAGAGGCATTTTTTTAAGTGTCAAGAAATGCCACTAAACATGTTTAGTGGTGTTTATTTTTTTTTCAGTGGCATTTCTAAAAGTCCACTAATGAGCATTTTTGTTGTAGTGTTTGTTGAGAGTTTATTTTTCTATAGTCAATGCACTTTCACTAGTCTCAGTCACTTTCATGGTTGCTATCTCATCATCATTGTCTCTATTAAATACCATCATACCTCCTTTCTTGGGTATTGCATGAATGGGACTTACCCAATTATTTTTGTTGGTGGGATAGATGATTTTAGCATATCAGAGCTTTAGGACTTACTTTTTAACACTTCTGTCAATTTTTTATTAATTTTCCTTTGAGGTTGGGTTAGAGGCTTTGCACTTACTTCTAGGTGAATCATGTGCATGCAATCAGTTGGACTCAAACATCCTATATTTTCCATAGAATATCCAATTTCCCTGCTTCTCAACCTGAGTTCAGTTAATGGTTTTTCTTATTGGTCTTTTGTCAAAGTAGAGTTTATGATGATTGGGTTTCTCTCTTCATTGTTGAGAATTCCATACTTAAAACCTTTTGGTATCTACTTCAACTCTAGTTTGGGCTTCAGCTCTTCTTTTTCTATGGGATTCTATTCCAGCGAAGTGAATTTCACAGTTTCTACAAATGTATCCTCTTCATCACTGTAATCATCTTCTGATTGGTTTTGATAGTCTAGCATTTCAATGACCTCAGGGTCTTCTCTTCTATGGTTGTTTAGATCTCTCATTAGGGGGTCAACCATATCATTATGTTCCTCAACTTTCTTGCATAACTAGTTATAATTGTCCATGAATTATACCAATTCAAAAAGAGAAGGTCCCCTCATAGAGACTTCTACACAAAAATCGATATGATCTTTTCCTACCCTTATTGTGATGATCCTTGGTTCTACATCATTCAGAGTTCTTGATATAGAAAGGGACAGGCACCAAAAAATTATAGTGTGTGTCGATTCTTCCATAGTATTATAACTACTATATCACAAGGTATAAAGAATCTTCTGACATGAACTAGAACATCCTCAACTATCCCAATGGGCTTTGTGATGGAACAGTCTGTTAGTTGCATTTGTGTTCCAATTTTTACCATATAAGTTAAACCTAGTCTCATAGCTAATGTGAGCAGTATAATACTAATGCTTACTCCAAGATCATCTAACCTTGTCTTACCTCATTGTCTCCCACATTGAATGGGATAGTGAAAGCTCATGCGTCCTTTTGCTTAGTTGGCATTGTTGCTTGTACAAAGGCACCAGACATCTTGACTAGCCTGATAGCTTCAACTTCATGTCCATGTCTTTTCTTTGTAATAATATCCTTGAAGAACTTTGTGTATGTTGGCATTTCTTTTGTGCATCGACAAAAGGCATGTCCATGTGTAACTTATTTACATCTTCCAGGAACTTATCATACCTCTTTTTTAGATGAGACTTTCTTAGCTTTTATGGGAAAAGTATCCTTGGTGCATAGTGATCCCTATTGGTTATGGCATCTTAAATTGCATCAAGATTTTTATCTTTCAGTAGCTTATTTCCATTACCTTTTTATTTTGGCCTAACCTTCTTAGATATTACTTCAATTTTTGGTTCTTCTCTTGAGTCATCTTTAGGTAAGGAATCAATGATGGGAGCACTTCCTTGAGTATCCTTTTTGTTCATCTCTTCTAAAACTTTGTATGATCTAAGAGTAGTCATCTTTGTAGTTTCAGTAGTGGAAGAAATTTTCCCTATGAGTTCTTAATCAACTCAGATAGTTATGCTAGTTGTTGATCAACATCCTGATGTGTGTTTGCATATCATCCATCTGTGTAGTGACGACCCCCAATTGGGTTTGCATTGTATTCACTAAGTTGGTATTATTGATGGCAATTTGTCTCAGTTGTTCATTTATTGTAGCTTGTCCTTTCGCAAAGGTGAAAAACTCAGATACAAAGTCCTGCTGGTTATAGGTCCATTGTTGACCTTGAGTTGTTCTCCAGAATTTTTGTTCTAGTTTTGACTTTGTAACATCCCACTCTTTTTATCTAAATTTTCAAAATATTTTATTCTTTACATATTATTTTCTATAGAATAATTGTGGAGGAACTTCATGCAAATTTGCCCATGTTAGATTTACAATTTCATTTCATATGAAGAAAATTATGTTCATTTACTTTCTTATCCATGGTTTACTTTTAGAAAGTATTTCCTTGTATATTTATGCACTCTTGTTTAGAAAATAGAAATGAATGTTTTTATGTCAACTTTCCTCTCTCTTATTATCATTAGTGGTTTTTATGCATTAAAGCTTTCTTAATATTCCTCAAGGTTTTTATGGTTGATATTTGAACTCATCACATGAATTATCTTCATTTAGTGATTAATGAATAGCTCTATATGATTTAATTTATTCACTTAAGTGTATTAAATGCATTTTTCCTATTTTGGAGTGATGGTGGGCTAAAAGATCAAATTAACTATGCTATTATGTTTTAATGCACTTAATTATCCTATGGGTGAAGTTTGAGGTCATTTGGACTTCAAATGACCCTTCAAATGTTAATTATACGTTTTATATGGTTTAATGAATACTAATCAATGTACTATTTGTCACATTTATTCGATTTACTCTGTCACGTAGGTATTTCATTCGTTTTATTTTTTTTCCACACACATCCACGACTGTTGGATCAGGATCCAATGACATCTGTGTTGTCATCTACCTTTGCCTATTCCACAAACAGGAACCGTTTCACAGGCCGATACACCCTGAGCCTATTCTCTCTCACCTCCTATCCATTTCACGAGATCTCGTTGCCCCTGAGTTTGCCTCACCTTCCCATTTTAAACAAGCTATGACTCATCCCCTAACTCCCCTCATAGGCGAAACGCCCATTTAGGACTCATCGCTGCTCTCTTCCATGAGCGAGCATACACCACTATTTCCTTCCTTGTCTCCATCTAAAGAGCCTGAAGGCATCAGCGGACCCCAAGGATCCTTCCTCCTCGCTCAATTCTTCCTCCTTCACCCTCTGAAGCCCGACCTGCTCAGCCTCTTTCTTCGGTGACTCAGGCCTCTCCCTGACTTCTCCGACCACCCCGGTCCATCACGACCTCGGTGAGCATCCTCAAGCCTCTCTCTTTGTTTTTGCGGCCTTGGTTTTCCCCATGTTAGCCCCAGGCGTTGTACCCTATAGAGCCCAGTAGAGGTCACTGTCGGCGCTAGTCGTTGCGGCGCCTCAGGGTCCCTCCTACCTAGGGAACAATGCCCCAACCTTTGTTTGACCGCGACGAACGTTTCTCAACCTTCAGCAGAGGGTTTTCACCATGATCTTTGTCGTTTCTAACACCCAACCTCCTCCCTTATTTCTCATTGTCGCGCTCTGTCCCTTGGCCATGATGGTTCTCTTCCGATGATAGTGGTCTTTTTAGCTTTGTCGGACTTCCCCAATCGCCCTCTGGTGGTTCTGGCCTCACACTTCATGGTGTTTCTTCACCCGGCGGTTTGGAAGTGGCGCTTGGCCATGGCCGGAGCAACTCCTCAAGTCCAGTACTCGCCATGGTCCACCTTCTTGGCCCCTTGGCTCCACCGACGATTTACAACTCACAAGATATCTCGCCCTCACAAAAATGATCCTCTCGTCATGCATTCTAATCGGAGTTCCACCTCCTGTCATGGCGCTCGACGCCATGGGGGTGAAGAATCTAGTTCGTGAGATGACCTTAGTACCATTACCATCCTAATTCGATGTTTTCAACTGTGAAGGGTATTTTAGGGTTTTCATCAGCACTCCCTTCTTCGACCATGGGTCCTCAGTGGTGAGCCTTCTCGTTATTTGTCTGGCCTCTATTGGTCCAGCTCAGACACGACCCACTAGTTTTGGGTGTATATATATGTGGCTTTTTCTTGTTTTATCATTGGTCTGTTCTTTGTAAATTCTTATTAAATCACTCGATGCTCAGAAAAATGAGCAAAAATATGTTTTGGAAAGGGTTTTTGATGTGGAATCTGATTTTATGATTTTTATTGATTGATTTCTCTATTTTCACATATCAATTTATATATGAACGAATTAGGGTTAATGATGTATGATGAAGGATATGCATGCTAATTTCAGGTGTTTAAGGGAATCCAATCAGTCAAATGAGGTTTGACTTAGGTGTTTTAGCTCAAGGTAAGTGGGCCATGCCCTTGGCATAACTAAATTTACTTTATTGAGTGTTTATGACTATGGTTATGCACTTTTTGCTAAAGTCATGATAAGTACATGTTTTCCTCAAAGAATATGTTTATTGAATGGTTGATTGCTATAAATTAAGGCTAAGTATAGAAAATCTTACTAATGCTATGGATTATGATTAAGATTCGTGAAATCAAGATTAAGAGGGAGAAATCCCATTATGTTTCATGGGGAGAAATCCCAACCATGTTAAGAGGGAGTAATCCCATTAAGGTCAAGATTAAGTTATCAAGACTTTTAGATCAAGTTAAATGGGAATTTGATTAAGTTCTATATGCACCTCGTTTATGGACTCTTTGAGTCATTATGGGCTTTATAAGAATTATGGGATTTCTGAGCATTATGGGCTCCTTATGGGGCATTAAGAGAGGCTTGCATACATTTCTTGTCAAATTTATTATGTTAAAAGATGCCAATAATGTTTAATGTCAAATTTATGTTCATGTTTATGAAAAGTCAATGTATATGTTATTTCAATGTCTTATAACATGCCAATGCCACTTACTTACCATGAATGTCTTGTTTTGCATGGCTGAGGACGAGATGTCCCTAGGTTTTGAATCTAAAGGGGAGAAACCAGCTTGAGGAGTTCCAAGGACTTAAGGATCTAAGGAGTTGTTGCTTGGTGGGACTTCCATCTATGGAGACCCTATGTTTCCACAAGTTGTCTAGTTTATGTTAAGCATATCTTAAACTTATGGTGTAGTTTCCATTCCCAAGAACTTTATGTATGAATCTATGTTTTCAATGAAATGTTAAGTGTCATTTATTACTTGATATGAGATCATAAATGTGATAGCTCTCCCTCAAAATTCAAGCACCCCACATTATGGAAAATGTTGGGGAGAATGTATGCTTCCGCTGACCATGTATAAAACCCTAGGGAGGGGTGTTATAGACTTTGTCCTTGAGAATTGTTTCTATTTTGATGATAGTTTGTGTTCCTAGTGAGTCCATAGGGTCCTCTTCCTCTACCAAACTGTGGTGGTCTGTTGGATTATTTAACATATTTAAAAGTTGATCGTTCTCATCCCTATCCTTGTTCCCATAAGAGAATCTAGGGTGATATCGACCCTTGAAACTGGCATAAAAGACATTTTCAGTATCATCTTCTTGATTGTCATCCTCTGGTTGGGTATAGATACAATTGCCCACTTGGTGCCCACCTTCTCCGCGTGTAAACCACTTCATTGATGTTTTAGCTATGTTCTTTCTTTTGTTCCAAGAATCCTTCAATTACCTAATGTCTAAAGTTATCTTTTAAATTTGAGCGTCTAGAGCCTCAAGAGCCTTAGATTTAGTTGTTGTCCCTTTGACTGATACTTTGCTTGATGCACCTCTCTCATAATCTAGCATGCTTGTAGAGTATCCATGTTATTAATTATTATCTTAGTTTTCTTTAGACTGAATCATTGCATGTGGTTGCATTAAGAGAAGTCCTTTCAGTAGAGGTAATGCCATTATAGAAGGTTGTTACTAGGAATTCTTTGTCATAATTATGATGAGGGAAATCCTTTGATATTCCTGGAATCTCTCCCATGCATCATATAGTTTATCACTTGGATTTTTCTTGAAACTTGTGATCTTCTATTTGTTTTGAAGGGTCTTCTCCATTGGATATGACTTGGTGACAAAGTATCAGCTAGAAGTGCCCATCAGTTGATAATTTTTTTTGACAAAGCTACATACCATGATAGGGCCTTATCCTTCAGAGAGAAGTTGAACCCTTTGTAGTAGAAAAGAACATGTGGAACCAGGTTCATTTTGATGGTGTCACAAATGCTCTTAAAGGCATCAAGGTGGTGTTAAGGGCTTTCATCTAGGGAATTTCCTCTGAAAGTCCTTTTTTGAATCATATTTATGATTTATGGCTTCATGTTGAAGTTTGTAGCATCAAATTGAGGGATGATGACTGGACATCTGGATTCATTTGTCTGTGTGACGACTAGCTCACAAAAAGAAGGGCCTCCTTCTTCATCATTGTCATAATTGTTATCTTCATTGTTTCTATTTCTTAGACCGTTAAGAAGTTGATGATCTTGAGCTTCATGGAAATTTTCTTCATCGTGTGATTACTTGTGGTGATCCTCATTACGATCTTCATTATCATCCTTTTGATTCTTCTCGTTGGCCTGCTAGACGATAGTTGCTATTCTTAAGGGAGGCCTTGCAGTCGGTAGAAATGGTGGTCCAGTTCATGCTAACTTCCTAAAATAAATCATACGGTCGAGTTTAGAGAGTGAACACGTAATACAAGGCATTAAAGTAAGCATCGGTTATCAGATCTAAACTGTGTGGTTAATATCCTTAGGGCATAGGTATATGCTAAGTAGACTTGGGTTCTTAATAGTATTGGTTGTCTTTTCCCCAGAAACGGCACCAAAATTTGATCGCCTAAAGTCACACATCCAAAAGGAGCATATCTTGAGTAATCAAATGTCAAATTTGTAACCCAATGCATAGGCACCCACAATAGTAATAACGGAGCCCTATGTCGTAAATCAGATTCAAACATAGGGACAAGGGTGGTAGGTGCTAAGATGCTTTAATGCTTGAATTAGTTACACCAAACAAAAGGGTAAGGTAGTGTTCCTTATGGCACAGTGATATTCAATGGTCAATTTAACAAACAAGTAAAGAAAACAAGTGATTAAACCAAACCAAACAAGTATCTCTAAACTATATAAGATAATATGGGTGGGAAACTTAGATTGGGTTTCACCATCTAAGACCCCTCACCAACATGAAAAGTCCATACCCATTTCATACCCTTAGCAAACTTACAAACAATCATCAGAAGTGTTTATTCACTCCTCTCTTCAGCTTATATATATCTACATTAGAAGATTGTGTCTCTATAGAGATGGCAAACAAACAATCAAAATAAAACCATATGATCATTAGCTTAATCACTCCAACACTCTCATGCATTCATGCAACTTCATAACTCTTAGATATGAGTTAATACTACTCTCACGAGGTATTAACTATCAACAATACAACATGGTACATAATTATGAAAGTAAAGGGTTAATAACAAGATTATGGAGATAAACCTTTCTAAGAGTATATACATTCTATGGGTATAAGAATTAACATGTTGGGAGAGCCTCACTGGCTCCTCCCAACCCAAGTTAAATGGATTATCCACTCATGGTCATGAGTGGCATCTTGAATCTACAAATGTAGTGACATGGTGATGGATGGATGGATGGATGGATGGATGGATGGATGGATGGATGGATGGATGGATGGATGGATGGATGGATGGATGGATGGATGGATGGATGGATGGATGGATGGATGGATGGATGGATGGATGGAAGAAAGAAGATAGATCAATGAAGGATGGGGATACACCAAATAGAAACTAAGTTTGAATCTAGGTTGATGGGAGACCTCCTTCTTCTCCTACTCTAACAATGGAATAAGAAAGATGGCACCAGCTCCGTGGTCATTCTTCCCTCAAAGAATGATGATGGTTCTACTCATTCGTTGTGAATGGTTTCTAGATCCTCAGAGTCTCACACTTGGATATTGCAAACTGATGGTAGAGAGCAGAGGTTGACGGATAGCAAGCACGAGAACAAGACTTTGTCTTCAACCCTTACAACCTTTGACCCCTTCTCTGGAGAAAGGGTTGTGCTAGTTATAGAGTCTGGTGCAGGCTCAAGACAGTCATAAGTGAGCTTCACTTGCACCCCAAGTATTCTTAACATGTAACTCAGGGAATGTGTCTAACTAGCCACAATGTGCATAGTGTCACCATCGGTAGAGGTCATGTCACTGGAAAATCATCAATCAATACAGTTGTGTATGTCTGGCCTTCAGTTGGTTGAATGTTTTTGGACCATTAGTAGGCAATGGTCACTTCTTCGGCTGATGACCCATGGTTGAGCCATCATTAGGTGAGATCTATTCCTTTCTTTGATAGGTGTATGTCCTACCTCACCATCGAAGGCTACCTGGGCATGGCCTTCAGATGGTGGGGATTGATGGGTGTTTGGCCACTTGCCTTCTAATGGTGATCCAATGCATATGGGTTCTAATGGTGGGTCAGCTGCCATCCGCCTACCAATGGATGGGAAGTTGGTGTTTATTGAAGGCTGGGAAGGAGGTGACCATTAATTGTAAGAATTGATGGAATTCATATCTTAAGTAGATCTCTTAAGTTAAGACCATCAATTGATGATTTCCTACGCAATGGATGTAATTAGTGCTTCATTAATGCACAACTGACAATCATGAACAAAACATACAAATTGAAGCAAGTTTGTGTTGATAAAGGAAATTAAGGTCCAAATTAGGCAAGAAACATCCACAAAATTGGATGTTATGAATAGTTATTACATCCATATCATGAATTTGGTTTTTCTCCTCTTGCTTTATGAGATCTATGGAAGCATAAGTGTTACAATCTTATCATGGATTAACATGGAACCAAGACCTCTTCTAAAAGCATCTCAAAAGATGATGTAGGGTTTCCCCATCTTTTAAATAACTACAACATGTGATGAGGTTAACTTCTCCTTCAACATATAGAAATAATGTGAAAACTCCTCATCCCAACTAGAAGGTAAACCCTTCTTGGTTAGCCTAGTCAATATGTGTAACTAAGTTTCATGATGAATCATCTATAGTAACCTGCTAAATCAAGGAACTCTAAACTTTAGTAAGTGTATTAGTCTGCTCCCACTACTATAGTGACTCTATTTGTAATGCTCAGGCCCACTTCCCAAGGCTCTAGAAGAGTTTCAAGAATGACAATTGTCCCCACAGACCACCATTAGCCTTAATTTTGTGATTTTTCCTCACTCATGCACAAGTCAGGATCAACTTCCTGACTGGTCACCCATCCTAGTACTACTCCAAGCTGAGCATACTTGACGATGTGGTTCTTAGTCATGGGCTCCCTTAAAAGGAGGTGCACCTTGGGGATATGGTTAGTCAAATCATTCCTTTTAATATCATTTTATCTCAGTCCTAAAATCTAAGGATGTTACAATCTCCCACACTTAGACTCTTGACATCCTCGTCAAGGATAAACTGTAATGACCCTGACCTGGGTTATGAGGTAACCCTATTTGTTTTGGATAAGTAAGTTGCTTAGAATTTTAATATAATCCTATAAGGTGTTTTTTTTATCATGTGACACACTTATGTTCCAAGTTTGGTCTTGATTCAATGTTGTTTGAGAAATGTTCCTTTGTTTTGGACCAAAGTACAATTTACCCAAGATGAGGGGCTATATTGCAAGATGTTTGTAACGTCCCAAGATTTGAGGCCTCAGATATAATGATCTTATAAGGAATGATTGAACTACCCATATCACCAAGGTGCACCTCCTTTTCCGAGAGCACGTCACTAAAGAACTCCATAGTTAAGCATGCTCAGCTTGGAGTGGTACTAGGATGGGTGACCAGTCGGGAAGTTGATCTTGGTTTGCGTGTGAGTGATGAAAAAGCACGTAGTTAAGGCTAGTGGTGGTCTGTGGGGCAAGTCGTCATTCCTGAAACCCTACTAGAGCCTTGGGCGATGGGCCCATTTGTTACAAATGGTATCAGAGCCATAACCCCTCCAGTAAGTGGGGCCCACATGGGCATGTGATATGTTAGTCTTGAGTCGTGCGGTCCAGGCATGTAGGAAAGGGTTGTTCATGGTTGACTTAGCCACCCTTACGCTAGTATTCCGTGATCGGGAGCTACGTGTCCATGGGCCATTATGGGTATGCACTGAAATGGGGAGATGTTATGAGGCCTTATAGTTTAGCCTTGATGAGGATGTCAAGAGTCTAAGTGGGGGAGATCGTAACATCCCAGGATTTGAGGCCTCAGATATAATGATCTTATAAGGAAAGATTGGACTACCCATATCACCAAGGTACACCTCCTTTTCTGGGAGCCCATCACTAAACAACTCCATAGTTAAGCATGCTCAGCTTGGAGTAGTACTAGGATGGGTGACCAGTCGAGAAGTTGATCCTAGTTTGCGCGAGAGTGATGAAAAAGTGTGCAGTTAAGGCTAGTGGTGGTCTGTGGGCCCAGTCGAGATTCTTGAAACCCTACTAGAGCCGTGGGAGATGGGCCCAGTTATTACAATGTCACATGTTGAACATACCTTAAGTGTTTTAGCATCATAAGAGAGAGAATGATTCTAAGTGGTGACTTGTGGAAAGCCTAAATTCCAAGTTTGAACATGTTTGAATAATGCTAGTACCTTGTGCACCAATTTTGGTACAAATTGTAATTTACCCAAAATGTAGGGTTGATATGCAAATTACCACAACTAGAGTGTCCCTACTCCCTTGTAGTATCATATAGAGTAGAGATAAAGGAGGAGATACAATGTTTGAACCAATTAAGAGTGATGGTACTCTTGGTAATGAAATGGCCAAGAAAGGGGTCGAATATGAAACCTTAACTTGAGTTGTATCAAGTTGAAAAGCTTATATATGAGTGCCTATCGGCCAAGGAGCCATAGGAGGAGTCCCATATCGTTTTTTTGACTCTTGGAAAAGCCCATGACGTGCAACGCACCTTAAGGAGGTGAAGTGTATCAGTTTACAACTTCGTTAGAAAAGTTGTATCGGGTTGTGAATAAAGTGGTGATTTTGTTGATATATTTTATTCAAAGGGATAAGTAATGGACGAAAATTCATCCCTAGATTATCCTCAAGAGTTTTGCATGTAAAGATAAATGTTAATGCATGCATGTACATGTGTCGACCATGCATGGACATGTGGCACCTAATAGCTCAAATTGATGACACCTCATTCATACACTTTTTCATGAACCTCAAGTATATATACCCTTCCTTTCACCCCTTAGTGAAATTTTTCGAATCCTACCATCTCCTTTCTCTTAGATATCGTGCATGGAGCCTTTGTGTCATGCATAGGTGATGTGGTATCATGCATAGGCCTTGGGTATCGGCCATAGCAAGTAATATCAGCCATAGCATGTTGATATCATCCATAGCAAGTCGATATCGGCCAAGTGGAGTGTTTTTGGACACAAGTGAGGGGGATATCGGCCACAAGTGATGGCATATCCTTCAAGGGTAGTGAGGTATAGTGCAAGGTGCTAAGGAGCAAGAAGTAGCTCAATACTTAACCCTAAGGTGAGGCCATGATCATCTTCAACCTTGGATTGAAGCATGATTTTAGGGTTATGATCTTCCTTTCTTTTATTCTTCACCAATTGCTTATCCTTGGTGATTCCTTGTATATGAAGGAGTTGTGAACGAGCCTTGGACTTTTGAAAAGTTATCTTCAACCTTAGGAACGTGGAACTTTGGAGCTTGGAGCTTTGAAGTTGTTCTTGAGGTGAGTTATATAACTTGAAATCTACCATGTTATTATTCATCACCTTAATTGCTATGCTTAAATGAACTACTTTAAATTCCGAAATATTCTGAAATGGTTGATGAAATTATGAGTTCTAGTAGTTTCTTAGACATGTTGCCATGAACTATAACAGTTCGAACAAAGGTCTAGAGCTTGAAGAAGATGATGTCACCTTATAAAGTGATATTGGGTTCAAGCACACAAGCAAGCACCTCTAACCTGATATTGTGATGCACCTACTTCACTAAAATGATATGGATATGTTGTATACTTTCTTGCACGATATAGTGGTGTACACCTATGGATATGTTTTATACACCTATTGCATGATATGTATATGTTGTATACACCTATTGCACGATATGAGGTCAAGCAAACACCTCAAAAATGATATTATGCAAGCACACACCACTTTTCTCCAAGTTGAGATGCACAAGTTAGGGCATTTGGAGTGTGTCTATATCTAATCTAAAATCACTCAAGTAGAAGCATTAGACACAAATAAGTGGAATGATTTAGTCAACATCAAAACAAGGGTTTATTCAATTTATACCTAGAGTCAACATTCTCCCATTCATCCATTCAAGGTGGATTTCTTTAAGGTAGCTTCATCCCATTTTTCATCCTTTTCTCTGGTTGCTTTTATGGATGGTCTACTATTTGCCATAGCTTAAGATTATTTTCCTTGGATGTGGAATTGAAGTCTTCTCTTCTAATAGAGGAAGTTACTCCCATCAAACATTAGAAGGTTGATGATGTATCTCCCATCTTGATAATCACCCATCTTCTCTTACTTGTGGAAGTATGCTTGGAGAAGACCTACTGTGATACCAATTGTTAGATCCTAGGATGGGTGATGGTGTGCTTTAGAGGGTGGGGCAAATAGATCTGAATGCACTTAAACAAAATTCATTATACCTTCAAGTAATATCACAAGATAAGGTTTCTATGTAGGAAATTTGAGTGCAACTAAAACATATATAGCAAGGGAGAGAGAGATTGAATGGTGAGCAAACACACACCTCTTTGCCCGATATGGTGTGAAGCACACATACACCTCGAAAGTGATATGGAAGCAAGCATACACCTCATACCCGATATGGTAAGCACACATACACCTCAAGGGAGATATGGTAAGCACACATACACCTCTAAAGTGATATGGGTAGCAAGCACACACCTCATACTCGATATGGTGGAAGCACCTCAAAACCCATATGAAGGAAAGCACCTTAGATGCAATGTACTTGATGAAGTAACACATGAAGTGTCTTATATCAAGTCATACATTAAGAGGTATGGAGTTCAATGAATATTGATTAAGTAGGCTAATGTACCTTGAAGTAAAGGTTGAGCCAACTTAATAAAGTATGAAGCAATCAATATCCTAGTAAGGATAAGATAGAAACTCATACTTTGTGTTGATAATAATTTAATGACAAATGATGAGAATAAATAAGTATGATTGAATACTTGTGATATTAATGTATGCTCCTAGATGTTTGGAGCAATGAATTAGGGTTTGGATTGATAATATGAACTTGAAACCCTATCCGACTATAAAAGAAAACCCTAACCCTAATAGTTGTTGCCTAGTGAGAGGTGACAAGATGTTTAATGACCTTGTAAGCCATGTGAATAGTTTTTGCCTAGTGAGAGGTGACAAGATGTTTAATGGCCTTATGAGCCATGTGAATAGTTGTTGCCTAGTGAGAGGTGACAAGATGTTTAATGGGCCTTGTGAGCCATGGGATTAGTTGTTTCCTAGTGAGATGTGATAAGATGTTTAATGGGCCTTGTGAGCCATGAGAATAGTTTTTGCCTAGTGAGAGGTAATAAGATGTTTATAAAAGCCTCATGTAAGAAATGATAATGTTCAAATAAACTAGGAAATGGAAACTTAGTAACATAACAATAATAATAAATGGATACAATAATAATAATGAAATCTTAATCATACATGATTTATGCTTATAGACAAATAAGGGCTATAGTGTTTTGAATATGCTTAAAGGAGATAAGAGGAATATTTATATTATATAAAGGATGTGAATAAGTATGATGACTTGGCCAAGGTCATGCCTAGTAAAGGTGATGTGGTATTCAGTGATGAGATGCATAGGATTGGCATAGTCCAATGCCTAGAATAAATACACAGGATTGGCATAGTCCAATACCTGGAATAGATGCACAGGATTGGCACCAATACCTAGAATAGATGGATAGGATTGGTATATTCCAATACCTGGAATAATTTCACAGGATTAGTAATAACCCAATACCTAGAATAATGTCACAAGATTGGTCATAACCCAATATCTGGAATAATTGCACAGGATTGGTCATAACCCAATATCTGGAATAATTGCACAAGATTGATCATAACCCAATACCTGGAATAATTGCATAGGATTGGTATAACCCAATACCTGGAATAATTGCACAGGATTGGTCATAACCCAATACTTGGAATAATTGAACAGGATTGGTCATAACCCAATACCTTGAATAATGTTACAGGATTGGTCATAACCCAATACCTGGAATAATTGCACAGGATTGGTAATAACCCAATACCTAGAATAATGTCACAGGATTGGTCATAACCTAATACCTAGAATAATTGCACAGGATTGGTAATAACCCAATACCTAGAATAATTGCACAAGATTGGTAATAACTCAATACCTGGAATAATTGCACAGGATTGGTAATAACCCAATTCCTGGAATAATTGCACAGGATTGACATAGTTCAATACCTGAAATAGTTGCACAGGATTGGCATAGTCCAATACCTGGAATAATTGCATAAGATTGTTAATAAGCCAATACCTGGAATAATCGAATAGGATTGGTAATAACCCAATGCCTAGAATAATTTCACAGGATTGACATAGTTTAATACCTTGAATAGTTGCACAGGATTGGCATAGTCCAATACTTTTTTTTTAAATTAAGCCAGGGGTCGCTTTTATTCATCCCACACCCCTCTTGTGGGCTAAATCATCAAAATAATTACAGCTCCTACTTATAATAAAACGCAGGTGTGAAAATAAAAAAACACTCAAGCAACAAAACTACTCTCATAACCCCTCCCCTGACTCTGAATCATAATCAAACAGCAGTAACCAACACCATATGCATCTGATATCTTTAACACGACATAAGGAACCCTTCTCTTCTCCAACGCAGCCATACCCCTTATTCTGGTCAGAGTATTCAAAGTGTCGGATGATACAAACAGATCATCCATATTACTGCCCCATCTCCCCAGCTCATGAGGTATCGAGTTGATGACCTTGTGAACCAAGGATCCAGATATCATAGCCGAGACCACCTCCTCCCTCATCTCCCTGACAAAATGGGTCGTCCTCCATGGTTCTTTCTTATCGTGCCAAATAATGTCATGGGTGTATGCATCATCAACCTCTATACAGGATATGATCAGCTCGTGATCACGTGCAATCTTCATTCCTATGGCGCACGCTTGCAAATAAGCGAGGGTGTAGTCTTTACTCCTGAGCCAAGCTCTGAAGACAAGGCAAACATTGGCCCTATGATTTCGGACAATACCTGCCGCCCATCTTCTAAGCCTTCCATGACTATCTCTGTTTATCCCAATCGTGATGTTGATCTTTAGGTTATGCAAGTCTGGCGTCTGCCACCTCATAAGCTTGATCTATCTCAGCTTTACTCTAGGATCCTCCAACCCTATCTCCCTCAACCGTGCATATATATTGTTGTCTCTATCTATCGAAAAGGATTTCTTCATCATATTAAAGTTCATAAGCCGAATAATATAATCCCACTCATAGGAATAAGGCCTATGTTTACCTTCATACCTTGCTTCACATCTCAGGCGCCATATACTATAAGGAATAACAATCGCAAGGTTACCTTCCAACTAGTGTACTAAACTCTTCCTCTTCCCCATCGTGTAGTAATCAATCAGTGTTCTAAAGTTACTGGGTGGTGGCAAATCTGTCACCTCCACAAATTTTCTCCAGAAGAATCCAGCAATCTATCCTTGAAACAAAAGGTGATCAATGTCTTCCTCCTGAGGTTCCATGCAGCAGTTACACTGAGATGCGATTGGGATGCAACATCTAATTCTAATATTATCATCAGTAGGAACAGCTCCTCTAGCCGACTTCCATATAAAGGTCGCAGCCTTAGGGAATGCAGACTCCCAAACCACGTCGATCCCATGTGGACCTTCCATCCTGTCACTTTGCCGATCTCATGGAAAAGAGCCCTTTACTCTCCGGAATCCAAATCATCTTATCATCCTCTTACGCAAGCCATATATCATTATTACGGATCATCTGTATCCCATCACTGTCAAGTATCACCCTCAGCGAGGCCCAATCCCAACCCTGTCCATCTATCCAGAAATCTTTCACCAGGAATGATTTCCTTCTATCGCTGGAGAAAGCAGCATGATCAGCCAGCCGTTGTTCACACCACCTTGAGTCCCAAAAGGAAATTTCACCCCTCCCCACCACCCATCTGCATAATGGGAAGACCCACGGGAATATGTTCCATATCCTCCTCCAAAATGGTGACGGTGATGAGCCCAGCTTCAACCTTCCAGGGTAAACATTATCTCGACCACCTGTCATGTTGGCGTATTTATCTCTACAGAAAGTCGCCCAAATTGAGTCTGTAGTCAACACCTCCCAGCATGCCTTAGCTATGAAAGCTTCATTAATCAGTTGCAGCGATGGAATCCCCAGACCACCTTGGTGGAAAGGAGATGCAATTCTATGCCAGCTAATCCACGCCTTTCTCCAATGATCATTCACGTCTGCCCACAAGAAATTAGAAAATTTCTTTTCAATCCGGTCAGCAATCCCCAAGGGAATACCTACCGCTGCCGCCGTATAACCGGAATAGAGTTAAGAACATGAGCAATCAAAAGCCTTCTCCCTGCAAAAGATAGAATTCTAGATCTCCAAACTGTGACCTTCTCATTTATTTTCTTCATCAGGAAATCATAATCATTGAGCCTCATCCTGCCTTTGATAATAGGTATTCCCAAATAAGTAAACGATTCCTTAGCAGCTCCTTCATTGAGTTCTTCAGCCACTCTATCAATCACTGATGTATCCTTCCCTCCTACCACACATGTAGATTTAGCCTTATTGATTCGTTGTCCAGTGGCCCTTTCATACGCCTCAAAGGTAGACCTTACTATCTCCCTCGATCGTTGGTCTGCGTTAAAGAAAATCGCAATATCATCCGCATATAGGAGGATGGTCGGAGGAGTTGCATCCCCCCGGATATGAAACCTAGATATGAGCCCTTCTGCCTCTACTTTAAGGAGCTTTCTGCACAGAATCTCTTCAAACAAAATGAATAAGAATGGAGATAACGCACTTCCCTGCTTAAGGCCTCTACTAATCGGAAAGAAACCCGCAATTTCTTCCCCCATAGTAACCGTGGCCCATGTGTTATGATAGAAGCTCAAGCATAGATTCACCACTTCTGTTGTGAAGCCAAACATGTCTAGCACTTTCCGCAGCACACTCCAATCAGTTCTATCATATGCTCGTGACATGTCATACTTCAGGATAACATTAGGCGCATCCTTTCCTTTATTTATGTCATGCATTAGCTCCTTGGCAAGCCGGACGTGATGAGTGATGTCACCTCCTTTAACAAAGGCCCCTTGTATCTTCGATATCAACCTCGGCATCATTGGAGCCATGCGATCACTAAGAATCCTCGCCAGTATGCGAAGGGTGACGTTCTCAATCGAGATAGGCCTGAAGTCTTCTGGAAGTTTTTTGGGAATATCAACCTTTGGTATGAGAAGAATCTGGCAGCAGAACAGCCCCCTAAAACAAGGCTGACCTTTGAAGAAAGCATCCGCCAGTTTCATAAAATCGCCTCCTATTATCGGCCATGCAGCCCGGAAGAATGATAAGGTGAAACCATTCGAACCCGGTGCCGCCGTCGAATCCATCTTCATCATGGTCTTCATTACCTCCTCTTCCTGGGGGGCAGCAGTAAGTAAGCAATTGTCATCAATGGACATCGAATCCGGAATACCTTGTAAGAACTCCTCCAATTCACCCTCACATGTATCCACCACTTCATCAAAAACATGTTGAAAGTGGTCAGCTGCTACCTCCGCCATGTTCTTTGTATCCGAAATACAAGTGCCATCCTACAAGACCACCTTGTTCAGTCTTCTATGTTTTCTTCTAGCTTTGACGGTGGCATGATAAAACCTGGTGTTACGCTCCCCATCTTGAAGCCAGCTAATCCTTGCCTTCTCCTTCCACCTTGCCTCCTCCTCATCCAATAGACCCTGCAACTCCCTCTCCGCCGATCTCAGATTATCTTCATTAATATCAGTCAGGTTCTCATCGAAGGCAGCCTGTGTGGTAAATATCACATCTTCCAGATCCTTTATCCGCTTTTTAGTATCCCCAAAGGTATCCTTGCTCCATCTATGTAGCGCCACCCTAACTCTCTTGAGTTTTTGGTAGAAGACGAAATACGGGTGACCTATGACTGGATCATCCCAGGCCTGTTCTATCACCTTTAGACACTCTTCATGATCAAGCCATGTCTTCATAAAAGCAAAGTGTGCCTTCTTTATGACAATTGATTGTGCACCTAGAATGGTAACAATAGGGCAATGATCAGAAACCCTATCTCTGGTCAAATGTATCGAACTGGTTGCAGGTCTCTCCATTATCCAGGCTCCATTCACTAACACTCTGTAAATTCTCTACCACATCGTAGGAGTTAAGATCTATTTGTTCACCCAAGTTTACTGGCTACTATCAAAGGGAATTTCATCCAGGGATGCATCCGCTATAAGGGAATTGAAATCAAGTGAGTCCTGGAATGCTGGAGGGTTGTCGCCTCTTCTCTCCCTCAGATGACGCACCACGTTGAAATCCCCAGCGATGATCCACTTCTCTTCCCCAATGAGCTCCGTCATCACTAGTATTTCTTTCCACAAATCCCTTCTCTCAACGTTATCACAGCTTGCATATACTGCTGTAACAAAGAATCTTGAGCCGTCGCTGGACTCAAACCTCACTGTTATATGTTGCCTGTGTCTTCTAAATATATTAGGGTTCATATCCTTATCTGCATAGAACCATATCTTCCCATCCATCTCCTGATTATCAACTGCCCAATCCAACCTCACGATGTCTAAAAGCTCAGCTGCTTGTTCAGCATGGAGAAATGGCTCAAACAAGCATACGAGCCCTGGTTTAAAATGACCACAGATCCTGCTTAAAACTCTCCTCGTAGGGTTATTAGAGGTGCCTCTAATATTCCAGAAAATGGAAGTACAATCCATTAAACAGATAATACCGCATCCACCAGCATACGCAGGTTCGATCAGGGGCTATATCCCCCTTCTACTTCCGACCAGCATCCATCAAAATATCTTTCCTCACAATCTGAATGTCTCCTTCTTGATTGATACCCTCTATAGAATCGATTTTCATCACCACCCCTTCTGATTCTATTCTGGCTCCTCCCATTTCTTCTCATGTGATCATTCCAGTCTTCCTCCTCAAAAAACATGAAATCTTCTAGTCGTCTGTTCTCCAGTGCTCTTCTTGTGCCTTCTCTATCCACCACCATACGCCTTGGTGGTCGCCGCTGCTGTCTTACTGGGGATATACTCCTCTCCTGTGGTCTATCCCTTGATTCTGGAGGTATAATTGTTGCAACCACCAAAGCATTCGATTCCGTATTCTTCTCTTGAACTACTAAGGCCTCTCTCGGTATTCCCGAGTCCTTCCTGACTTTAGTCAACTGTGTGTTGCTCGATCCCACAGGCCCCCTCGCCAACATAAATAATTGCACCGACGTCCGACTCTTCCCATATGTGAGAGAGATAAACTGTGGAATATCTTCACTGAAGGCCTCCACCAGCACGAGAAGACCAGATAAGTCATCCTTCTCCCTCTGCCAATCTGAGACATAAATCAATTTATCGAAAGGTCAGATAATCTTTGCTAGGGTATCATCATCTCTACAGGTGATCGGGATATCTGCAACCCAAAACCAAAAACCTTCCTGGAATAGTTACATAGTATTGGCATAGTCCAATGCCTGGAATAGTTGCACAGGATTGGCATAGTCCAATGCCTGGACAGAATATGATGATGTATACTCACATGACTGGTACAATTCAATATCTGGCTAACAGATTGGCTAAGGTCAACGGATAGAAATGAGAATGATTCATGGATGACATACCTTGATAATGAGTATCACAGGATAAGCTTGAGATGTCGATATACTATGATGGGTAAATGATATACATGTTCCTCATATTCCTTATAATGTGAATAGATGATGTACTACTCTATCATAGATAGTTGCAATGCTTTAAAAGATGAGAATGTTCTAAAATGCTTATCTTCTGCTCAGTTTAATACTATTTACCTGTGATAATAACATTGTTGGCAGAGAGTTATATCTCTCGTTGGGACAATTGTCTCACCCCGTGGGATCCACATTTTTTTAGGTGGACGTGCATGAAGGGGATTGAGACTGTACTGTAGAGAAAGAACAACAGCAACAGGGACAGCAGTGACAGCTCAGGTTGAGTGTACTGTCTGTCGTGTCTTGTAGATAGAAGTCCTATGTGTCGTCTCTATACTCTCAGGTCCTTGGATTTAGTATGTGATGGTTTTATGAACAATCTGAGGTTTTGTCTTGTATGCCTCGAGGTTTGTTGTTGCTTTATGCATATGTTTTGAGAAAGCAACTGTTATATGTTATCCTCGAGAAGAGATGGTACAATGTATGTACAATATATGATCAATGTGAATATCAAGTTTTAATTCTTCCTTAAAGAATTTTTCTTGGAAATGGATCTCTGTAACAACCCCGCCTCCCGGTAACCCCCAATTAAGGGAGACCTGAAGGTCAGAGCCGTTATTCAATTAACATGATCAAAGGTTTGACAAATAATCAATAATAATTATGAAATTCTACTAACTAAACTGGAATTGGGTATAAAATTAAAACTTTACTTCCTTTGAAAAACTTTGGAAATTTATCTATCCAGAGCTTGAATCTACTCTATCTAATCCTCCTTGCACTTTATGTTTTATTTTCACAATGTGTCACTTTACCGTTTGTTCATTTCAGGGTTGTACCTAAAACGCCGACAACCAAAACGTCGGTCAGTATATCGAAATATACTGGTATGTGGGGACAACCAAAAGTTTGCACATATGGATAACAATCTAATTATCACAATCAAGTTAATTAACAGCCAGTTTACATTTTCCAGTATGACATTCTCCACCATTTTTTCCCTAACCCTGGCATACCCACCTTAGGGTTTCCTTTTCTAATGACTTAAGGCCACCTTCTCAATATCGAGCTTGGTGCCCTCTAGTCATGCAATATCATAGGCCACCTTCTCATTCTCGAGCTTGGTGCCTGGGGTCACCACTCAAGGTATCCATTGGTCTACCCATCTGGGCCTGACCTTTGGCATCATCCATCAAGGTGGCATGCAGGTGCGAGAATACATACTTCTATTATTATTGTGATAATAATAGGGACTTTATAGTTTGCAAGTATGAACATCCAAACTGATAATTTGCATTCAATGTGGTTAACCATCCGGAAAATCCGTGGGAAACTAAGGTGGTTATTCATAATTAACCACATACCTGATCTGACGATTTGAACAGAAATATCCATGCAAATAAGAATCCAAGCAAGCAAGCATTTTCAACAAGATCCTGAAATAATCATGTAATTCCCTTTTTATTATTCATGGAATCAAGATCCATTAAACCTAGCTCGCTTCCTAGGGTTTCTAATTCACTTTTAGGGTTTCTATTGCAATTAGGGCTTCCCTTCATCTTTTACTATTTTAAACCCTAATTATTTCCATATCTAATCCTCAGTTTTTGATTAAAGGCATAATTAACCATTAATTAAGTTCATTAAGCCTTCTTTTACATTAAATCTACTATTTTTATCCCTTTAATCCATGATAAGATCATTATACGCATTTATCATAAATTCATAGTTCATTATGGTTCAAATCACATATGAACTCGATTTGCTATTAATTCCACCTTTTATTCATGAGAAAACCCTAATTACTACATTTAGGGTATTTATCCACAAATTAGGAACTTTAATGCTCAAAATAGCTTAGATTCAGCATATTCCAACTTTAATCATGAAATTAATCAATTAAAGCCATTAATAGTCGAATCAGTCAGCATTAGGGTTTCAAGGCCCATTAAAGTATATTCATTCATATGAAACTCTAAATTAACTAATTTTATGCAAAGTTCATCCTTTTTCTTCCTAATGTTCCTTTTTATCATTAACAGGCTAATATCAACTTTAATCATCTATTAAACCCTACTAATCACTTTAATCATATCAAAATAGGGTTCTTTAAACATTATTACATTTAAAGCTAATAACTTCCATTACTTTTCGAATTGCAAAAGGAATTACGCTTCAATTATATTTTTAATGGACTCCCCTCGATTTTCTGAGCAAGTTTCATGATTATATGTCCCCAACTGAGCTACCGTTAAAAAGTTATGAATTTAATGAAATTCACTTACTCTGGACCAATCGGAGAGTGCCACGTCGCCTCCCTCACCATGTAAGGCTCTTGCGATTTGGAAAACATAACCAAATGTCAGTTTTTCCCTTGATAAGTGGATTGGTTGCTCAGTTCACTAAAGGGAAACTCCGTCCAACGCCACCTTGGTTCCTTCTTCCTCACGAACAGACCAGGCCGCCGCCCTAGCTGCTGACCTGTAGTGCTTCGCGGCCTTCCTCCCACCTCCTCGAGGCTCGTTCCTTGCTGGGGTCTCTTCCCTACCTCTGCCCCACCCTATCGCAGCCAACCATGCTGCAAAGCACAACCAAAACATCTGAATATGCATGAGGTTCTCCCTTAGTTGCAGCCGCACCTGCTGCAGGTTTAAAGATCTCTGGCAAGGGTTGCGGGTAGACAAAGGCATGAAAGAGGTAGCTAGCCCTTCAGGGTTTGTCGTGGAAGGTCCCTACATCTAACAAAACCATAACGACACCCCCCGTTGCCCTAGAACAGCGATATACCCTCTTGGTTAGGGTTTAGGCGGAAAGAAGAAGAAATGGAGAGAAAGATGCACAAGATCTCATAGGCTCGAGGCCCTGGATCAAACCCTTATATAGGGAAGGATGGAAACGTCCCATTATACTTAACCACAGGGAAAACAAGTCCCCTTAGCCTACTTTCCTTGTTTAGGTGCAACTCTCTTCTTAAATCTATTCCTTCTTTATTAGTATCCCTTGGTTATTAAGGAAACTGTTCACTTAAAGGGAAATCTAAAAATTACATGTTTTAATCTCCTTGTGCTTGACTTTTAATCCATTGTCCATGAGGATCACTTTCCTTAAAGCAAATTACATCCCCTTTTGATAATATCAAAAAGTTATTAATTATGTAGTACATTATCCTCTTACTTTGCATTATTGGCATTTTCTCTTTCCTCTTTCTTTATCGAGGCTCCTTGGACCCAAAGAAACTCTAATATTTCGAAATCCTTTTATTGGATACTTATTATCCTTCTAGATGCATCTAAATGCATTATTCTTCATCATTCCTCATTATCTTGTTTATTTCTTATTAAAATATCTCTTTTTGAGGTTTTCTCTTTATTTCTCTTTTATTTTCCTCATTGGTATCCCTTTTATCATTATAAATCCTTGGGATACGAAATTCCACTAAGGATAACTCAATTGTACCTCTTTTTACTTATTTTTCACATTTTACCATTGTTTTCAATTTCTTTCTTAATAAAGAAATACTTGATTAATCTTTTCTTTTCTTATTGCTTTTCTTTGCAACTTTGGACTCCTTGGAACCCAAGGAAACTAAGAGGCACGAAATTCATTCTTGGATTACATTCCTTTGCCTTCTAGAGGTTTCTACCTCATCTCTCTTTTCTCAACAAATCAATTATTCATTACTTAATTGAATTTTCTTGTTATTGGGCCCAATAGCCAATAAAGCCCACAAATCAAACAACAAGGCTATTTTAAATGAAATCCATTTATTCACAACAAATTATATCATTATTTGTCCAAATATCTTTAATATGAGAAATTACATTTCTCACCAAAGGAACCCAAAATTTGGGGTTGTAACAATCTCTTTGCAAAAATGGTTTTAATTTTTAGTGATTTTTGTTAATCAGTTGTGTATGATTATTCCGCATAATTAGTAACGATTTGGTTATTGGTTCGGTGGTGGTCGTTACAAGTTTGGTATCAGAGCTTAAGGTTTGCTGAGTCTACAGATACATAGGACTAAGGTGTTGAGTATGTTCTAGTATCTTCCAGTATATCCTATAGTGACTTCTGCTTATGCCGAAGAAAAGGTGAAGTTTAAAAATGACTGGAGAACATGAGGAACATGTTGCTAAGAGCAATGTTGTTGCACCATGAGACGGTGCAATGGACCGGGCAAGAGAAGAATGAGTGCTTGAGAATCCCCATGTTAACCCAATCAAGATAGAGAATCCTACTTTTTATGCTCTTGTTGGGTAGGTTAGGGCAACAGCGATGCATTTACAACCTAGGTTACCAGTCCTCAATGCAGAAATTTTGGGTTTTGAAAGGGTTCCTAAATGACATAGTCATGTTGGAACAGTGGAAAATATGAGAAGAATTAACATATGGCAAGAAAATAGACTCTTCCATAAGTATAGACAGATAGTACATCTATGGTGGCAATGCCAAGGACGGGCAATGAGCTGAGAATTAAGGAAAGGGCTCTATAATTCTAGAGACATTCGCCTAGTTGTTCTAAAAAGCCAACATTTTTGGTACCACCAGTGCAATAAATGCCTAGTGCACCAGGGCAGCAATCACTACGTAAAGGCAAAAGTCCTAACTTCCCCCTGTAAGAACTCCTGACTTAGCTGCTATATCGGTAATTAGACTGATAAGACTATGGTACGAGGACAATACATTGACATGTTAAGCATACTAAACCCTTTTATTCAAAAAGAAGGGAGTAAATGACCCAACAACCGAGGAAGACTCGGCAGGGCTTATGAAAGTTACATCCCAAAAGTGTAAAAATGCAAAAGTAACAATATGAAATAGCTTGACTCTATGTTTGAGTCAACCTAAAGTGGTAAATGACTGTGAGGGGTGACAGTCAGATAGAGATTTTTCATACTTATATGTCTTCTCTTAATTTTATTTTATAATCATAAGAAGGTAGTTGTTGTTGAGCTTCCTTTAATTAGTCCTATGAGGACATGAGGAAAAGATAAGAAGGATGAGAACCTATATTCAGATTAATATTCTCTTATATGTTTTGAAATTTCTCTCTTCATGAAGAAAGGGAAGAGATGTAAAAGAAAAACCCAGAGAAAATTTGACATACGAAGTAGTAAAAATTTAAAGAGATGAAACATAATATAAAACAAATGCATACTAGCTAATTTTAGTTCTTGAATACCCTGGCCAGGTATTCATTTATTGAAGGCAAGGTAAGTATGACACTCTTAGATTGCTCTCTTTCTGATTACTCTGATCAAGTAGTCATTTTGAGACAATCTAAAGAGCCTAATGAAGTAGGAGATGTGGCACGGATATTTCTACCACATCCTAATTGATATATGGAGAAATCTGAGTTAATCATAGATCAACTTATAAACAAAAGAATATGTTTAGTATAATGTATAACTTGGTCTAAGGACCTAGAGGTAACAATAACCTGATGAGATGTAAAAACGTTCAGTAATGAACTGAGGGTTTCAATACCCAGATCTAGTAATCATGATGATGATAATATTGAGAAGTGGTGACATGTAATCATCTCTATAATTCCTATGTTGAAGGTAAGAAACCTAAGAGGAAATAAGATTGAATGACACATGAATGATTGAGAGTTCATGCAATACTCAAGAAAGATGACAACTCCTTTTCTTTAATAAACAAACATGGATAATAATGGTGGGGTGATAAAAAGGACTATGATTCCTTGTGCTCTTTCCCTTTCAGGACATGGCAATCAAGTAAGTCTTATGACACTTGATGTGCATGGATTAGAAGAAATCTATAGATGGATACTTTGAAACGTATCAACTTGTCCTGGATTTTAGTTCCAAGACAAAGTATGTGTTAAGTAATGTCCTGAGATGAAAGAAAGGTCCTATTATATGTTTGGTTACCTAGAAGGGCCAACTTTGAAATTAGTCTAGTTACATATTGTAGTATGGATACCATATTTTAGGGGTTTATGCCCCGTATAAACATGACATCAGAAAAGATGTATGAGTTGAAGGAACAATAGTAGAATTGTTTTGGGAAAAGTTGACCAAGCTAAAGATAACTTCTTAGAATATCTCTATCTAGATTTGTTGAGGCAGCTTATACATAACATCCAGAGATACCTCTGAGATAGTTCTTCTTTAATAAGTAGAATCTCCTTATGATAAGAAATTAAATAGCTAAAGGGATAATTGATACAAGTCATAAGAAAGTTTAGTGTTGTGTCAGCAGATTTGAGTGGCACAGCAGATGCATGATAAGACTTGTAGTCCCCAAGTAGGTGACACACCAAATGTAACTCTGGTCTTTCCTTGAAAGAGAAATGACAAACTAAGTAAGGGATATGGAAAAATCCCAAGATCAAGGATCTTATTACATAAAGATGTAAGTTAAAAAGGTGACAAATCAATGAGGTTTGACACCTGAGTTAAATAAGGTATGTATAATGATTCTCTGACTAAGAAAAATGTTACCTGGCACAGAGTTGACTCTACAGTCAATAATGAAAAGGACAGTGGAGCATGTGTCCTGTATGACAGATTCTATGATAACCCTGTGTGAAAGGACTTTGTGTTGGTCAAAGTTATATGGCATCTCCATGACATTAAGATGTTATGTGGAGACTTGATGATATGATGAATGAATAATATTTGTCTCCCTTTAACTGGGATTTCGGGGATGAAATCCTTGTTAGGGGTTTATAATTTGTAATGACTCTGACTTGGGTTATGAGGTAACCTTATTTGTTTTGGATAAGTAAGTTTCTTATAACTTTAATATAATCCTATAAGGTGTTTTATTATCATGTGACACATGTTCCAAGTTTGGTCCTGATTGAATGTTGTTTGAGCAATGTTCCTTTGTTTTGGACCAAAGTACAATTTACCCAAGACAAGGGGCTATATTGCAAAATGTCACATGTTGAACATACCTTAAGTATTTTATCATCATAATAGAGAGAATTATGCTAAGTGGTGGCTTGTGGAAAGCCTAAATTCGAAGTTTGAACATGTTTGAAAAATGTTAGTACCTTGTGCACCAATTTTGGTACAAATTGTAATTTACCAAAAATGTAGAGTTGATATGCAAATTACCACCTCTAGAGTGTCCCTACTCCCTCCTAGTATCATATAGAGGAGATATAAAGGAGTAGACACCATGTTTTAACCAATTAAGAGTGATGGTATTCTTGGTAATGAAAAGACCAAGAAAGGGGTTGAATATGAAACCTTAACTTGAGTTGTATCAAGTTGAAAAGCTTATATATGAGTTCCTATCGGCCAAGGAGCCATAGGAGGAGTCCCATATCATTTTGTGGACTCTTGGAAAAGCCCATGATGTGCAAGGCACCTCAAGGAGGTGAAGTGTATCGGTTTACAACTTCCTTAGAAAAGTTGTATTGGGTTGTGAATAAAGTGGTGATTTTGTTGATATATTTTATTCAAAGGGATAAGTAATGGACGAAAATTCATCCCTAGATTATCCTCAAGAGTTTTGCATGTCAAGCTAAATTTTAAATCATGCATTTAGATGTGTCAACCATGCATGGACATGTGGCACCTAGTAGCTCAAATTGATGACACCTCATTTATACACTTTTTCATGAACCTCAAGTATATATACCCTTCCTTTCACCCCTTAGTGAACTTTTTTAAATCCTACCATCTCCTTGCTCTTATATATAGTGCATGTAGCCTTTTTATCATGCTTAGGTGATGTGGTAACGTGCATAGGCCTTGGTATCGGCCATAGCAAGTAATATCGGCCATAGCATGTTGATATCGGCCATAGCAAGTTGATATCGGCCAAGTGGAGTGTTTTTTGCCACAAGTGAGAGGGATATCGGCCACAAGTGATGGCATATCGTGCAAGGGTAGTGAGGTATAATTCAAGGTGCTAAGGAACAAGAAGTATCTCAATACGTTACCCTAAGGTGAGGCCATGATCATCTTCAACCTTGGATTGAAGCATGATTTTAAGGTTATGATCTTCCTTTCTTTTCTTCTTCACCAATTTCTTATCCTTGGTGATTCCTTGTATATGAAGGAGTTGTGAACGAGCCTTGGACTTTTGATAAGTCATCTTCAACCTTAGGAGCTTGGAGCTTTGAAGTTGTTCTTGAGGCGGGTTATATAACTTGAACTCTACCATGTTATTATTCATCACCTAAATTGCTATGCTTATGTGAACTACTTTAAATTCCGAAATATTCTAAAATGGTTGATGAAATTATTAGTTTTATTAGTTTCTTAGACCTGTTTCCATGAACTATAACAGTTAGAACAAAGGTCTAGAGCTTGAAGAAGATGATGTCACCTTATAATAGATATCAGGTTCAAGCACACAAGCAAGCACCTCTAACCCGATCTGGTGATGCTCCTACTTCACTAAAATGATATGGATATGATTTTATACTTTCTTGCATGATATGGTGGTGTACTATGCACCTCTTGCACGATATGAGGTCAAGAAAACACCTCAAAAATGATATTGGGCAACCACACACCTCTTTGCCTGATATGGTGTGACGCACACACACACCTCTTTGCCCGATATGGCGTGAAGCACACATACACCTCTAAAGTGATATGGTGAGCAAACACACACCTCTTTGCCCGATATGGTGTGAAGCGCACATACACCTCTAATGTGATATGGAAGCAAGCATACACCTCATACCCGATATGGTAAGCACACATACACCTCAAAGGTGATATGGTAAGCACATATACACCTCTAAAGTGATATGGGTAGCAAGCACACACCTCATACCCGATATGGTGGAAGCACCTCAAAACCCATATGAAAGAAAGCACCTTAGATGCAATGTACTTGATGAAGTAACACATGAAGTGTCTTATATCAAGTCATACATTAAGAGGTATGGAGTTCAATGAATTTTGATTAAGTAGGCTAATGTACCTTGAAGGAAAGGTTGAGCCAACTTAATAAATTATGAAGTAATCAATATCCTAGTAAGGATAAGAGAGAAACTCATACTTTGTGTTGATAATCATTTAATGACAAATGATGAGAATAAATAAGTATGATTGAATACTTATGATATTAATGTATGCTCCTAGATGTGTAGAGCAATGAATTAGGGTTTGGATTGATAATATGAATTTGAAACCCTATTCGGCTATAAAAGAAAACCCTAACCCTAATAGTTTTTGCCTAGTGAGAGGTGACAAGATGTTTAATGGCCTTGTGAGCCATGTGAATAGTTGTTGCCTAGTGAGAGGTGACAAGATGTTTAATGGCCTTGTGAGCCATGTGAATAGTTGTTGCCTAGTGAGAGGTGACAAGATGTTTAATGGGCCTTGTGAGCCATGGGATTAGTTGTTGCCTAGTGAGAGGTGACAAGATGTTTAATGGGCCTTGTGAGCCATTAGAATAGTTGTTGCCTAGTGAGAGGTAACAAGATGTTTATAAAAGCCTCATGTAAGAAATGATAATGTTCAAATAAGCTAGGTAATGGAAACTTAGTAACATAACAATAATAATAAATGGATACAATAATAATAATGAAATCTTAATCATACATGATTTATGCTTATAGACAAATAAGGGCTATAGTGTTTTGAATCTGCTTAAAGGAGATAAGAGGAATACTTGTATTATATAAAGGATGTGAATAAGTATGATAACTTGGGCACGGTAATGCCTAGTAAAGATGGTGTGGTATTTAGTGATGAGATGCACAGGATTGGCATAGTCCAATGCCTGGAATAAATGCACAGGATTGGCATAGTCCAATACCTAGAATATATGTACAGGATTGGAATAGTCCAATACTTGGAATAGATGCACAGGATTGTCATAGTCCAATACCTAGAATAATTGCACAAGATTGGTAATAACCCAATACCTGGAATAATGTCACAATATTGGTCATAACTCAATACCTAGAATAATTGCACAGGATTGGTCATAACCCAATACCTGGAATAATTGCACAGGATTGGTCATAACCCAATACCTGGAATAATTGCACAGGATTGGACATAACCCAATACTGGGAATAATTGCACAGGATTGGTCATAACCAAATACCTGGAATAATTGAACAAGATTGGTCAAAACCCAATACCTGGAATAATGTCACAGGATTGGTCATAACCCAATACCTGGAATAATTGTACAGGATTGGTAATAACCCAATACCTGGAATAATGTCACAGGATTGGTCATAACCCAATACCTGGAATAATTGCACAGGATTAGTAATAACCCAATACCTGGAATAATTGCACATGATTGGTAATAACCCAATACCTAGAATAATTGCACAAGATTGGTAATAACCCAATGCCTGGAATAATTGCATAGGATTGACATAGTTCAACACCTGGAATAGTTGCACAGGATTGACATAGTCCAATACCTGGAATAATTGCACAGGATTGGTAATAAGCCAATACCTGGAATAATTGCATAGGATTTGTAATAATCCAATGCCTGGAATAATTGCATAGGATTGACATAGTTCAATACATGGAATAGTTACACAGGATTGGCATAGTCCAATACATGGAATAGTTGCACATGATTGGCATAGTTCAATGCTTGGAATAGTTGCACAGGATTGGCATAGTCCAATGCCTGGACAGAATATGATGATGTATACTCACATGATTGGTACAATTCAATATATGGCTAACAGATTGGCTAAGGTCAACAGGTAGAAATGAGAATGATTCATGGATGACATACCATGATAATGAGTATCACATGATAAGCTTGAGATGTTGATATAGTATGATGGGTAAATGATATACATGTTCCTCATATTCCTTATAAACTGAATAGATGATTTACTGCTCTATCATAGATAGTTGCAATGCTTTAAAAGATGATAATGTTCTAAATTGCTTATCCTCTTCTCAGTTTAATACTATTTACCTGTGATAATAACATTGTTGGTAGAGATTTATATCTCTCGCTAGGACAATTGTCTCACCCTATGGGATCCACATTTTTTTAGGTGGACGTGTACGAGGGGGATTGACACCGTACTGTAGAGAAAGAACAACAGTAGCAGGGACAGTAGTGACAGCTCATGTTGAGTGTACTATTTGTCGTGTCTTGTAGATAGAAGTCCTATGTGTCATCTTTTTACTCTCAGGTCCTTGGATTTAGTACGTGTTGGTTTTATGAACAGTCTGAGGTTTTGGCTTGTATGCCTCGAGGTTTGTTGTTGTTATACGCATATGTTTTGAGAAAGCAACTGTTATATGTTATCCTTGAGAAGAGATGGTACAGTGTATGTACAATATATGTTCAATGTGAATATCAGGTTTAAATTCTTCCTTAAAGAGTTTTTCTTAGAAATGGATCTCTTTGCAAAAATGGTTTTAATTTTTAGTGATTTTTGTTAATCCATTGTGTATGATTATTCTACATAATTAGTAATGATTTGGCTATCGGTTCGGTGGCTGTCGTTACATAAACTATATGTTCTCATAATATTTCCCCATTTCAATGCAAAACCAAAATGGACCATGGATACCTAGCTCCTGATCACAGAACCAGCACAAGGGTGGCTACATCACCATGGACAACCCTTTCCAGCATGCCTAGACCGCACAACTCAAGATGGGCATGCCACATGCCTATGTGGGCCCTATCTACTGCATATATTATGGCTTTGATACCATTTGTAATGCCTAGGCCCACTACCCAAGGCTCTAGTAGAGTTTCAGGGATGACAACTATCCCCATAGACCACCACTAACCTTAACTGCATGTTTTTACCTCACTCACACACAAGCCAGGGTCAACTTCCCGACTGGTCACCCATACTAGTACCACTCCAAGTTGAGCACGCTTAATTATGGAGTCTTAGTGATGGGATCCTTGAAAAGGAGGGGCACCTTGGTGATACGGGCAGTCCAATCATTCCTATTAAGATCATTCTATATGAGGATGAAAATTTTAGGACGTTACACTATCTTCTTGGGCACAAATCCCCTTCCTAGATATGGCATGACCAAGGAATACCACTTAACATAGACAAAACTCACATTTGTGCAACCTTACATACAATCAATGTTCCTTCAACAATTGTAAAACTAATGAAGATGATGCTCATGTTGGTCTCCATACCTACAATGTGTCAAGATGTCATCTATGAACACTACTACAAACTGATATAGATACTACTTGAACAATTTTCTCATCATGCCCAAGAATATTGTTGGTGCATTGGTTATATTGGCATGAACACAAACTTTGTATGTCTTGAAAGATGTCTTTAGTAGGTCCTCTGCCTTAATCCTAAACTGATGATAACCTAATCTCACATATACTTTACAAAGAACTATATATCCCTTCAAATTATCAAACATATCACCTAGCCTTTGCAAAATATACTTGGTCTTCACTATAACTCTATTCAAATAGTAGTGATATGTGCAAAACATCTTAGATCCATCCTTCTTTTTAACAAATAGAATTGGTGAGTACCAAGGTGATGTACTTGGATATATGGAATCCTTGTCTAAAAAATAGGGATTATGCATCTTCAACTCCCTCATCTCTGGAAATGCCATCTTGTCAATTCTTGAGATATAGATTGAGTACTAGATACCACACACCAGTAGGACATCCTCTATATTAGGACTCTTTGCCTTGGTATCTACATTATGTTCCATATAAGTTGAACATCCTAGTCTCATCATATTGTCAGCTACATCTATTGACAACTGACACATAGGATGATATTCCTATGTCCTTATAAAGTCCAAGAGATATATCCATATCATGAAATAGCAACCTTGGACCCACACTACCACACAAGCATATACTTCTCTAGCCTATTCATCCCTAGGATTACATCAAAAACATGTGAATCTGAAGTGGTAGCAGATATACTAGAATATTGTACCTTGAGAAATGAAGGACGCAAGATGGATACCCCTCCTTTAACACTGATGAACCCAACAAATGTATTCTCTAATAAAATCTCTTAAGACAAACTACTCATAGGAAAAGTATACAAAGACATCATATCTTTGGTGACAAATTAGTGTGTTGCACTTGGGGTGAATGGAAACAATGCATTTAAGTTAGAATGAAAGAGTTCAATCTAGCATGAAATAATCTGTTGTAAAAAGAATTCCTTGTAGGAATTCACTCGACCATTTTCATGCAAGAATTTGTGCCCTTGACTCCTAGTGGAAGGTCCATATGACCATGTCTATGATGTTTGGTCATTCACTCTCCTAAATACACTTTGTTGAATCACTAACTATCAAGAATTGCATCTATTGTGTCACCTCCTGACCCCATTGCAACTTCGATAAAAACCTCCTTGGGGCATGTACTTACCATTGATAACACTTCTTGTTCTCAAATATTATATGGTCCTCTATGACGGTTATTGTGGATAATTCTATCAAAAAGTGGTTAGGATTATGTACTATCTCCCAATATGTTGCCTAGATGACCTTATCCCTCATCCTAAAACTAAACTCATTATCCTAGAGGCCAGAAACCACTACACATGCCTCTACTTGGTTACCAATGTGATTGTGATTCACTTACATCTCTAACATATCTACCTATTCTAAGATCAATGTTGTTATTGTTGTTTTTTCTATACCACTTCCTAGTAAAACTATCGGATTGTATAAATTGTAGAGTTGATAAGACATCATCCTCTATTCAAAGTCATGGCACATTGTCATCGCCTTCTCTATCCATCTGACAAGCTCTATGAAGGGAGTGAAATTCTCCCTCAAATCCATAATCAACATCAACTATTGCAAATTTAGATCCATCCCTTCTTTAAACTAAGTATCCTCTCATTATTTATAAGGGATAGTCGAGGATAGAATCTCAAAATATCTATATAATTTGTTGTGTACTCATTCACCAACATTTTTCTCATATGCATGTTCTCAACTAGCTCATCTTCTATTGTTGGTACGATTAGGGATAGTATCTACCCTCAATATCCTTACTAAAGTTTCTATGTGATCACCTACAGTGATTGTATTCTCCTTCTTAGATCACCAACAGTCACCATTACCTTTCAAGAGATAGATCATATGCTTGATCTCCTCCTCCTCTATTATATGAAGGGTCTAAAATTTCTTCTCAAGATATGTAAGCCATATATCTATATATGTTAGATCTACCATCCCTACATAATTCATCACCCCAACTCTCGTATGATGCTCAAAGGTCTTCCTTGAACTCTTAGAAGACTCAGAACATGGAATTAGTTCTAGAATTTAAATGATAGTCATCCTATTTTTGAAGTCAACATCCTATTTTTCAAGTCCAAAAATGTAGAAATTTATTGTTCGACAACATATGTTGAATAGGTGACTCAATTTATGTGGTATGATTCAGGGAGGTGGTGGAAGTTTTATAGACCCCACCTCAAGAAGTCACTACTCTAATGTATTCTTCTGCTCCTCAATTGTAGGCAGTGCAAACCTACTTTCATCATATCCTATGTCCCTATAACTCTAGCCCAATGTAAACTTGGATACCACCAAATGTGACACCCAAACCAAGGATCAATTCATAAGCATGCCCCAAAGACAAGTAAGATGTGATGAGAAATACATAAACCAAAAATGTAATCAAGTCTTAACTAATTCAGTCCAGAAGTCAAGGAAATACTCCAATAAAATTTCAAATATGTTCCAATTTTCCAACATAAAGAAATGCCCAAATTTCATATTTCATCAGGTAACTATACATCATTCACAATATGTGAGGTGTCTCAAAACTTTTTTATATGAAATATAAGAATTATATCTACATCATAAACACTGCATACAAGGAATTTAGCCAAAAATGAAGTTGTAAATACATTATCATGTAAAAACACCCTACTTGAGATATGAGTACAAATAGACTATTCTATAAACCACAAATGGCTAGTCTCCTACCTTCTGCTTGCTTTTTCCCTGGAGAAGGTGGCACCTCATAGGAAAACCCTTGGCAAAATGGTGGGAACCTAAAAAGGGTGGGAAACCACAAGAGACACATCAAAGTCCAAACAAGAGGTAAAACATATATGTAGTAACCGAAGTATGCAAGTTCTACTAGGTATGTTGTATTAGGCATGCAATGTTAAAGAGAAACTTCTAAAAAACATATTTGAGCATTTCAAATCTACTATTCTATCATACTAAACACCACTACTCGTTTCCGTCACCCACATTCCTTATAGAACTTGGACTCTCAACTTCCGCCATCCTTCTTCCGTAACCTTCCTATTTAGCATCTGTATAAGAATCGTTGCGCTAAAACCCAGAAACAAGGATCGATATTTTTTCCTATCGTCCACCCAACAGCAAGGATCAATCCTTTTCCTCTTGTCGATTCTGCACATGAAGAGAAAGACCTGAGTGGGATACTGAGAGCCATTGCCAAAGACTGCGAGTCAGAAAAGAAAGATGATAACTTTTCTTATCTTCTATTCTCGGTACAAGAACAAGACTTGATATGAGAAAATTGATGATGGTCGTTCACTTGATTCCAAACTATTCACCGTAGGGTGGGATATTTATAGGATGGACTTTCCCTTCCAATTTAATCACCTCTGTCGCCGTCGTTGTGTTAACTTGACGACACATAATAGACAAGGAGAAAACAATTTTGGTGGCAGAAGCAACAAACATACCATATGAACTGCCAGAGCAAGCGCTCGTCTTGGTAGACGACTGCGACACCAATGATCCTTTCACTGACCCTGATGTTTCTACATGTTACCTGGAATAGAATCTGGGAAGATGCAGGAAGAAACATAAAGACTGTATTGCTAGAGTCCAATGGTCGTATGCACGACTTGAGAAAGTTGTTGCTGGTTCAACGAGATCCTACAATTGGAAGTACGTAGTACACTGATTACAAGTATCACATTACTATTCAGAGCAGTATGAGATGACGACGGCATTGGGCCCCTAAGTATTATACAACTGCATTTCAATTGAATGAATTACTTGACATCTGATATTAGTATAGAAGCCTCTGGTCACTTCTCAACAGAAATATGTGCAATATGAAATGCAAATGTAGAGGAGAGTATATTTGAGAAGAAGGAATTACTTCTCCGGTCATGTGCTAATCTGATATAGTTTCGTAAAATTCACTTGATTGCATCTCTTCATAATCTCTTGAATGAGAATTGGAACTATGAATTCAGTGTCGAATCCATGTGGAGAAAAGATTAACAATACAATTGAGAAATTTTAGCCTGAGCAATAAAGAAGAGCAGCGACAAAGCTAACGGAGAAGTAACCATTACGGCCTCACAGCGACAAAGCTTACAGAGAAGTAACCATTACGATCATCACCACTGACGTATGTATTTTTTTTCTTCATATTTTTAATTCCTTAAATATATTATTGTTTGCAGGAGTCATATTATATTCGTGTATTATCATCATTGTTTGCTAACAAACTGGAGACAACGTATGAAATCATTGTGAAAGAAATATAAAATAATTATAAGAAAAGTATATAATACACTTCCACTCTGACTTCCTTTTGTACTTCACTTTCCTTCGCATCTATTAATCTCTTCCACTCCCCTAGAGTAGGACTTGGGGCTAGCACTCTATAAACAATTTGTAACATATAGAAATTCAGAATGCCACACAATATGTGGGTGCGTATGAGTTTTGTCGTTCGTTAATGATGTGTATATATATGACTGTATGTATAATTTGTATAAGTAGATATTGATAAGTAAATATTGAAATATAATTGTGGGTGTCTATTAATTGCTACCTTGACTAGACTATTGGCATTGTCGTACACTAAAATAGCCTATTTTGTTATCTTTTATCTTGATTCAGACATATAACTCGATGAGATGAGCATATTTATGAATATACGAAAGTAGTGAACTACCAAACAAGTCTAAGAAAATTCAAACTAAATGAATATTGTAAAGCTTATAAATTTAATGACACGTCATCACTCGTAAAAAAATGTATGTTATTTTTATAAAACTAGAATTCTGTGAAAATCATATTATAGTTTGTTATTCAAATAAATATTCATTCAACCCAATATGCAGGTTCTATGCACATGGAAAAGACAAATGATGTACCGTTAGAAAAAGTAAAATTTGAGAAAGCTCTAGGTTCAATTTTGTGGGAATAACAACACAAGGGCATACATATCTCTTCTAATCTATTTCCTAGTTCTTCCCAATAGACTTCAAACGAGCTTTCTTGCTTTGCCACCTTTATCTTTTGGTAGTAGCCAAAGTCTAAATGAGAAGTTTTCCTTGATGTCTTACTGAAACATTGTGTATGAACTAAACTTTTTGACACCATAATGAAACCATATGCATCATAAATAGCTTTTTTCACAACCAAAAGAAATGTGAGTAATTTAAAATTGGATTCAAAGAAAGTTTTTGTATTAAACAAAACCCATACGACCAAATTTATGGTCCACACATTTCTTTAAATTGTGACCAAATAATGCATACGGTGTGTAAAATCCTTAAGATAGATTTGTAGGAGAAGCCCAAAAATTCCTAGGGGCTTATGTTATGATCAGAGTTATTTCAAAATTTGCAATTGTCATCTACAGTAACATGTCCTTCATGGAAATGATTGCTTCTTCTAACATTTGTATTATTATTTTCATAATGGATAGCTAGACTGCATTTGTCCATTGCACATACATGATATGTCAAGTAATGCATCTACATATTCCATTTTTGTGCTATCACAGTTTCCTTTGATGGTCTCATCAGTCATCTAGATCATTATCCCTATCCACAAGTACATCTACGCATAGGGGAAACCATCACTACAATCAAATTTTAAGAATGGGGAAACTAAACTGAAACTTAAATAACCAATAATATCAATACCTTTCACAAAAAATAACACATCATCAAGTAGTATGTAATTGGAATTATATTGATGCACATATAATTTTGGCTGAGTTATTTTCTCAAGTCTTTTTATGGAAAACCTAAAATGTGTTCTAATATTTTCTTTAAAACATAATAAATTCATTTACATCTATAATAATAGATGATGTTTCAAACACACTATTTACTATAACATGGAACCCTTTAATAATAATACAAATAGCTACTAACTTGTTTAAACAGATCTCGTTACATCTGGGTGTTAGCCAAACTTATCTCTTTTCAAACTTAGTGTTAGCCTAACAACCTCTTCTAGCCTCTGGCTAAACTAGGCAGCTGCATCTCATCTAGAGCATCCATTACCACTTCACATCCTTAGGTGTTAGGTAATGTTGAAGACATACACCTCCATGTATTCCACTCATTATCTCATCTCAGCTCTAAGTCTATCTTCATCAAGAAACTCTGGGCTCATTCTCTTGGTTTTTGAACTCAACCTTGTATAACTCATAGCTCATGATAAAAACATCCTTATAAGATGACTACCTTATTTCTCTTTGTGTTTGTAAACCATCCATGTATCATTCACTCCACCAGGGTATGTTATCATCTATGTCCTCATACCTCATGGCAATGTTCCACTTCACATCACCTCTTATCCTTGGTGTATGGAATGCGTATTGTCCTATCTCTCACTCCCATAACAAGAGGAAATAAGCATTTGGCTGCAGTCCAAATATAGAGTTTTTCATGTTCCAAGAGTAGAGATGGTACATCCCACCATGCTAGTACACCTTTAAATCTTAGTTGAAATGTGCCACATATGTCTCTACATCACAACCATTTCGATATCAAAGTTACTTCCATGGAAAACTGATCTCCAACCTACTTGGGTCACCACACAATCGTTGGTCATCTCCTCTAGGTCTGCAGGGTGCCGGCACTTTTGGGGTCATCCTTCTTCCCTTATGCATCCAGAGAGTGCCCTACTCATCTGCCCTTTGGGTTCCATGAGTTCATGAAGGTGATCAATCTCCTAACCCATGGCCCTCAGACAACGATAGTTGTTACCTCCCGGTCCTATGGTCATGTGCACCTAGGGAATTAGGCAACTCCTACTTCCATCGGTCTTATCCCTACCTGACCCTAGGATAGACTTAGGATTCTAACATAGTACATGTCCAACTTAGAACCTTACCCAAGCCTTCATCATCTCTCTCTCTCTCTGCATTCATGGGCTGACTTTCATCCTTTCATAGGGGTCTTGGCAACCTGCCTACCTTGGTCAGGCCCCATACCGATTACCTCCATGGTAACACATCCATATGCACTTAGATATGGTTATGTATGGGTATACAAGTTCATTCTCATACCCTGTACTCTTCACCTAGTTTCTCAAGATCTTATGAATCCTCTTTAGGCTTCCTCAAAACCCACAAAACTGGTATACGCCCTACCAAAGGGTCCCTCTCCCAGTATGGGAGGAAACTTCAATCCTTGACAACACGGTCACAAACGTCCTTATGTCTAGGGTTTACATCCACATGAGCATGCTTAACCCTAGCAAGCTACTAAGGCACAAGCAGACCACCTACTAAACCATGCTAGGTCATACTTGTTCTCTTTCCTCAACATTGGATCAAGATCATACCTTCCCATGTCACCAACTTAGCTGTGAGGGGTTCATCAAACATACCTTCAACTTAAGGGGTTTCCCATTCCTCTAAACATGAGGAGTGCCATGCTCGAAACTATAGAAACTCAAATCTCATCATGAGCATCAGGTACCACTTCCCCTCTTAGGCCTAGGAACCCTAAGTTCACTTTTGGGTGTTAAAGTCCATGCTCAACCTCTTAACCACAAATCAAGCATGTATAAGGCATGACATGCACTTCTGTCATCCTTCTACTCGAGCAACACTTCAGAGTTGAGTCCTCCTCAAGGACAATCAACAAGGTACAAGGCCTCACAACTTGTTACTAAACCTCTCCAGGTCTAAGGAACTCTTCTTCTCATCTATACCATAGGTACAGTAGACTCATCCTCTCTCTAGGGTTTGGTTCCTCTCATGGAAAGGGATCATGCATGTGGCAATCACAACCATCCACTTAGGTCGCATTATCCTCAACTCCCCACTATTCCTCATATCTCAGAGTCTAATCTTCCAACCTTCTTGTTTGGGTCCTTCTCTCTCTCTCTAGAGATACTCCACAACCAACCTTATTACTAAAGGTCCTCTCTCCATGAAGGTGGATCAAGCTCACAAGCACACCCCTACATGGTGAAGCCTATGTTCAAACTTATGTTTGCTCAAGGTTATCCATAGCTCCCTTTATGCTTATCTCATAAGATAACCCTCAAACTCTCTTGGTCAGGGTTTCGACCTACTACCTACACTACTTGACGTACTCTAGGTACATACTATGTCATGCTCATATAATCTCATGGGGTTTCCATAGGTTCTTCACCCTCATCATTGAAGGAGCTATCCTTCACTCTTAACATGCACGACCCTTCCCAGGGTTGGGTCGCCAAGGGTACTAGGTCATCCAACCTCTCATGGCTCATATGGGCATCCAAAGGCATGTCCACCCACACACCTAGTCTACCATGACATCTAACTCATCATGCCATCTCTCTCTCTAACCACCACTTAGGGTTAGGGTTGGCATCATCCTTAGAGGATGTGCTAGGTCTCTACTTACAATGGAGATCTCTGCCTCCATGACCAACTTTCTCCACTCATCCTCCTGATAAGGAGGTCTAGCCTCATGTCTCTCCTGAGGGCATGACAACATATGTCATACGACCTAAGCATGTATCTATTCTTTAGTTTGCACTTAACTATTAAGCTTATGTCCATGACATCTTATTTACATTCTTTTCATTAATTTGATGGAGGATTCCTTAAACCTTATCAACCTTACCCATACCTCAATAGGGTGAGGAAAAGAGAGAAAAGCCTAATCCTTAAGGTCCTTAATAGCATTTGAGTTGAGAAGGGATGAACAAGATGAGAGAGTCATAAAGGTATCTTATTTTGAGTCAGATCCTAAGACATCGGCCAGGCAGTCACACTAATCTGGGAATCCTCATATTCTGACTAGCAGTGCGGAGGAAAATCTTTCCAGCCCCTAGACGTGATCCTTTTCTAGACACCTATGTCTTTCGGAAAATCCTCTAATAACTCCCTCAGTTCTATGGAATTTGTAAAATTTAATAATTATTAAGGATTAAATGAGGAACCTATGCTATGATACCAAATGTAACGACCCCGCCTCCCAGTAACCCCCAATTAAGGGAGACCAAGAGGTCAGAGCCATTATCTCAATTAACAGGATCAAAGGTTTGACAAATAATCAATAACAATTATCAAATTCTACCAACTAAACTGAAAGGCTGTAATAAAATAAAAGTTTGCATACCTTTTTCAAAAACTTGGATATCTACTTCTATCCACATATGGAGTCTATTATAACTAATCCTCCTTATAATTTAATTCTTATTTAATTCCACATATGCCGCTTTACTATTTGTCCTTTTCAATCTTGTACCTAAAACGCCGACAAACAAAACGTCGGTCAGCATATCGAAATATGCCGATATGTGGGGACAACCAAAATTTTGCAAATATGGCTAACAATCTAATTATCACAATCAAATTAATTAACAAGCCAATTTACACTTTTCAGTATGACATTCTCCACCGCTTTTTCCCTAACCCTGGCATACCCACCTTAGGGTTTCTCTTTTGCCAATGACTTAAGGCCACCTTCTCAATCCCGAGCTTGGTGCATGGGGTCACCCTTCATGGTGCCCTCTAGTCATACAATATCATAGGCCACCTTCTCAATCCTAAGCTTGGTGCCTGGGGTCACCACTCAGGGTGCCCATAGGTCTTCCCTCCTAGGCTTGACATGTTTGCATCATCCATCAGGGTGGCATGTAGGTGCGAGAATACACACTTCTATTATTATTGTGATAATCATAGTGACTTGTTTTGCAAGTATAAACATACAAACTGATAATTTGCATTCAATGCGATGAATCATCCGGGAAACTATTTGGGAAACTAATGAAATTATCCATAATTAACCACATACCTATCAAGATGACTTGATTGCAGAAATAATTCAACCAATTAAGAAACCAAGCAAGCACACACCAAGTTGATCCCGAAATATGCATCCAATTTTACTATCATTGATCATGCCATCAAGATCTATTAAACCTAGCTCGCTTCCTAGGGTTTCTAGTCCACTTTTAGGGTTTCTATTACAATTAGGGTTCCTCTTCATTATACTATTTTAAACCATAATTATCTCATCAATTCTTCACAAAATATATTAAGGTTATCTTTTAACAACACATAACCCTAATTTCATATTAAAGGCACAATCAGCCATCAATTAAGTCCATTATGCTCTTTATACTAAAACTACCAAAATTATCCTTTTTATTCATGACAGGATCATTATGCTCATTTATCATCAATTCATAGTTCATTATGGTCTAATGCACATATGAACTCTATTTGTCATTAATTCTACCTTTATCCATTAGAAAACCCTAATTCCTACATTAAGGGTATTTATCCACAAATAGGAACTTTTATACTCGAAATAGCTTAGATTTATCATATCTCAACTTTAACCATGAAATTGAACAATTAAAGCCATTAAGAGTCACATTTACTAATATTAGTGTTTCAAGACCCATTAAAGCATATTTATGAACTATGAATCCCTAAATTAAACCAACTATGCATAAAGATCATCCTTTTTGATCTAATTGCCCTTTTTATTAACAACATGTTAATATTAACTTTAAACATTCGCATAGCCCTTCCCAAATCCTTAATCATCAAAGATTAGGGTTTTTCATTAATTAAACCATTAAAGATAGCATCTTTACATACTTTTTGAATTTCAAGCAAAATTAGGCTTCCATTACATTTTTATTGGATTCCTTGAGTTCTCCTTATCAATTTTCATGATTATTTGCTATCATCGGAGTTATAGATAATTAATTAGGAAATTGTGAAGAAAATACCTTTTGGGCCAATCACTGGCCGCCACGTCAGCCAATCAGCCCCTTTTTGTTGGCAACTTCAGTCAGGGCGCAAAAAGACCTCCGTATCCCTGTGATAAAGCGGTATCCGGTCCACGCGCTTGGGGGTATTTTGGTAAATGTGTTGTGTATCATCTTCAAGCTCGCGATCCTCCCTTGTTCAGGATCCAGGTCCCTAGTTCGGTCAACTGGATGGTTGACCTCGAGATCCAACCTCTCTCGGCACTCGAAAAGGCCAACACGACCTCCGTTGTGCCCTTACGAACTCAATGGCGGTCTTAGCTACACCTGAGTTTGCCAGAGTCACCAGGACGGCTAGGAGGCTTATCGGCCAGGTAGACACAGGTCGGAGAGGGCTCGCGGGGACGATGCCAAGAAATTGGCCAAACCGTAGAGCTTCACCTTCGATAAGGCAGCTATAGACTCCCTTATATAGACCTCGAGTGCAGGGTACATCTGGAATGGTCTTTGTTTGCGAACAGGCTTCTACGGTTTTGGGAAAAGTCCCAATCCAACATGGAACCAAGGCAAAATAGGGATCTTCCAATCTGATGTTTCTTCCCGAATTCAATGGGAAAGTGTTCATTGGTTCATATGGGCTGGGGTGAGAGCAACGCGCAAACAGAAAGGAGCCAACTGTACCCAAGTTGCCTTTCTCGGCTCTGGGTAGGTGACGATGGTGTCACCATTGGATATCAGATCGATGGTCCATGTTTCACGTGCCAAAAAGGCTGATAAAAAGAAAATTCCAATTTTAACGGTATTCCTCTCACTTTAGAAATACTTATAAAAATTATATCTCTCAAACCACACGTCCAAATAATCCCAAATTTTGAGGGAATCATAATAATGACTTAATCTATCATCATGCCAAATTTTGGTTCATTATTCAAAGAAATTGTGCCCCTTTCTTTAGTTGCAAGTTATTACTCAATTATGTATATTTCTCACATATTTTCTCTTTCCTTTGCGACCATATTGTTATCTTGGATTTCCTTGGACCTCAAGGAACCATAAAATTTCAAAATCCTTTTTGAAGGATACGTATTATCCTCCTAGGTGCTTCTACATCAATTACTTCTCATTATCTTATTTATTTCTTATTAAAATATCTCTTTTTGAGGATTTCTCTCCATCTTTCTTTTTATTTTCCTCACTTGCATTCCATTTAACATTAGGAATCCTTTGGATATGAAAATCCATCAAGAGTAACTCAATTATACCTCTTTCCACTTATTTTCCACATTTTATCATTGTTTTCAATTTCTTTCTTAATAAAGAAATATTTAATTGATCTTTTCTTTTCTTATTGCATTCTCTTTGCAACTTTGGACTCCTTGGAACCCAAGGAACCCAAGAGGCACTAAATCCACCTTTGGATAACATTCCTTTGCCCTCTAGAGGTTTCTACATCTTTCTTTTCTCGATTTTCTTATTTACTCATTTAATAATGGAGTTTCTTTTATCTTTTCCTTGTTATTGGGCCCAATAGCCAATAAAGCCCACAAAACAACCAACAAGGCTATTGTAAACGAAATCCATTATTCAAAACAAATTATATCATTATTTTTTCAAATATCATTAATAGGAGAAATTACATTTCTCACTAAAAGAACCCAAAAATTGGGGTTGTAACAGTTTCACTATATAACTAGTTTATTTACTTCTCTTTTATTGAAAAGGGAGATCGAACTTATAACTTTCTATTAATATATGGTCCTTTGAGTATTAGAATCTATTAAAACCCTACTCATGCTCACCACATGGACAAATTTCTCCTATTCAATCCATATACAACAACATGATTAGGGCTTACAAGATATTATTATCTACAATAATGTCATATTACAAAAAGTAATCATTCTAGAAATGTGATGCCTCACACCACAGACCAACAAGATAACTCCAACATACGTGGAAACAAAACTAAATAAGCAGATTACCAAAAAACACCAAAAATGAAAATCAATTTCATTAAGCACCAAGGCTACAAAAACTTTACATATAAGTCCCCATAGATCACAAGGGCTCACATAAAATACATTTGTCATCATCTTGCTACAAGAGAAAATTGTTCCAATATATATATATATATATATATATATATATATATATATATATATATATATATGCATACCTGAACATATGCCATATCGTTACATAAAAAGGGGCACATAATACAAAACCATGTGTCGAAAGAATGTCTACAAAACACACCCCACAAACCATCCCAAAGACATGAGTGTACAGAGACGACTCTAGGACTCTACACCAAAAGAGTAGCAGCACATCCAATGTTGCCTGCTATTGTTCTAGTTGTTGTTCTACCTCAGTTGCACGATCTCTACCTCCTCGTGTACATCCACCTAAAATATGTGGAGAAACCCACGGGGTGAGATCCATATCTCAGCGGGAGATATAACTCTCCACTGACACTATTATTAACATAGGTAAGGTAATTAAAGAATAAAAGTAAACTACATCTATGATAAATAGATTCAGTTAAATGATATGTCTAAAGTAGATAATCATTACTAAACATTATAAGCAATTGTAATTAGATTGTGGAACATCTTATCATCATAAAAGGAATATGAAGAACATGTATAGTTACTACCAACTATACTATATAAAATCAAAGCAAGGCCTCATCTAGTACTATCATATTTGATCCTAAGAAAGTATACTACACGACTAATTATGTATTTTATTATGCCTCGAGGATTTGAGTCATACCACCCAAATCCAATCGACCAATACTAAGCTGAAATCGGTTCCATACAAGGTCTATGGAAGAGCTGGAATCCACAACATCACCAAACCTCACGGTCAGTACACAAGTACACCACAGAGACATACTAGATATATTCAAACTTTGAAAGTCCTAGCCCACCTTAGTACATGTCACGACACTACTGAAAGTGAGCTACAGCCCACAACCACACTCCTGCTAGGGTATGGCTGGTAGCCAATCCTGTGAAACCTCATAAGCATGAAATCACTGAGCTACGGCCCGCAGCCGCACTCCTTCTAGGGTATGGCCCGCGTCCAATCTTGTAAATGCATATACTCAATAGTATATGACTCCAAACCTTCACTAGGGAAAGCATGTTTCACCATCCAGCAAGTGCTGACACTGAGATGGATCTATGGCACAAGGAAAAACTGCATGACTATATTTCACTTGATTAGTTAAGTCAATTAAATATCTTTTAGCATCAATCAAGTTACAACATATAAAGTCATAACAAACTCTAAAAAGATAAGGGCATAGTACACTCTAGAAGATATAAAACTATAGGGCGTGAAGTTGTTACAATATCACCACATAATTCTAGTATATTTTCCATTGACCACATCACTAATACCAAAGTCACATACTATGGTATATCAATCCCTCAATTCATCATTTTGGTATCACAAGTGCCTCCACATGCCTCATGAATGAGCATTCAACCTGTTTCATATCATAGTCATCATAGCATACACCTAACTATGATTATCAATCTCATAACACCTGCATGGTTAGGAGTTCATAAATAAGATAGATAACCATTCCATGAAAGAGAAACAAGCATGATCATTGTACATTATTAGGGTTAGGGTTCCTTCTTCACCGGTTAGGGTTTACAAAGCTAGGTTCAACCATCAACACTAGATTCACTACCTCCCATCATCTTGGGGTGTATAAGGGTTAAGGAATGCCATTAGAGTTGATTTTATATTAATCCAAAGAGAACATATATGGCTAATGCATTACTCATATAAGAGTAACACTAGGTATCCAAGGATACCTCTCAGCCACCTACCACTCTCATGTCTCAACCACCTATACCACTAGGTTGTGACCACCTATACCACTAGGTCGCGACCACCTATACCACTAGGTCACGACCACTCCACTCAAACCATGTCATGACCACAAATTCTAGGGTGTCTCAATCATGACCACTAGGGTATTGCAGCCCGTCTAGGGCTAGGGTTCCACCCCTCAAAAGGCCTTTGCGACCCCAAGGTTCATAGTTGTCTTGACCTCAAGCCAAAGTAGCATGTCATGACCTCTCTCAAGGTCATGTCATGACCAAGACAAGGGAAATACTATGACCCAAAACTAGGGCAACAATTCACCCAAAATAGGTTTCAACTTAACCTTCATCACCAAGTGTCATGACCTCAAACAACACAAGGTCCACCCCAGCAAAAGGGAAGCGTCTCGACCAAGACCAACTATGGGTCATGACCTACATGGAGATAGATGTCTCATCCACTCTAAGGTGTGATGTCACAGACCCAAAGAGAAAGCATGGCCAAGGGAGACCATGATCATCATGAAGGAAAAAGGCCCATGCAAAATTATCACCAGGAACCCTACATCATAGATCATGAAACCACCAAGAAATAATCTCATCCAAGGAAGAGAAAACCATGGTTAAGGCACTCAAAATAGAACCTAAACTCCTACTAACATCTAGATACTTGAACACCATGCATGAGAGCAAGGCCAAGGTCCAAAGATAGGGAAGAGCCTCCATAACATATCAACAACAAAAATGGTGCATGTAGACTAGTGTTTTGGATTTCTACCAAACCAAGCAAGATATCTCCACCAAACAAGTTCTAGTGATTATCATTATCTACTAGCATGATAAGGGAGAATTTATAAAGAGAAAATAGTATAAAAAATGCATAAAGGAGTGAAATAATAGAGTAGGTTAAGTGTTATATAACCTGCCTTAGGAAGACCACCACCAAAGATTTCAAGCTCCAAGATCAAGAGCTCCAATCATACAATCCAAGGGTTGAAGAATATCCACCAAAAGATCTAATCTCAGACACAACATTACCTCAAGAAGGAGAAGATACCAAGGTCAAATATCATCTAAGTAAAGAGAGGCAAAAAGCTCTAGGATGAGCCAAAGGAGAAAGGGAGAAAGAGATAAGAAACCCTCTTCACACTTAGGTCTACCTTGTCAAGACACGGTCTATGACCCTTGTGATGAGGAATTTCTCTCCCAAAAAGACCACCATGGAGGAACCATGGTCTAGGGCGGAGAAAATAGAGGAAGGTGAAGGTAGGAGATCAAAAGAAACATCATCAAGGAATATAAACACTTACTAAGGTTGAAGATGAGCTATGGTTGCCACAAACACCACATGAAAGAAGGTCTGGTCACCTAGCTCCAAGGATAGATCTCCTTGCTCCACCAAGCTCCAAGAATAAGCAAAAGATAAGGAAGGACATAGAGGACCAAAAAGGTTACAAGAATGAAAAGATAAGGGGTCATATAGGTGGAAGATTAAAGAGAAGAACAAAAGATGAGGTGTCAACACTCTAAGGTACCAAGGGACACTTGTCCACTCAAAAGACTAACATGCACCCACATGTAACCACCTTAACCATAAATACAAGACATAGTAATACACTCTAGGTTGGGCCTAGACCACCTTGGTCACCCACCATGGTCACGGTTGCAACCCTCCAATGATCACCTTACATGGTCATGAAAAGCACCATCCATCACCACCACTAGGTCAAGACAAGGGGACTTCAAACCCTAGGTCAAGACATCTTATAAAAGGGCAACCATCTCGACCCAAAACCACCCAAGACAACCTTGGTCGTGACCCCACCATATATAGGGGGTGTCTCGACTATGACATCCTACAAACCAACCCTATTTTGTGACCTAGGTCAAGACAACACACCATATACACATAGGTTGAGACATTCAACACTCATAGGACCCCTAATCAACACTAAGGGTGACACTCCTCAACCATGTCTCAAACAAAGAGCCCACTTAATTCTCCCTCCTATAGATTATGTCAAGAAAAAGAAGGAACACCCTAGAGGTGGAAAATTGCACATCAACCCCCTACTTTGGGTAAATTGCAATTAGCACCAAAACTAGCACATAAAGCACAAATAACATCCAAACAAGTTCAAACTCGATACTTAAGCTCTTCAAAACCATAATTAAATATCAAAATATTTGATCAAGGTTCTAAGCACATGATTAAGCCAAAGCAAATAGGGTTACCCCAAAACTCAGGTCAGGGGTCTTACAAGAAAGCTTCCTAAAAATATTCCATCATCTGAGCTCATTATTAGAAAATAGTAAAAAGATGCCTAAATCGGAAATTGAGGGCAATGTACATGCAAATTTCACATCTTGAAGCAATATCGCATTCATGATTCTAAATCAGTAGGGTACATAAGAGAGTGTGATAACTTTGAAGTTCTCAAGATTTAGCTGAAAACATCATAAAATCTCATTCTTAACTTTTATGACATGTATTTAGTGAAGTTCGATAATTGTTTATAACAAATGGATCACAAGGATTACTAAATATATGATAAACCACTATACTAATGTGGACAACATGTTTGTAACAAGTGCATGCACAAACCATAGCTTTAAGACCACCAAACAACACCCAAAATGTCCACCCTTCCAAGCTCTAGATCCAACTAGGACAAAGAAAGTGAAAAGGAGATATTTTATATAGAGAAGAGGGATTTTCTACTAAATAACATAGATAGCATAGTCTAAGAGGGTATATAGAGGAGACAAATTCATCAAAGATGAGAATAAGAGAAGAAACATAAATAGATTTGATCTCTATAAGGTTTAGGATGTGAATTCTAGTCTGGATCTTCAAGAATATAGCCAAAACACCGACATGAAAGAGTTTTATCTTCAAGATTGCCTTCTTTTATTGTATCACATTCTCTAAATTTCTAGAAAGAAGTAACAAAACTCCATAGTTGAAGTGAACCTATATATAGTCAAGGTTGTGGGAAAATTATATTTCGATCAATATACATGCCACTTTGACCCAAAAAGGCCCACTTCAAAGTTAAAACCCGGTTGAAGTACTCAAACACCACCTTATTCTATACATACATCAACCTCCTCCAACACACATCCACCTTCTTGTGGCATGCATCGACCATAAGACCAGATTAGAGTTCCCAAAAATCTATCTGCTTCAACCACTCGGTAACAAGCAATGATGAGGATCAATCTACTTTGACACAACCCAGCATGCATTAATCGCTTGAAGGGGTCAAAGTGTTTGACCCTCTATACTTCAACATGGCAAAGGAAAAAATGGCATTTTCTGATTTTCCAGATTAATCCCGCCTGTATCGATCGATCCAATCAATCTACGTAACCTATAAGGTAAGTTTTGTTCTAATCCACAATTTTCAAAATTTCATTGAATCAAATTGTAACCATACATCTCCATGTCATTTAAAACAATATAAAAATTTCGATGCCTATTCCTTTTATATATTTAAAATATATCAAAATAAATCAAGAATGGATCATGTAGATTACATTATTAAGGAAAATAAGTTATAATCAAAATAAGGCAAGGAACACGATCTCACACTCAACAACAAGAACCTTGATCTAACAACAATTGTTAAATGAACACTACAAACATATATGACCTTTCACACCCATACCATCTCTGAAGTATATTAGTTATATTGAAAACATAAAATTTCTACCTAATTAGGAGACGAATGCATGTGTCACTCTTTTGTAATTGGAAGTTTTTACACTTGAAATGAAAAGATAATTTTGTATAAAATTTATAAAATATTATTGTTACCTAATATCTAGCATATGGGTGTTAAACTTTATCTATGTATGTAGTGATATGTGTCAACATTGTAAGGCCAAGTACTTTCATGTTAGTAGTGTATAGATCGCCCCCTATATAAAAAAATCTGAAGAGATGGTTTTTTTCTAGTTAATAATAGATAATCACTTCAAAAGTTACTTCCTAGGTTTGATCCTTTGGCATCATTTTTTTCAACCAAGTTTTTCACCAAGGAATAGGTTATTCAATTGGAAAAAGGGCATTTCCTAGTACGTGCATGTATTTCCTATCTTATTTCCCATTGGACGTATTGTAATAGTGTTGGTTGACCCTCTTTGTCCATTAATAGGCAATTGTGGATTTTTCATCTATGATAGTTTGTCCAATGATGTATGCATATGGGTTTTGGTATACGAGGTTTTTTATTTGTGGATTATAACTCCATCCAACGACTGTGTATGGGCTAGAATATGATACTATAGTTGTTGTATATCCACTTGTATATGGAAGGTTTAAAACATATTTGGATGAACATTCCCTAAAAAAAGAAAAGTAAGTTACACTTTTCCTAACAAAGATGATGTGTCTCAAATCAAGGATGATGCTTCAATTAAAATCTATATATTTGTTGATACTTCTTCTTTTTCCCTTATCATGTGGTCATATCCATCAATTCAAGATCAATGAATTTTTTTCATAAACTAATGTTGCCATCCAACTTTTCAGTTAATGTACTCCAACTTTTAAGATTTCTACGGTTTTAAAAATGATCATCTAGAAATTGAACTAATAATTTTGAAAAGAATGTTGAGTTGTACTGAAAAAGAATGTAACAATATTGCATTATATTTACATACGAATATATAAGAAAATAAAAGTTGATCGTCAGAAGTTTCTTGCCTTGATGCTAATACTTAGTGTTGAAAGTTTGATGTATAAGATGTAATATACAGGGTACAAGATTATTGAGGCAATAATGGCATGAGTGAAGATGATATAAAGCAAAGTAGAAACTTGTAAGCATACATTTTGCATACCATATTTGATATGGACAAAGAACTGTATGGAACAAAAAAGGAGGTTGTATGTCAACTCAAGGTCATGTAATTAGCTTTTCATAAAATATTATTGGTTACAAAATTATAGGTATTTCATTTAGATCATGTGTATGTATATCATTAACGTTTAACCTACAATTACTTTTTAACTTCATCTGATATAGACTCCATATGCCAACATTTTTCTCTAATCCATAGTATGGAAACTCAGACTATGGTGCATGCTGACAACATTGCTTTCAACCAATATCAGTAATCCATTTAAAAATACATAGAGCTATGTCTCTCTAATAAACTATTTGAAACCTTTATGCTATCTAAACTTCATATAAGCATATAATTTATACGAGTTTAGAAGTCTTTGTGGCCTAACATTCTCTATCAAAAATTACATGTTTTGTTAAAATACACTATAAAATGTCCTTTTAGTTATCCTATCAGCGAATCAACCAATTATTGCATGCATGGCTCTAGTTTGTACCAATTAAATGGGAAACCCTGACAATGTTTATTGAATCTTTGTCAACCTATCTTTTCGTTAGTCTTAGAGGAAGTCGATATGATAGTGGTGTTGAGAAAAAACATATATGCATATAACTGCATCACATTTTATACTACATAACCACACCAAATGGTGTTGGTACAATGACCAATGTGTTGTGGCATTATGATTTTTAAAAACCATGGAAAATAATCACTCACAAATAGTTCATTATATATGTATATAGAGAGAGAGAAAGAGAGAGAGTGAGTGAGAGAGTTAGGCTAGAATACACTCAAGTGTACAGATTGCATGAATACACTCAAGTGTGTTTGCATATCAAGATTATTTTTTTGCAAAATGTAAACCATTGATCTTCACTGTCATACTATAACTAGGCTACATACAAATTTTGAGCCCATTTAGATGTGTATAAGAAACTCAACCGAGAGCAACAAAATTGATGCGTGGAACTAATTTGAAATGCATAATTTTTGTGCTCTTTATAACATGACCTAGAAATGTCTGAATGTGCTCAAATTTTGTATATGAGTTATTCACAAGATGTTTAAGAAGATCAATGGATTAGATTTTTGAAAAAAAATATTATATCATGAAAAATTACTTGAGTGTATACTGCTCTGAATACACTCGAGTGTATTCTAGCCTGACTCTCTCTCTCTCTCTCTCTCTCTCTATATATATATATATATATATATATATATATATATATATATATATTTATATGTATATTTACATATACATATATATATACATATATATACATACATATATATACATACATATATATATATATATATGTATGTGTATGTATGTATGTATATATACATATATATATATATATATATGTATGTATATATGTATATATATATGTATATATAAATATAAATATAAATATATATATATATGTATATATATATATATAAGTGACTTGAGAACTAATGATCTTAAATATTATCTAATTTCTCTCTCAATAAAAATAAATATTAAGAAGAAATAATTATCGCTTATATTTTTTTAAATGGGCAGAACATGTTAATAGGAAAGAGTGACTTGAGGAGACGTTCTAAACAGAGAATGTTGTTTGAAAAAAATAAATAATTTATATTAATAGGGGGAGACTTAATGACTATTTTAGTCGAGGATGGTGTTTGAAACCTATATAGGAAAAAATATGTAACGATCCCGCCTCCTGGTAACCCCCAATTAAGGAAGACCCGAAGGTTAGAGTTGTTATCCCAATTAACAGGATCAAAGGTTTGAAAAATAATCAGTAATAATTATGAAATTCTACCAAACTAAATTGAAATGTAGTATAAAATAAAAAATTCCATACCTTTTTCAATAACTTGGATATCTACTTCTATCCACATCTGGAGTCTATTCTAACTAATCCTCCTTGCACTTTATTCTTATTTCCACAATGTGTCACTTTACTGTTTGTCCTTTTCAAGATTGTACCTAAAACGCTGACAAACAAAGCGTCGGTCAGCATAAATGAATATGCTGGTATGTGGGGACAACCAAAATTTCGTAAATAAGGATAACAATCTAAATATCACAATCAAGTTAATTACCAAGCCAATTTATGCTTTCAATGTAACATTCTCCACCGATTTTCCCTAACCCTGGAATACCCTCTTTAGGGTTTCTCTTTTGCCATTGACTTAAGGCCACCTTCTCAATCATGAGCTTGATGTCTGGGGTCACCTCTCATGGTGCCCATTAGTCATGCAATAAAGACCACCTTCTCAATCTTGAGCTTGGTGTCTGGGGTCACCACTCATGGTACCCATGGGTCTTCCCTCCTGGGCTTGACCTTCTGGCATCATCCATCAGGGTGGCATGTAGGTGCGAGAATACACACTTCTATTATAATTTTGATAATCATAGTGACTTTATGATTTGCAAGTATGAACATCCAAACTGATAAGTTGCATTCAATGCGATGAATCATCCAGGAAATTCTTCGGGAAATTAATGTGATTAACCATAATTAACCACATACCTGTCAGGATGATTTGAGATAGAATTAATCCAATTAATGCAAGAAATCCAATAGGCAAGCAAGCACACAAAGAGATCCTGAAATATGCATACAATTTCCTATCATTGATCATGCCATCAAGATCTATTAAACCTAGCTCGCTTCCTAGGGTTTCTTGTCCACTTTTAGGGTTTCCATTGCAATTAGGGTTTCTCTTCATTTATACTATTTTAAACCCTAGTTTTATATAATTACTCACAAACCCTAATTATCTCATCTATTCTTCACGAAAGATATTAAGGTTACCTTTTAACGACATATTACCTTAATTTTGGATTAAGGGCACAATTAAATGTCCATTAAGTCTATCATGCCTCTTTTACATTAAAACTACCATTTTTGCCCTTTTAATTTATGACAAGATCATTAGGCCTAATTATCATCTTTGGTTCCTTCCAGATTAACAACTCATAGTTCATTATGATCTAATTCACATATGCACTCTATTTATCATTAATTCCATCTTTATCAATTAGAAAAACCCTAATTTCCATATTAAGGGTATTTATCCACAATTAGGAACCTTTATACTCAAAATAGCTTAGAACCATCATATCTTAGCTTTATTCATGAATTTGAATAATTAAAGCCATTAAGAATCACAATTACTAACATTAGGGTTTCAAGGCCCATTAAAGCTCGTTAATGCACATGGAATTCTAAATTAAACCAATTACGTGCAAAGTTCATCCTATTTTTTCTTAATGTACCTTTTTATAATTAACAGGCTAATATCAACTCTAATCATCCATAAAAACCTTCTTAAGTACATTAATCATCTCAATTTAGGGTTTCTTACTTATTAAAGCATTAAAGTCGATAACTTCCACTAATTTTATAATTGCAAGAGGAATTAGCTTCTAAAACTATTTTTAATGGATTCCTCTCATTTTTCTGAGCAAATTTCATATTTTACATGTATCGTTCCGAGCTACCAATAAAGAGATAATATTTTTGCAAAATTAACTTACTAGGACCAATCAGAAGCTGGCACGCCCTCCTTCTCCATGCAACGCAGCTCGTTTGGAAAACATAACTGAATTACTATTTTGCCCTTACTTAAGTGGTCTATCCTTTACACGCCAGAGGGGTGTTTCAGTCCAATGCAATTCCAGGTTGTCTTCAACCTCACGATGCCCAACCTGTCCACCGGTTGCAGCCCTAGCCGCGACTTGTGCGGCTCCTCCTCCCTTTCATGGACCCCGACGACCACCGCCACTCCTTGCCCTAGCTCCGCCACCTCCTGTCGTACCTGGGGCGCCGCCCATCTTTTGGCCTAGGTGGCTAGTTCAGGACAACCCGACCTACAACTTGCGACCGGTTTGCAGCCATCTAGTGGCTCTTGCGTCAGGGCTAGAACAAAGCGATGACCGCCAAGCTTTCCTCCGACGGTGTGGGAGCATCATGCTTCCAGCAAGACCCCTCCACGGCCCTCGTTTGCTCCAGGGTGTCTCTACCCATCATGGCTAGGGTTTGCATAGAAAGAACAAGAAGAAGAGAGAGAGGGTTGCGTGGGATTCTCTTAAACTCGAGCCAAAGGTTCTACCCCTTATATAGGGGAGGGTATTAACGCCCTAAGATGCTTTCCCATGAAGAAACAAAGCCCTTTTCCAATAGAAATCTGATTCCTTCATTTAGAAGCAAGTTTCTCTCTCTATTATATATCTTTTTTTATATTCCTTATTCTTTAGAAATTTAGGAATTCAAAAATTACCTCTTTTATTCTCTTTGTGCTTGAATTTTATTCCATTGGCATGAATTCATATTTCCTTTTAGTAGAAAATACCTCCTTTTTAATAATGCCACAAAATCCATTAATTATGTATCACATTATCCTCTTATTTGTATTTATTGGTATTTTCTCTTTCTTTTTCTCCATTGGGGCTCCTTGGACCCCAAGAAACTCTAATATTTCGAAATCCTTTTTAGTGGATGCTCATTATCCTTCTAGATGCATCTATATCCATTATTTCTCATTATCTTACTTATTTCTTTATTAAAATATCTATTTTTGAGGATTTCTCTTTATCTCTCTTTTTATTTTCCTTATTGTAATTCCTTTTAACATTAGGAACCTTATGGATACGAAAATCCACCAAAGATAACTCAATTATACCTCTTTCCACTTATTTCCCACATTTTATTATTGTTTTCAATTTCTTTTTTAATAAAGAAATATTTAATTGATCTTTTCTTTTCTTGTTGCATTATCTTTGCAACTTTTGACTCATTGGAACCCAAGAGGCACGAAATCCACTTTTAGATTATATTCTTTTGCCCTCTAGAGGTTTCTACATCTTTCTTTTCTCCATTTCTTATTAATAATGGAGTTTCTTTTGTCTTATCCTTGTTATTGGGCCTAATAGACAATAAAGCCCACAAAACAACCAACAAGGCGATTGTAAACGAAATCTTTTATCCAAAAAAAATTATATCATTATTTGTTCAAATATCTTTAATAGGAGAAATTACATTTCTCACCAAAAGAACCCAAAAATTGGGGTTGTAACATCCTTCCCCTCTTATAGGAATTTTGCCCTCAAAATTCCACCAAGCACACAAACAAACAGGATAAGCCTTTCTTATGTCCATCATGGCTCCCATGTGGCCTCACCCTTTCCATGGTGCTTCCCAAGAACCTTCATCATCTCATATTCTTCCATCTGAGTTCTTTCTTACCTTGGTATATCGTACCCTCATAGGTGACTCAGGACATTTTAGCCTCTCATAAAGCTGAATAGGTTCTGGGTTCAGCACATGGCTTGGGTACTTCACATAGTGCTCTAGATCGGACTCATGGAACACATTATACATCATGTTATCATGAGGGGTAAGGCTAAGTACAACCATCTCCACCATTCCATCTCAAATGGACCATGTAGCCGGGACTCGGCTCTCTTAGCTATAACTTAGAGGGGTCAGATTTCACATCACATATTCTCCCACAGTGAGTTGCATGTCAGTCTGCTTTGCATCATCTCATGACTCATGTCACCCATGGGCTCTCTCTCAGCCATTGCATGATCAAAGTGACTTCATCTGCACACATTGTGGTTCTTTCTTGACCTTCGTGAGGTCCCTTCACCAACATCATCTTAAATGAAGTGGTGATCGACACAACCTCCCTTACAAAGCTTCTTTACATCCTGACACTGACTAAGGTGGTTATCATCACATCTTACAGCAGATAAGAACTGTCTCCATGTATCACCCTAAATGAGCACACATGCTCTCATCAGACCCTCTAGTCTGGATCATACTAACCATTAGTTAGGGGTGATAAATTGTACTAGCATCGAGTTCGTCTACTTCCACCTCATGGAAGTGAATCTTTAGGTTATAAAGAACTTTTGAACTCACATCATGGTGTAGTTGAACCATCTTTCTCTCATATGTAGTTCAACTGAATCTGTCCCGTGACAGCATTCCTTCTTTCTCATGTCATCTAGGTAAGGAGATCTACCATAACCCATATTACATCTCGACCTTCCTTAGTCTAGGGGAGACTTACCACTACATCCATAGTGATCAACTCCCAATTCCCCCTCGGGGACTCTTTATCTGCTATACCAACACACTGGGTTATTGGTGTTTGTCCTTCACCTTCTGGCTTGCATGTCGACAAGCCACATGTAACTTCATCTTAAGCATCTGAAGTACTACTGTCACTTACTATCTTTGTAGTACCACAGTGTATGATGAACTTAAAATCATGATCTCACGTATGTCATGATTCCTCAAGATTGATTCTTCGGAAACCCTAAACCACTCTAGTCGGGGTTTCATCACCTTCTTTTCCAGAGAAGTGCATCTGAGGTTCTACAACCATCCTTTTATTGCATCAACATCTCGGCTGGCTAACCCAACAACTACTAACTTATTTAACATATCTCGTTACATCCAAGTGTTAACCAAACATGTCTTCTTTTTCAAACTTAGGGTTAACCTAATAACCTCTTTTAGCCTCTAGCTAAACTAGGTAGTTGCATCTTAACCAGAGCATCCATTACCACTTCACATCCTTAGGTGTAAGGTAATGTTGAAGACATACACCTCCATGTATTCCATTTATCATCTCATCTCGGACTCTAAGTCTATCTTCATCAAGAAACTCTGAGCTCATCCTCTTGGTTATCTTGCAAATTCCACATAGCTCATGATAAAACATCCTCACAAGATGACTACCTTAGTTCTCTTGATGTTTGTAAACCATCTACATATCATTTACTCCACAAGGGTATGTTATCATCTCTGTCCTCATACCTCATAGCAATGTTCCAGCTCACATCATCTTTATTCCTAGTGTATGGTATGTGTACTGTCCTATCTCTCACTCCCATTACAAGAGGAAATAAGCATTTGGCGGTCGTCCAAATACAGAGTTCTTCCTGTTCCAAGAGTAGAGATGGTACATCCCACCTTGCCAATACACCGTCAAATCTAAGTTGAAATGTGCAACATATGTCTCTACATCGCAATCATCTCGATATCAAAGTTACTTCCATGGAAAACTGGTCTCGAACCTAGTTGGGTCACCACACAATCCTTGGTCATCTCCTCTAGGTCTGTAGGGTGTCAGCACTTTTGGGGTCATCCCTCTTCCCTTATGAATCTAGAGAGTGCCCTACTCATCTGCCCATTTGGGTCCCATGAGTTCATGAAGGTGATCAATCTCCTAACCCATGGCCCTCAGACAATGATAGTTGTTACCTCCTGACCCTATGGTCATGTGCAACTAGGGAATTAGGCAACTCCTACTTCCATCAGTCTTATCCCTACTGACCCTCGAATAGACTTATGATTCTAACATAGTACATGTCCAACTCAGAACCTTACCCAAGTCCCCATCATCTCTCTCTGCATTCATGGGTTGTCTTTCATCCTTTCACATGGGTCATAGCGACCTGCCTACCTTGGTCAAGCCCCATACCAGTTACTTTCATGGTAACACATCCACATGCACTTAGAGATGGTTATCTTTGGGTCTACAAGTTCATTCTCATGCTATGTACTTTTCACTTAGCTTCTCAAGATCCTATGAGACCTCTTTAGGTTACCTTAAAACCAACAAAACAGGTATACATCCTACCAAAGGATCCCTCTCCCAGGATTGGAGGAAACTACATCTTGATAACAAAGGTCACAAACGTCCTTATGTCTAGCGTTTACATCCTCATGAGCATGCTTAACCCTAGCAAGCTACAAGAAGACCACCTACTAAACCATGTTAGGTCATACTTGTTCTCATTCCTCAACATGGGGCCAAGAACAAGCCTTCCCATGTCACCAACTTAGTTGTGAGGGGTTCACCAAACATACCTTAAACTTAAGGGGTTTCCCTTTCCTCTCAACATGAGGAGTACCATGCTCGAATCTATAGAAACTCAAATCTCATCATGAGCATCAGATACACCACTTCCCTTTAAGGCCTAGGAACCCTAGGTTCACTTCTTTATGCAACAGTTGTCCAACTGCATGTTCAACATTCTATCCACAAACCAAGCATGTATAAGGCATGACATGCCCTTCCTGTCATCCTTCTACTCTAGTAACACCTCAAAGTTAAGTCCTTCTCAAGGACAGCCAACTAGGTGTAAGGCCTCACAACTTGTTACTAAACCTCTTCAGGGTCTAAGGAACTCTTCTTCCCATCTCAAAAGGTAAACACGTATACCATAGGCACATAGGTACCAGCAGCCTCATCCTCTCTCTAGGGTTTGGTTCCTCTAAAGGCAACCAAGATACCATCAGCCTCAAGGGATCATGCATGAGGCAACCGCAACCATCCACTTAGATTTCATCATCTTCAACTCCCCACTATTCCTCATATCTCTGAGTCTAAGCTTCCAACCTTCTTGCTTGGGTCCTGCTCTCTCTCTCTAGAGCTAACCCTAAAAACAGCCTTACTACTAGAGGTTCTTTCTCCATGAAGGATCAAGCTCACAAGCATACCCCTACATGGGTGAAGCCTCTGTTCAAACTGATGTTCGCTCAAGATTATCTAAAAATCTTCTTGCTTATCTCATAAGCTATCCATCATACTCTCCTAGCCAGGGTTTCAACCTACTGCCCGTACTACTGACGTACTTTGGGTGCATGTTATGCCCTACTCGCATAAGCCCATAGGGTTTCTATAGGTTCAAGCCCATAGGGTTTCTATAGGTTCTTCACTAACCTCATCATTTAAGGATCTATCCTTCACTCTAACATTCACAACCCTTAACGACCCCTCCCCAGGGTTGGGTCACCAAAGGTACTAGGTCATCCAACCTCTCATGGCTCATATGGACATCCAAAGGCATGTCCACCCTCACACCTGGTCTATCATGACATCTAACTCATCGTGTCATCTATCTCTCTAACCATCACTTAGGGTTAGGGTTAGCATCGTCCTTAGAGGGTGTGCCCAGTCTCTACTTATAGTGGAGATCTCTACCTCCAAGATTAACTTTCTCCACCCATCCTCCTGAAAAGGAGGTCTAGCCTCAGGTCTCTCCTGAGGGCATGACAACATATGTCATACAACCTAAGCATGTATCTATTCTTTAGTTTATGCCTAAACTATTAAGCTTATGTCCATGACATCTTATTTACATTCTTTTCATTACTTTGGTGGAGAATTCCTTAAACCTTATCAACCTTACCCATCCCTCAAGAGGGTGAGGAAAAGAGAGAAAACCCTAATCCTTAAGGTCTGTAACAACATTTGAGTTGAGAAGGGATGAACAAGATGAGAGAGTCCTAAAGGTATCTTATTTCGAGTGAAACATTGGCCAAAAAATCACACTAATCTGGGAGTCCTCATATTCCGACTAGCGGTGCGGAGGAAAATCTTGCCAGCCCCCAGACGTGATCCTTTTCTAGACACCTTTCTCTTTCAAAAAATCCTCTAATAACTCCCTTGGGTTCTACAGAGTTTGTAAAATTTAATAATTATTACACATTAAATGAGGAACCTATGCTCTGATACCAAATGTAACAACCACACCTCCTGATAACCCCCAATTAAGGGAGACCCGAAGGTCAGAGTCGTTATCCCAATTAACATGATCAAAAGTTCGACAAATAATTAGTAATAATTATGAAATTATATCAAACTAAACTGAAATCTGGTATAAAATAAAACTTTGCATACCTTTTTCAATAACTTGGATATCTACTTCTATCCACATCCGGAGTCTATTCTAACTAATCCTCCTTGCACTTTATTTCTTATTTCCACAATGAGTCACTTTACTATTTGTCCTTTTCAAGCTTGTACCTAAAATGCCGACAAACAAAACGTCAGTCAACATAAATGAATATGCTGGTATGTGGGGACAACCAAAATTTCGCAAATATGGCTAACAATCTAAATATCACAATCAAGTTAATTACCAAGCCAATTTACGCTTTCAATGTAACATTCTCCACCGCTTTTTCCCTAACCCTGGAATACCCTCTTTAGGGTTTCTCCTTTGCCATTGACTTAAGGCCACCTTCTCAATCCTGAGCTTGGTACCTGGGGTCACCTCTCATGGTGCCCATTAGTCATGCAATAAAGACCACCTTCTCAATCCCGAGCTTGGTGTCTGGGGTCACCACTCATGGTGCCCATGGGTCTTCCCTCCTGGGCTTGACCTTCTGGCATCATCCATCGGGGTGGCATGTAGGTGTGAGAATACACACTTCTATTATAATTGTGATAATCATAGTGACTTTATGATTTGCAAGTATGAACATCCAAACTGATAAGTTGCATTCAATGCGATGAATCATCTGAGAAACTCTTCGGGAAACTAATGTGATTAACCATAATTAACCACATACCTGTCAGGTTGATTTGAGATAGAATTAATCTAATCAATACAAGAAATCCAATAGGCAAGCAAGAACACAAAGAGATTCTAAAATATGCATACAATTTCCTATCATTGATCATGCCATCAAGATATATTAAACCTAGCTCGCTTCCTAAGGTTTCTAGTCTACTTTTAGGGTTTCCATTGCAATTAGGGTTTCTCTTCATTTATACTATTTTAAACCCTAGTTTTATATAATTACTCACAAACCTTAATTATCTCATCTATTCTTCATGAAAGATATTAAGGTTACCTTTTAACAACATATTACCTTTTCACCCAAAAAAACAACATATTACCTTAATTTCATATTAAGGGTACAATTAAATGTCCATTAGGTCTATCATGCCTCTTTTACATTAAAACTACCATTTTTGTCCTTTTAATTTTTGACAAGATCATTAGGCCTAATTATCATCTTTGGTTCCTTCCGGATTAACAACTCATAGTTCATTATGATCTAATTCACATATGAACTCTATTTATCATTAATTCCATCTTTATCCATTAGAAAAACCCTAATTTCCATATTACAGGTATTTATCCACAATTAGGAACATTTATACTCAAAACAGCTTAGAACCATCATATCTTAGCTTTATTCATGAATTTGAATAATTAAAGCCATTAAGAGTCACAATTACTAACATTAGGGTTTCAAGGCCCATTAAAGCTCGTTTATGCACATGGAATTCTAAATTAAACTAATTACATGCAAAGTTCATCCTTTTTGTTCTTAATGTACCTTTTTATAATTAACATGCTAATATCAACTCTAATCATCTATAAAACCCTTCTTAAGTACATTAATCATCTCAATTTAGGGTTTCTTAATCATTAAAGCATTAAAGTTGATAACTTCCACTACTTTTCGAATTGCAAGAGGAATTAGCTTCTAAAACAGTTTTTAATGGATTCCTCTCGTTTTTCTAAGCAACTTTCATATTTTACATGTATCGATCCGAGCTACCAATAAAGAGATACAATTTTTGCAAAATTAACTTACTTGGACCAATCAGAAGCTGAGACGTCCTCCTTCTCCATGCAACGCAGCTCGTTTGGAAAACATAACTGAATTATGGTTTTGCCCTTACTTAAGTGGTCGATCCTTTACACGCCATAGGGGCGTTTCGGTCCAACGTGATTCCAGGTTGTCTTCAACCTCGTGATGCCCAACCTGTCCGCCGGTTGTAGCCCTAGCCGTGACTTGTGCGGCTCCTCCTCCCTTTCCTGGACCCCGACGACCGCCGCCACTCCTTGCCCTAGCTCTGCTGCCTCCTGTCATACCTGGGGTGCCTCCCAGCTCGTGGCCTAGGTGGCTAGGTCAGGAGAACCCGACCTGCAACTTGCGGCCAGTTTGCAGCCATCCAGTGGTTGTTGCGTCAGGGCTAGAACAAAGCGACGACCGTCAAGCTTTCTTTCGGCGGTGTGGGAGCATCGATCTTCCAGCAAGGCCCCTCCACGAACCTCGTTTGCTCCAGGGTGTCTCTACCCATCATGGATAGGGTTTGCATGGAAAGAACAAGAAGAAGAGAGAGGGTTGCGTGGGATTCTCTTAAACTCGAGCCAAAGGTTCTACCCCTTATATAGGGGAGGGTATCAACGCCCTAAGATGCTTGCCTACGAAGAAACAAAGCCCTTTTCCAATCGGAATCTGATTCCTTCATTTAGAAGAAAGTTTCTCTCTCTCTTAAATATCTTTTTGATATTCCTTATTCTTTGGATATTTAGGAATTCGAAAATTACCTCTTTCATTCTCTTTGTGCTTGACTTTTATTCCATTGGCACGAATTCATATTTCCTTTTAGTAGAAAATACCTCCTTTTTAATAATGCCACAAAATCCATTAATTATGTATCACATTATCCTCTTATTTGTATTTATTGGTATTTTCTCTTTCTTTTTCTCCATTGGGGCTCCTTGGACCCCAAGAAACTCTAATATTTTGAAATCCTTTTTAGTGGATGCTCATTATCCTTCTAGATGCATCTATATCCATTATTTCGCATTATCTTATTTCTTTATTAAAATATCTCTTTTTGAGGATTTCGCTTCATCTCTCTTTTTATTTTCCTTATTGGAATTCCTTTTAACATTAGGAACCTTATGGATACGAAAATCCACCAAAGATAACTCAATTATACCTCTTTCCACTTATTTCCCACATTTTATCATTGTTTTCAATTTCTTTCTTAATAAAGAAATATTTAATTGATCTTTTCTTTTCTTGTTGTATTATCTTTACAATTTTGGACTCCTTGGAACCCAAAAGGTACGAAATCTACTTTTGGATTATATTCTTTTACCTTCTAGAGGTTTCTACATCTTTCTTTTCTCCAGTTCTTATTAATAATGGAGTTTCTTTTGTCTTATCCTTGTTATTGGGCCCAATAGCCAATAAAGCCCACAAAACAACCAACAAGGCTATTGTAAATGAAATTTTTGATCCAAAACAAATTATATCATTATTTATTCAAATATTCTTAATAGGAGAAAATACATTTCTCACCAAAAGAACCCAAAAATTGGGGTTGTAACAAAATATGTAGTGAAAAATATTATATGTGTATTTACCAGTTAGAATATTTGTTTATATGAATCAAACATTGTTATTTCCAATTGTCGAAGTTGTTGTTTCCATGTATTATGTACTACTTAATAAATTGTAAGTATAATACTACTATCACTAATAGAAATTTGTTTAAAGTATGATGCGATATGACATTGTGCAGTTAACTACGATTTTTTATGAATATGGGTGTTGTTTCTTATAATAAAAATCGTAGTGGATATGATGTGGATATGGTTTTTAATTTTCCTAGTGTAGCATTGGCATGAATTTGTTATAAATTATACCATATCCACACTACTGCTATCTCTCCTAGGAAGGAGTTCAGAATTGCTACTCAACGTGTCTACACTACACCGTTGTTCATCTTTTGACATGTGTACAATACAATTAAACTATTGATTTTAATTAAATCGAGACGACACATGACAGTGAATCTAATATGGGTGTAGGTTACTCCGTGTTCACAAAGAACATCGGAAGGATACTTGCCTCCCTCTCTCAATAATTTCTCTATCCATTAATTTTTTTAATGGATTTAATTTTTGGTGTTCTCATTAGTTGCCATAAGTCACTACAAAAAATATCAGTGTTTTTCCGCGCTAATATATAGGGGTTATCCACGCTTAAAAGCGTGGAAACTTACGAAATCCACGCTCTCTAAAAGCGTGGAGGTAGCGTGGAGAAAAGAAGCGTAAAAAAAATTTCACGCTTTTTGGTGTGACATTTTTTTCACATTGTTTAGTGTGCCTTATAATTTTCACACTTTTTTGTGTGGGTTCTTTTCTATGTATTTTTGTGTAGGAACTAATTACCACGCTTATTACGGTGGAAAAATATTGTTGTGGATTTTTTTATATTTTGGAAAAAAAATGATTATCCACATCAAAAAGTGTGGAAAATTGACCAGGATGGCGTGAAAAGAGGCAATTTTTGACATAAGTATCACATGCATCGAAATTTAGAGATAATATCACACAGACATATACAGACACACAAGTATATATTAGTTTATTAAATCTCGCAATATAATAATCTTATCCAAACAATGATACGAAGACACCAAATTTTATAATAATAAGAAAATTATTAGACATTGGTCAATTCTTGTTCAACAATTACAGTGAAACTTTGTTGTCTGTCATTCTTTTTGGTGTGCCAATAACCTTTCTGTCTTTTTGTACATAGAACAAAATGCTAAAGTAAAAACAACCCAAGGACTATAGAACAACATTCTTTGTCAAAGAAGCAGTACTAAAGACACTCAGGCTGCTAGGAGTAGCAGACCCGATAGGGGAACAGAGGATAAAGAGGAACAAAGAAAAGACAACATGCATTCTTCCTCGCATCATGGTGAATGAAAGTGAGGCAGAGGTCGGCATAGACGATGCAACCTTGGGGACATGCACCATCTGTTGTTCGCTTTTGGGGAACCCAGGAGGGAGTACAGGTTTGTCTTATCAGCGCCCTTCTCGATCAGGTTGTGTCAGTAGAGATCCGAAACTGTTGTATGCGGCGTATCAGCATATTCACCGCTGCATCCCTCTCGGAGCTCTCTCGAAAGCGTGCTGCAATGGGGTCTCTGAGCTGCAACCAATATACCAATTTTTACGCATTCTTAAGTTGAAACGGAAGAGAATTAGACAGCAAATCCCTTTCTTTCTGATTAATATTCAATTTTTACCCGCAAGTTCTTCTTCTTGCTGCTGCTAATTATTGTATACGTTGATGCAATGGTGCTAGCTTAAGCAGACAGACACCGAGTTGGAGTGGTCCGTGTCTGCAGTAAAATAAAAGAAAGGTGTAAAATAAAGGAGAAACAGGAATACAGGATGAAGGAAAGATGGATGCTGCACTTTTGGTTGATGGTATGGCATGCAATATCATTGAATAGCAGTGTAGAGCAGACATGTGCTCTGGATAATACCATTTTGAGCTCCTTCAATTTGGCGGCGTACACGTCGTGCTCTACGTCTTTGCCCTCTTCATATAGCCACCTCTCCACTTGCTCAAGTTTCTTTATGAACTCCTTCCTTCCGCTCTCTGTAACAAAGTCTCGGTACTTGCAGTGGAACTGGGTAAGCAAACAAATAAAAACAAGACTCTGATTACTATGAACATTAGTAGAGTGTATAGTAGATTAGCAGGGGATGGAAGTAAGGCGGGCACCATTAGCATGTCTCTAGTGCATGTAATAGACCAGAGAAAAAATGTTAGTTACAAATTACGATTCAGATTGCTATATAGTAAAGGCCAACCCGTATCATCACATGTACAAAGAAAAGAATGAAAATTTGTTAGCTTGGTTTTCTCTCCGGCTTTTAAGTATCGTATGTTGGCTTTAGTTAGTGACCTTCATTTTACATAGAAGATGGGATAATGCAGAAAATGTTCAGCTTAATTACGAACCTGGATACAACCTTGGACATTGTGTTATTTTAATTCCTTTCTTCTATACAACCTTGTTGTTTCTAGTGTATATAGAACTGGAACATGAAAACATTATTAGAATTTGTTGAAGTTTGACTAAATGAATGACGATGATAGTATACCTAATACCTTCATTTCTTTTGAAAATGTCACCACTGCCCCAAGAATGAATTCGCATCGTCTTTCACTCGCCATGTTCCTCGCTCTCATTCTTTTCTGAAAATGGAACCCAACTTAAGTATATATCAATAGAGAAGATTTGAGATAGCATGATGGGCTGATGCAGAAAATGCTCACCCTACGAACCTAGATACAACCTTGGACACTGCCTTATTTTAATTCCTTTCTTTTCGTCCTCAAATTCATAAGATCTCAAGGAAGCAACTGAACAAAAGAAAAATCATACAGAACATCAGCAATCAATAGCAAAGAACATTATACAACATGAAAGAGAGAAAAAAAGCAATGAACAAGCCTTACTCAACGATAGAAAAGCATCAATCCAGCCAAGTTCTGATCACTCAACACCCAGATAATAAAGCTAGGAATAAACTAATCCAAACAAAAATAGCAAATACCTTGGACAACATATATAGAAGTATTCCTAACACGATATTAATTTCAATATTTGTAATACAACTAGCAAGATAAAGATATGAAATCTATGTCTCTACAGAAAATAACGAGAAGACATCAATGAGTCATTAGTTGGCTCTAATTTACAATAACACAATAAATTAAAAAAACAAAAGAAAAGTAGTTTCTTTAAAAAACTAATCCCATAAGAAATGGATAGCAGCCACACATGGCATCTTCTACTGCAGAAAACATACAGAAAATCATATCATGTCCTATCTAACTCAAGCTCGATTTCTCATATTGCTGGCATCTATGCCTTGATTTTCCTCAGCGTTGGAAGCATCACCATCAACCTACAACATCATGTAAAAGCTAATAGGAACATTCAGTGGCTCAAGTTGCTAGACAAGTTCCAAAACATAAGTACATGATAAAACCACATGTTATCACTAGAAAGCTATTCTAATAAAGCTACTTACTTCTTCATTGCTTGTTGTGTTCACATCCCCTTCAACTTGATCGTTGATTACTATGCCATTTCTAGCCAGTGCAGAGTTCATACAGCGAATCTGGTCCTGTAGTTTTGCATAAGAATTCTCCATGAAAGCCAATTTCTCATTAACGTTTGTGGATATATCGAAGTGGTGACTCTTCCTCAAGTTGGCTTTCAATCCAAACACTTGGCTTCTAGATACACCATGTCCATAACCGACTAGGCGTTGATTACGATTATCCTCATCATACATCATTTCATTGAACACCTCATCTTCTATTGTCGCTTTAGGCACTTCAGGTTTCTCAATGAGGCGTTCATGTACCAGCTTTTCAGCAGTTTCCTATGTAATATTTATCAAAATAATTGTTAGTTTGCATGTCAAATTTATCAAAAAACCTTGGTGGTTTTATATAACAAACCACAAATTCTTCTGTATTTGTATTTTTCACATAGCTCCCATCTTTTTTACGGTGAGTGATCCTCCATGCTTCCAAGGTACTAGGTTCCCTATGCTCAATTGTTTCCTATTCAAATATAAATAAGAGTAAGACATAAATATGATGAGATAATCAACTTCATTTTGTATCACAAATGTTTACATGTACGCTTACAAATTCAAATTTCTTTTGAGCAAAACTCTTTGAACCTGTAGTATGGTAATGAGATTTTTGAGCACGTGATCTCTTTCCTATCGCTGACAGGTTCTACAAATAATAGCATATTCATGAATCAAACAAGATTATAAACTCAACAAAATATAATCCAATATTTCAAGTCGAAGAGTCCAACTTACCTTTCCTTTGGAAGAAAACCAATAGTTCACTAAGCGAACCCACTGTTCTTTGATCAATTTATCTGGCACATTGCTTGCAATTTGACGTTCAGTCTTATTGGGATCAAAGTAGAGTTTTTTTAGTTGATGTCTATAAGTTCTCCATTTCCCATTCACATGTGAAAGAATCATTTCATCGATCTCCAAGTCAGAAGGAATGTGAAACTTACCCTAAATCACCACGAAAAAAGATTATTCTAAATAAGAAATAGTTCATTTGGAACATGTTTCTACAATGGAATGTTATTTAGTATGTAAATAAAGCCAAAATTACTTGCACAAAGAGGAGTTATTGTTACTTACCCTAGTGAGCTTCACAATCTCTATTTTATAGCAATCATGAACATGCCACCAACTATGTTCACCAATTGGGCATAAAGCTCCCCGCTTTGCTACCTCGCCAAGAAACCTCACCAAGACATGTCCTCCCCTCTGTATGGGTTGCTTAAATTTATTGAATTTCACAACAATTTTCAGACCTGTCTGCATAACCCACACTTGAGATAAAGGAATTTGTCCTCTCTTTTTCACAATCTTTCCATCAGAATCTACAATATGAAAATAAGAGATGCATCAACTTTTAATTTATGATACAGTAAATGAAAAAAGATAAAACAATATGGATGATCAGCACCTATTGTTTCTATGAAGTCATCTTCACTGCAGGATATGTTGTCAGTCCATTCCACACCTTCAGGGCCTGCTGGAATTGGTTGAGACTCTTGTATTTCATCCATACAAGTTTCTTCACTTAATGGATTATCATGATGATAAGACGCAGATTGATGATGGTCATTTATATTTGGCTCAGTACACCTTTGAGTTGCTGTAGTTCTCTTGCTTCGCCACATGTTTTGCCTAGTCAATGGAAGAATTTCAACAAATTAGGAAAATACAACAATATATGAGAAGGTTTCTTTATTGTTAAACATAACCTTATCAGAATATTACATTTTTTGTACTGATTTGAACTAATCACTACATACAATAGACATGCATTGGATCATATAAAAAAATCAGTTCATAAATCCACCATCTTTCCATCATAACTGGAAAAAGGAACTTCAAGAGCCAAAAAATATTGAATAAAAGGCATGGAATCAAGCTTTAAGAAACAAAGCTTTGAAACGTACAGTAACTGTTATACAAGAAAGTAGTCCAAATTTAGAGAGAGCAGAAATCATACAGCTAAAAATTTCACACCGTCAATCCATATAAAATCATGGAAAATTATTTAAAGAGGATACGACATGAAAATCTACAAAAGACCGATACATTCCAAATCACTTACAGGTTGTTGCTGCAAAATAATACATGGCAATTTTATGTAAGTAGACCTAAGTAGATCTTCATTATTACAAAAAAAAAACTTAACAGAAATGAATAAAAATATAGTTTTGACAAACATGCTTCATCAAACTTTCATTTTGATACAACTATGCGGCAATGTCATCATTGACAAATGTAGGGACTACACCTACATCAAATGCATCTCTTGTCTTATACTCCACAACATGTAACCATGATTTTTCTTTTTCATCCTCTACATAAAAAACTTGCTTAGCTTGAGATGAAAATATAAAAGGATCATCCTTCAAGAATCTTCCTGTGTGCATCAACTTAGAGAAATTTACACAAGGACGATTTCTCCCATCACGTTTGAAAGCCCTGGGTGAAGTTATATCTACCCAATCACATCTGAATAGCACTACTTTGCAACTCCCATAATAATCAAGTTCATAAATATCTTTGAGTTTTCCATAGTAGGAATGTCCATCAGCTTCAACCATGACTCCAGAATTTTGTGTCTTCTTGTACATTTCACGATCCACTGTATGAAACTTGCACCCATTGACTACAAAACCCGTAAGCCTCTTTGCATAGGCATTCAAACCACGAGCTAGAGCCATTTTTAACTCCCCTTCTTTGTTGCTCACGTCTATTTTAGGTGCCTATAAAATTAGAATCAATATTAGGTACATTGAGTTCCTCTAACAGAAAACACTTAAAGTCTACATCTATATTTGTAGTACCTGAGAGTTCAACCATCTAGAAAAGTCTTCTAGAATCCATTTATCTTCTAAAGTTTGATCCACTCTTATTCCTCTTTGAAGATACTCATCTCTTTTTTGATATAAAAATTCTCTACAACAACACTTTGGGTTAGTTTAGTTTATATATATTATATATGAAGTTCCACAACAAGTATGATACATCTTACTGTTTAAAGTCCTTCATAATATCTTCACAATGGAGAAGAACATATCTATGTGCTTGTGACATGCTTTTATCATCAAGCCCCACGACTTTTGTTGCCCCAAGATGGCGTCCACCAGAGTTGAACAAGTATAAACCCTTATTGGGAATAGTGTCATCATTTCGTTTTGGTTTACTAAAAGTTGTCTCGGTTCCTTCCATATATCTAGAACAGAAAGTAATTGTCTCCTCCAAAATATATCCCTCTGCAATGGAACCCTCTGGTCGAGCTCTATTCCTGACATAACCCTTCAAGCGAGCTAAGTACCTTTAAGAAATTATAAACATAGTAATATCAAGATTTACTCCTTCAAAATTTTATTGCAAACAAAAGACTACACAGTTAAAAGACAAATCTAACCTTTCAATGGGATACATCCATCCATACTGAACTGGTCCACCATATTCAACTTGGTCAACCAAATGAACCAAGAGATGCACCATAATAGTAAAAAAAGGAGGAAGAAATTCCTTTTCTAGATGACAAAGTGTTTCAATGATGCTTGTTTGTAACTTATCAAGATCACCCGAGTCAATACATGTAGAGCACAATGACTTGAAGAAATATGACAAATTCGACAACACATCTAAAACATGAGTTACTCCAGATGCATGTAAAGCTATGGGAAGTATATCTTGCATAAGAATGTGGTGATCATGACTCTTTAGGTTTTGCAGTTTTCTTTGCTTCACATTTACACATCTAGAAAGATTTGAAGCATAGCCATCAGGCACTTTCAACTTAGCTAAGACACTTAAGAAGCATTCCTTATCTTCTGTGGACATAGAGTATGGAGCTAGGGGCATAAGAAAACTTCCATCTTCTTGAGGTTTAAGCCAAAGATGTTTCCTTATATTATTTTCCTCAAGAAATCTTCGTGCATTTTCATCGTCTTTACACTTCCCCTCCACATTTAAAAGTGTAACCAATATATTCTCACATACATTCTTCTCTATATGCATGACATCAAGGTTATGACGAAGAGGATTATATTCCCAATATGGCAAATCAAAAATATGCTTCTCTTCTTCCAAAGACCCTCTTCTTCAGCAATACTATCATCATCAATAGTAGCACTACTTGTGGAGACATCTTTGAATTTTCTTCTTCTCTTCTTATTATGACTCCTTGGACCTTTTCCATATTTAAAGGAAAGTCTTTGTTGTTCGCGAAGTACATCACATCCAGATTTAGGAATAGGAGCACAATCATACTCTTTAGTCCCATCAAATAGATTGCTTTGCAGTCTAAAAGGATGGTTATCTGGTAGCCATCTACGGTGACCACCATAACAAATCTTTGAACCACATCGATAAGAATGAGTAGATTCAGCACAACAAGGACATGCAAGATAACCTTTGGTGCTCCACCCTGATAACATAGCATATGCAGGAAAGTCACTTATGGTAGACATCAAAGCTGCTCGCATCTTAAAAGGCTCTCTACTATAAGCATCAAAAGCATCAATTCCATCCCATAATAATTTCAACTCATGTAGCAAGGGTTGCATATAGACATCAATATCATTTCCAGGACTAGATTTTCCAGGGATTATCAAAGAAAGAATCAAGGAATAGGGTTTCATACATAGCCAAGGAGGCAAGTTGTTGATACTAAGAATAACAGGCCAAGTACTATAATTTGTATTTTGCATACCATAGGGATTGAAGCCATCGCTTGCAAGGGTAATCCTCACACTACGAGCGTCTGAAGCAAATCCTGGATACATCACATCAAACTCTTTCCATCTCTTTGCATCTGCTGGGTGTCTTAATTTTCCATCTTTGGTTCGACCTTTCTCATGCCATATCATATCTTCTGCTATCTTTGAGGACATGTACATCCTTTTCAATCTTGGAATTAGAGGAAAATACTTCATAACTTTTGCCGGAATTCCTTTCAAGCTAGAACTATTTTCATTCTGAACATCACCCACATTACTTCTTTTTTTCTTCCACCTAGGAGCTTCGCACACACTGCAACGATCCTTATGTGAGTTTTCACCCCAATACAACATGCAGTCATTGGGACACGCATGTATATTTTCATATCCAAGGCCTAACTCCTTAATCAATTTTCTAGCTTTGTAATAAGAACATGGAAAAGAGGTTAACTGTGGAAAGGCATCTGACAGAAGCTCTAACAATTGTGTGAAAGATTCATCTGGCCAATGAAACATACATTTAAGATTAAATAATCGTAAGAGAAATGAGAGTGTTGAAAAGTTAGTGCAACCAGGATAAAGTTCTTCATTCGATAGTTCCACCATTTTTCTATATTTCACATCATCTTCAGGAATATGGGAACTATCACTTTGATGATGATCGGTGTTGTCAGCATGAGTATCATCGCATGTGTCTTCTTCATGACCTACCCCTATCGATGCATCACCCATATTAGTAGCATTTATTCCCAATGCATCTCTCAATAACCCTTCCATGTCATCTTGACCTACTAAATCAGATTCATGATTAGCAGATTGTTCATTATTTCCAACTTGTTGGTTTGTAGTGAGATTTTCAAAAAGATTTCTTGGTCCATGGAAAATCCAATCCTTATAATCATTGAAAAATCCATTGTATACTAGATGTTTTTCCACATCATCAATGGACAATTGTTTTTTCCAAGCCACTTTACACTTCCTACATGGACAAACAATTTTTCCATTTTCCATTCCAGTCTTCGCATATTCAAGAAATTGATAGATCCCATTAATATAATCTTCAGAACAAACTGGTTTTTCAATCCAACTTTTATCCATATTATACAGCTTCAAGAACCTATTTATATAACAGACAACATCATTTAAGAAGAAAAACACATGTATAAAATATGGATATGTATGTTTGAGAAGAAAAACATATAAAGGTTATCTCAAATATTAATTAGTCAAAGTTTCACCAATATAAAATCTCACATTATCTATAAAAGACTTAACTTATCATAACTCAGTCAAAATTGGACATAATTTAACCTAAACGGGGCCTAAAATAAACTAAAAGATGCCTGATTTTACTTAACTTGAGCAAATCAGACCTAATACGACTTCACTTGTCCTCATTTTCACTGACCAGATTCGATTTGTGCAAAATCATAGAAATCACATCTCTTGTTACCTATATTAGACTTAAATTTCCATAACTTGGTCTAAATTAGGCCTAGTTCGTCCTAAATGGGACCTAACTTTCCTTAATTTGACTAAATCAGACCTAAAATTACCTCTGTTATCCTAGTTTTAACTAACAGATCTCCTAACCATAATCACACCTAATTCAGCTAGATCAGGCATAGTTTGAAGGGGGGGGTATTATAGATTTTCTTCCAACTCTAACCTTATTAGTCATATATAATTTTTAGATGGCTAGCTAATTCAAAGGATATGGTATTACATGTATTATATATGTATACTAAGAAGTTAATTCACATACTTAAAAAAATACAAAAACAAAATGCCCATAACGGGCTATGCACCCCTTGCGACACGCTGACTGCCTAGCCTCCTTGAAATGTGTTCGTGGTTAGTATGGTACTATAGTATATATCTGTATTGTCAGTATGATAACACCTTCCATATCAATGAATTACATATTCTGATTCAGTAAATGTAGCCTTGCTTTATCAGCGGTCATTTACCATTTCTTGGTCATTTTGTTGAGTTTGTTTTGTTTGAATATGGTGATTTTTTATTGTTCCTGCCAATTTGTGTTTCATGAGCATTTTGTTACCTAGCCAGACTTGGAGAGGCTAGTTGGTGACCTGAAAATTAGATGTGTCTGATTATATCTTCATCTAAAGATTGGTTTCAAAACTGATGAAATGAGTTCATTATTCTAGCTTATCAGGTGGTATTCTGCATTTTCAAGAGATTGCTTACTGTTTGAAGTTTGACTTCTTTTTATATACACAAGTAGATGCTACTTCAGATTTACAAATATTTGGTGATTGACTTTTCTCGTCTCTCTTCAACAATGTGCCCAATCTTCTGTTCTTATCATCTAGTGGAGTGAACCTCATTTTCTCCTATGTCTAAGATAGTTGGTTTTCTCATTTTCTGGTTGGAAACACATGGTTCCTTTATGATCTAGAGGTTCATATGTTCTCAAGTCATCTACAACAAATCATTTAAAACCAGATAGGATCCTCTTTACGATCTTTCCTAAAAGATTACTAGTAGATTTTGAAGAATTTGTTTCTTCGTATAACTCTCTGATTAGCATGTGCAGCGATATTTATATCATTTGCATAGAAAAATTCTCACTAAGGCCGCATCTCCTATTTTGCAATATTTTATCAATTAATGTCTTTCTATAGGCAAAAGCCAATGACGGAGAAGGCCCCGATCTCTTGCAATGTAATACTGGTACCGACAGCCATATAGGTGCACTAAATGCAACTCTTGTCGAACATCAGCAACATCTTGTTAGCATTCAGGTGAGGAGTTGTCTAGTACATTACCATAACATCTTGATTGAATTGGAATTTGGTGCATCAGGCCTATCTGTAAATATAGTCTATCCTTGCATAATTTACTATGAAAGTTGTACATGAATTTAATGATAGGTTTTACATTGAAAGATCATGAGCTCAATGGGTAATGTAGAAAGTTGTACACTTTGAGTTGGAACATAATCTGAAACTCGAATGTCCGGCTATTTTGAAACATAATTTGAAACTAGAGTATCCGGCCATTTTATATATGTAGGGCACCAAATATTACAACAATGTGGTTCCAACATAACACAGAATCTAACAAAATTGCAGATCCCTTTAGTACACGATAATTACATAAAGGTACTTACAAGCATATTCTAACCTAGAAAAGAGTGGTATGTGCCATTGCTTTGTACTTGAATTTAGCATTTGATCTTGAAACAACAGATTGCTTATTGCTATTCTGTAAGATCATATTACCACTAAGAAATATACAATAAACAGTCCTATATCTCTTGTTTACATTGTACTTCACTCAATCAACATATTGTAATTCTTGAACTGATATACCACTCTAGAGATGTCTAGTGGAGTGATGGCCAGTCGTCTCAAGGCCCAGTGCCATGCCCTGGCAGCCATCTGTGTCTGGCCGACCCATCATCTATCACAAACTGCCACATTCCACACACACATGCGCTACCTCACGCTGTTGTTCTACCAGTACCAATTGTCACTTCAAACAGTCGAAAACCAACAGCCACCCATCATCATTCCAGCCCTCTTTCTTCTTTTCACATTGTGTCAACCCACCCCCACCCTGTTTCTCTCTCTCTCTCCATCCTCTTCCACGCCCCGTAACACCATTCAGTGCCCCTCAAAATATGCATGTGACCCGAACCTGGTTCCCTCCCTCTTGCCACTGTCCCCCCTGGAACACCTTAATTCCATTTCTGCACCGTCTTCACATGCATTCCTACCATCTCCACTAGCAAAAGCATTGCGGTCTCTGGCTGCTACTAATGCAATCCCACATCACACTTGCCTCAGTCTTGCTCACCTTCAGACGACCTGGCTGCAAGCTTCTTCTGTTGATCTGCCAGTAGTAGCTGAGTTGCTTTCTTGCTGCCACTCGTTCTGAGGCTTAATCAGACCTGCTGGACGAGATGCAAAATTCTATGCTCATTGTGTGGCTGGTGCTTTTTTCTTTAGTTGACCCAATAACATAGCATTTCGGCCTTTGTATCCGTCCTTATCAGTGTGCCATCGCACACCTGCATGAAATAATCCACAAATGGAAATTCGCCTCCTTCACGACCACCATGGAGACACAGTTGTCAGTGATATTCCAACGCCTTAGATTGCTGATGCAGGGTTATGGACTCCAATCTCTTATGTGCCATGGCTACGTCATGCCCATTGTAGCCGAGAACAAAGAAGATGGCAAAGATGTGCTCCTGGCTTGTGATTTAGGAACTGAAGAGGACGAGCCAACGCTCACCTATTCTCTTTGTAGATGGTGATGTCAGCACTACGCTGCACCACTCATCAATGTCCTCATTTGTCATTTGCCACACCAATATTGGTGCCTTTATAGTATCATCACCCAAGTGTTGACAACTCTAGTAGAGGCTCCAGAGATACAAATTGATCCACTACTTAGACTCTATTGCCTGCGTGGAATTGACAATACTTCATGCCTAGTTGCTCGACGGCCATTTCGCCTACCACTGGTCGCTGCTTGGATAACCCTCTTGGGTACACATTTCTCTATGTGTGTGTGGGGGGGGGCGCTACGAATCATAGACTTGTATTTTATACAAAACTATGACAACCTCAGCACATTACAGAACCCCTGCCCCCCATGTTTGTGCTCACCTCATTTCTACATATACGCCAATTATCAGAAAATTATGACAACAGATAATGGACCGACTATCATAGGCTCTATCTCATTTGCTTAGATTTTCATATTTACAATCTCCAAACGCAAGGCTTTCGTTTCTATATGAATGTGTTTGTGAATTACCAAGGATTGGCTTTTGTAACCAGATAGGCATAAGGTAATGAGATGCTTTTGGTCTCCTATCCTTGGCTTTTGCATATTGTGTAGCAAACCTTTTGTTATGTAAAGCAAAATTCCATGAACGTCTTTGAGACTTTTTATCTATTTTCATGAAAATCTTGTTGTCGGTTCCTAACCAAGTGCAGTATGTTATAACATTGTACAAACTAGATGACCAGTTGAAAATGATCCCTCCTTTTAGGATGTTGAGTTGTGAATAATTTCATAAGTTATCACTAAAATTGTTTGATACATTCATCTGATGCAAATTGATTTCCTAATCAATCATTTGAAGTCTATTCTATTGCTGTAACATAACCCATTAAGATTCACCTATTGTTATTTAATAACAGGCTTGTTGTAAAATGCTTTGTGCTATATGCAAACATTATAAATGTCTATAGCATTGATTATACAAAAACGATCTCTCCTATGTGATACAAATGATTTTTTATCTGTAACGGTTATGTAGGGTCTTATCAACCAGCTTAAGGAAGCAGCTCCAGCTATGTAGAAATCAATCTCTGATCTAACAAAAGAAGTCAATAGAATGTCTTCATTGATTCCAGAAATGAATATGATGCAAGACCAGGATCAACAATGTAGGCCCAAACTAGTGGAAGAAATCTAGTAAATATTGGTTTATACTTGAAATCAATCTATTTTCACTTATGTTGTATTGTTTGTGCTATCAATAAACTAACAAATTTCTTTATTTAAATAAATGGTTGAATAGGTGATGCTTACGATGTGCAAAATTTAAGGCGTGCTGTTTGTGAGGCTGCTCTGTTACAGTCGTCTAATGACGGAAGGGTATTTCCGGTAAAGAGTGTACCCAACGGTTCTCAGCATTTCTTTATGCCTCTTTCTACATCTACAGTTCCACAGATGGAATCCACGAATCTACCTAGCAGAAGTAAACAACGCTTGGTTTTCTCGTCGCCTCAAAGCCATGCCTTATTTAGCACAGACCAGATATCTGATGTACACTTGGAACACAAGATGGAAGAATTACTTCATCTTTTACGAGATGCTGACAGACTAGACTCTAGAAATGACATTGACGTTAATAATTTTCCACCTCAAGCAGATACTTCTCTTGATGGGAACTATTTTGATGTAGATGAGGTCCTGGGCCAAGTTCTATCATCGTGGTCATTAAAATGGACAGAGAGAAATTCCACCATGCATTGTAGAAATCAATTTGTGTTTCTTTAGTTTCTATCAAAATATAACTACCAGATAGATATTCTAGACATTAACAATGTTGATCAACACACATTCCAAATGAAGATAATAAAATTATAATGTCTGGTATCTACCTAGGACTAAATGAATTCATGAGGTTGTCTCTTACACATATGGTAAAGACTTAAGATAGAGTCAACTTTTACATAAATCGGTCGGGGTTGGATGTACGCAACACCTCATGTGGTGTGGCCTTTTAAAACCCTTAATTTCTACAGAATACATCTTGTAACTATTGAAGGGTTTTTTTCTTCTCTAATTATCATACTAAAAAATAATAGATTTGAGAGGAACAAACACAACTATAATAGTCAGAAAAGCAATGTGCAATTCAAAAACTACAATAGCACATTCTATGTAGATTTCACGTAAAGATCGATAAGAAAAATGCAACTAGATAGAAATGGACGTACAACAACAAGACATAAGCCAAAGTGCTAGGGCACTCATAGCTGCGTATACTACGTAAAGATCGATAAGAAAAATGTATTTATACCTAAGGAAGTCCTGAAAATTCTGATAAATTTATTTTTTGGATTTATAGAGAACTAATCATTTAATATTTGTTCGGGAACTTGAGTTCCAAATCTTTTCAGCCCAAATACAATGTGTCAATCAGAGGAAAATGTTATCAATACCAAGACATATAATAAATTCATCACTTTCCTTAAAATAGTTTCATTTATTCAGTAACATAGAAGAAACAACCCATCAATCATCATAAAGGAAGTCATACTTAACCAATTAATTTCTAGAAGTTTAATGAATCACTTAATTCACAATTCACAAAATAAGATAAAATTACATATCTGTCAATTTGAAGAAATAAATATATTTTGGTTAATCTTTTGGCACATACACAATCTAGCTTCCGTAGATAACACATCTAACATACATTAATTAGCCTTTCTTATTCAAATTTAGTGCTGAAACAGAGTATTTGTATAACATAATATGTAGCTTTAAACAAACGTAAAATAAAAATAATCAATGGCAGAGTTATTTCTTGAACTTAATCCTCTCCCCAATGTTAAATGATACAATTAGATTAATTTGTGACAGCACCAAACTAAAAGAAGCAGTAAAAATTCTAAATCAAAGAATCGAATATATAACAAACCTTTTCGGATGACAAGTCAGAGTTGTTTCTTGTACTTAATCCTCTCCCCAGCGGCCGATTCAAGTGGTCTTTTCTGAAGTCCCCTGCAAAGATCATGGGTAGAGTCATTTGACTAAGAGACATACCAATGACATCTATTACGGTGAAAGGATTCAAAATATCAAGATAGGGGCAGACCTTAGTGCAGCCGCAATGTTAGAAGAACCTCTCTGATAGTAACCTTCCTGTTGACCCACTATAAAATATAGAATAAAATATTAGAATGAATGAATACAGCCACAGTGAGAAGAATAATGTAAGTACATGCTCAATTACTAAAAGCAAAAACTCGGACAGAAGAAGGAAGAAGAAAGGGTCTCAAATCTGAGGAAGAGCAACGAAAATAAGTATCAAAACAGAGGCGGGAGAACAGGGGGGCCAGCCGGGGCCTTGCCCCCCTAACATTTTAAAATTATCCATACTAATTACAATTGATATTAATAAGATACTTAAAACATTACTTTATAAGCCACCCTCAAAATCAGGATACCATTGTTATCATTGTTTCTATCAGTTGACAGAATCTTTGATCAACATATTTAATTACAATAGCAGCTGTAATTCCTCCAAAACAACTCGTCTTTATCTGGTAGCCTTTTATGAGTATACGCTTAGATAAATTTAACAACAGAAAACTCATACTATCTAAAATCAATTGCATCTTTTAGCGTAAAAGTTGGCAAAGAAAGACCCTATTCAACGCTTCCTTTCTTCCGGCTACAGAAAATTGTCTATATCTAAATTGTCCCCAATTCTACCATCCAGACCTAGTACTTTTTGATAGGATTTCAAAACGTGAACCTCTCTATCGTCTCTTTTAACTGGAACCACTTGTGGTGAAAGAGTTATCAATCAAGATGTCGAGATAGTAGCTGCAAAATCTCTACCTTTGCCTCTGGTCATCTTCTGGTTAAAGACAGGTACGGGATAGTAATGGAAAAGGAGACCAGATGGTGAACGGAACAGATGATTTGATCTGTAAGGTAAAAAAGAAGGGATTTTAGCATACCTTATCCACAACCCTCGCCTTGGCTAATGGTGAACGGAACAGATGATGCAACCAACGAGGAGGTGTCGCCGTCTCTTGAATTTTGGAGGAAGACACTGAACCTGATTAGGAGATCTCCATCGTAGAAAGGGGGCGAAAACTGTTGAGGGAGAGAAACAAGCCGGGTGGGATGGTTGTTTGGTGCGGATGGGGTAGGTATAGCAGACCATCGGAGGAGATGGGGAGTTAGCGCGCGCAATACGGGGGAGATTGGGAAAGAGGGGAGGCGGGGAGCGGCGAGTCCGAGCGGGACGGAACTGGAGAAGGGAGGGAAGACGCCCGTTTTGCGTGGAATAGAGGGCGGAAGGGCGAGAGGGATGTGGGCGGATCCGGAGGATGTCGTTCTGCGGAACACTGGATAGACGAATGCAATTAATCAAGTCGTCTGCTGCCACGTTGTTTCCTTCGTGGAAAAAAAAGCGTGGTTTTCTAACGGCCTTTGTTGTAGTGAGTATAAGAGGCCTCTTATACTACCAATTTTGCTAAAAGGACAATCAAAGTTAATACAAAGATGCCGAGGGACGGACTTAACCAATAACCAGGCCACTGGTTCCTCGTCGTCGATTTGAACTTTAGTAAGGATTTCAACAACTATATCACATAAGTCTCAACGATATTTTGTAAACATATATTGTTCCACGTAAAATCTTTATGAGGATAGTTACATAGAATATACCCATATGTTACGTCTTTGGATGTTTCATGATCTCTCCACCAGTTTCCACCGATCGATACCCGTACATGATGATTAGACAACAGCTCAATAAACTGTAAACCCATGCATTTTGGGTGGCAAACCGCATGACACATCAGATTCGTGCTACACAAGCGATGTACCCATAACCTGAGTGGGCAAGTCGAAACAAAAATATTAACAATCCAAGTCGAAGTCAAACTTGGCTTTCTTTAAATAATGGCTTTAGGTGAAATAATTAAAGACACAACTCGCTATGGGTAACCGATCATTGAGACAGGACAACATACTTTCTCTTATCTTACCACATAAAGGCATTGGCTTTAAGCAGGAAGCTATTCTGGAGCCTTTTCTCCATGATTAAAGCGGTGCCAGATACTCGTTTGAGATTCGTGGAACAGATCCAAAACAGTGGGTCAAATTTGTGTCCGATTTGGTGATTGATGGTCGGGGTTGGATTTGAATCGATTCAACAGTGAAGCCAACATCAGAACTCCACTACCTTGAATTGATTTCAATTCCCAGCTAGCTTGTTCTAGACAACGGCTGTTTTCCAAAGATTGCAGGTACGATACCTAGGTCTACAACAGAATCAAGCAGTAAACTAGAGCTCGAGGGGGGTGGCAGCCACTGAAAAGATTTTTTGTAGCCCTATTCGATATTTGATTGGATCTTTTCATGGAAAAGGAAACCGGTCCTTTTGAATCTTTCTTAGCAACAATGCATGCAGTCCCTCACCACAATTGCACCATACTCAATTAAACTCACTGTTCATCCATGGAGAGATAGAGAGCGAGTGTGTGTGTTCGAGCATCTTAGTTACTGTTACTACATATTCTCTCAGCAACAACAAAACCCTTCCCGACAAGCTTTTTCCCTTTGGGCGATACTGAGATTTTGGTGTTTCATATTCACAAGTAGAACCGACGGACGGTTGACAGATGCATGGGGGCATCGAAAGAGTACTGCTACTGCATCCACCAAAACAGCACCACCATTTACTCCCCCCACCACCACGCCAACCCCACTCTTACTCCTCATGATCAACATCAAAGCTGTCTTAACTTGGAAAAGGAAAGTCCGTAGATGCATGGTAGCTTTGTGGATTGATTGATTACACATGCCTTGGCCGTTGATTGGAAAAAGGAGGCAGGCTGGGTTGCCTATCATGCAATCTTCCTCCACCACAAGGCCTAAAAGGCAGAAACTACTGGATGGAGGAGAGGGATGAGGCATGCCTCTCTCTCTCTCTTTCTTGAGCAAAGGACGCCCACTCAAGGTTAGCAACAGTATAAAACGACATCAGAATGCCAACTCCTGCTGTGTTCGGGTTCCCACTAGCACACGACGCCTGCCTTTACACTCCTGTAGTAGTAGTAGTAGTAGTAGTGTGTGGCTCCCTTTACATTGGAGCCAAACTTGGTGGCTCTGGTGCCGCCTCTGGCTTCACTGCCTGCCTACCTTCTTCCACCTGCCTAGAAGTCACAGGAATATATAAAAGGAAGACAATTAATGAGGAAAAGCTAGAAGAGAAGACGAGGAAGAACCTGATCTTGGTCACTGCTACTGTCCCCGGTCCCCTTATAGGAAACTGCAAGGTATGGCTGCCGCCTGTTTGCAGTGTTCCTAGCTCCCATATATTGTTTTATACTATTTCTTAATGCAACCCTGCTGCCAATCGTTTACATGCATGCAACAGTGAGTTCATTGTCGATTATATCCTTTTAGTGGTGGTTTTTTTTTGTTTGTGTCAGTAAAATTCGAAACATTCGTGGTTTCCCGACGATATCTTCAGCTGCATTATTCTGGTACCTGCTGCAGTCATGCGTATCAGTGATACCAGGTCATAATGTCATATCCAGGAGGGCGCAAGTGTGTCCGTACCACTTCCAGAAAATCTGAACTGCAAATTTCTATGTGCAGATGGAACAGGCGACGTTGCCTGCCACAGCTACAAAGATTTCACCGGAGCAACAGGCAGAGTCCCCCAGAACCCGACTGAGTTGGCCAACACCAGGAGACACCTCGATGGCGCTAGATGTCAACGGCACAAGCTTGTCAAGGAAAACAAGCCTTGGAAAGTGGTCTGCGGGGTCATCGCCTGCTCAGACTACCAGGAAGTCAAAGAGTGGGCAGCTGAAACTTGAGTTGGAGGAAACAAACAATAACACAGCAATTAGTCGAGCGTCCAGCGCTAGCTTGGGCTTCTCTCTGTCGTTCACAGGCTTTACTGCAACGCCAGAAGCCATAGGTGCAGATCACAGGGGCTTCGGTGAAGAAAACACCCGTAAATAATCCAAACTTCGTCCCCTGATCAATACATTGTTTTTTTTTTCACAATTCAGGCTTGAATCAAATGAGCACACATTTTTTTCGTAACTAACAATTTGTAAAACCCGAAACAGGAATGAGAGTACTCATGAAAAATTAATGAAAGACAAAGTATCTGAGGTTATTCAATCTGATTGCAGAGGCTGATGCTGAACTGAGGAGGAGAAAGATCCCTGTTGGAGAAATCTTTCCGATTTATCTCAAGGTACCATGCAGATATAATTCACTTGTTGCGTGTAATTCTCTCAACTGATTAGAAAAAACGTATTATGCATTTTGTTAGGCGTCCATACAGTGCTATGATCATGTAATGATATCAAAGATACGAATTTAATTGAATAACTAGATTCCAAAATTAAAATGCAGTTTTCAGGGCTGAAATATAAGGTGATAATAAAAGGAGTGACTTCTAACACAGAGAAAGAGATACTTAATGGGATCACAGGCTCAGCTAACCCTGGTGAGTTGTTGGCTCTGATGGGGCCCTCCGGAAGTGGGAAAACTACACTTCTCAATCTCCTTGGTGGAAGGACAAAGAAAAGGTTGCAATGCGGATCTATCACTTACAATGATGATCCCTACTTCAAATCACTTAAGCGGAGGTTAGCAATTCAATTCATCATTTTTGAGAAAGAGAGAATTCGTTAAGTATCATGACATTCATCATCTAAGCCTCAAATTCCAACATCAAGTGTATTATGACAATTACACCTAACAATGGTATCACATGCATTAATATTTTCTAAATTATACCTTAAGATGAACTTTGGACTCTTATTTTACTATAAATAGTCTTTTGAAGCTTTTTCAATTAAAGATGAATTTTCAATTTGTCCTTAATCACATTAGTAATTGTTTTACGGAATACCAATGAATCAGCCAAATTGATAGGAATTTTAAGCCGTTTAGGAACGGGTATTAGTGACTTACTACTCTTTTAAAAGAATTTTATTGCTACGCATGCAAGATTGGACTTTACGATATGTATTCTGATGTAGAATGCATTATAATAAATAAAGTCAAATTATCAAAATGCTTATATTTTTATGTACAGTGATATATATTTGAATGAGCATGAATAAATGAAGTGTTGAATAGTCATCTAAAAGGACATTATCTTGTATCTTGAATGAAAAGTGTTAATTTGTATGATTATAGAACTTTATTGATTATTTTTTGCATGTATGCATACATACATCATCACACATACACATCTAACTTTTGACAAATACACTCAAAATCGGTACATATTTTGCTAACTTCCGTATCATATGGAAAAAATGACCAAAAAGCAAAAATATGTTTTCATCAAATATTAGTAACAATTACGTGCTATTAATTAATAATTTGTGGGTTTCGTGCTATCTTTTGAACATGAAACTAAAGAGTCTGGTATATATTGTATATTCTTGTAAATGATAAGAAAAATGTATTGAAAACATGAAAAGTTTCATTCATTTTGGCTTCACGACTCAGTATTTGAACTTTACTTCACCAAACTTATAGTATAATATTATTTTATCCTATAATTCTATCTATGCTTTAAAATTGATTGACAACTTACACATTTGTATGCAAGCGCCAAATTACATGGAGAAATAAATATATTCAAATCATAGCCTTCAATGAAATAAATCGTAAGGTAAATTTGGGTTGATTCATTACATAAATGGATTCTAATTGTATAAAAATATCATAACTATTTTTATGTATTATTAAATAAGTATGTGTACCATTAGGATACCAAATTTCCAATGACATGAGCAATCTACGTGTAGTTTACCAATTTAAGTATTTGGAAAGTAACATCTTACTAGTCTATATGTCTTAATAAATCTATACTTGTCTTGATAAATAATCTTCATGGTTTTCTAGGTTATTTGGGGTAAAGAGAATCTCAAAAATAACTTCTTTATATGTTTATCGTTCTCCCTCTACCTTCTCCTCCCCCGGCTAAGTGATTTTGTGTGTAGATGCACCCTCGGCCTACTCCTGATGTACCTCAGTTGGGCATAGAGGCCACCCATAGTCCTCACTCTTCACCCATTCCCGTCATTTCCTTAACCCACCCTAGCATACAACCACAATTTTTCCTCGCTTCATCCTTAACCACTTCTACTCAATGGAAGGGATAGAGAAAGGTCTTAAGGTGGGATCCTATATAGGATACAAACTCATTTTAAACATATCGAGTATACATGAAATTTCTTTCAACAACTAATCACATTGTATAACCATCACTTCAGTTTCAATAGACAAGGGTAGGAAAAGTGCTTCCCTAGACAATCATGTGGCTTTACCACAGTTTCTTCACTCATCGTCAACCCAACCCTACATTAGTTCTTCTATCACCTCCACCTTTAGAACACTCTTGGTATAATCTTGTTCCCTCCCATTGCCACCAGGCCCACCACTCACACCCTTCTATCCAACTTAGATCGCCACCCAATTACACAACCTTGCCTTGACGACTATTGCCCCACTAGCATCTATGTTCCCTCCCACAACTGACCATGACACCCACATATATCCCTTGCTTACTTACCTCCCTTCGCCATTACTACATTGCCCATAACTACCTCATTTTCCCACAATGACTACCTTCTCCATCCCCACCTCCATACTCCCCATCATGGTAACATTTGCAATAGTCGATGATGAGGGAAAAGTAGGAGGGTGGTTGGGCCAGACGAAGAATTGGTGGTGAAGGTGGCGAGCAGGGATATGGATCTAATGAAGGCATGGGCAAGCAAGTCGACAATGGGAATTCGTAGTTGTGCTCCTGCAAGTGATGTTGCTACATTGAAGGGAGGATGAGAAAGGTAAAGGTAGAAAGGAAAAAGCTATGAGTACTTTGGTAGACATCATGTGCTGAATAGTTTAAATAATTACATGATGGACTAGGCGTTGATTTTATAATAGTTCAAGTACCATGGTAGTATTCCTTAAGTGTTGAAAAATAGTTCTTATATCGGACAAGTTTAGTATTTTTCATGTTAATAACATCATAAAAGAATATAATTTTCAAAACCACAACCATTCGATCCATATTTACAAAAGGAATTAACTCTTAACAGAAACGTAAGAATAGAGAGTGCCTCCAAGTTGTGGGAACTTAGATGTGGCAGTGTGGGGACAATCCTTAAAAAAAAGTGGCTAGATTTGAAGTTTAAAATAATATTAAAAAAAGGCAGTTATATATAACGTTGAAATAACAAAATACATTATGTGATCGCAGGATGGGCTTTGTGACACAAGACGATGTTCTTTTTGTGCACCTCACTGTGAAAGAGACTTTGATATACTCAGCTCTGCTTAGGCTTCCAAGGACAATGACCCGCAGACAGAAAGAAGAAAGAGCAATGGATGTTATCTATGAGCTCGGCCTAGAAAGGTATCCTCTTGCTTTATTCCGATCGTGTGATATCCAAAGGCAAATATAGCTTATTAGCTCAATAAACAAATGTCAAAGAAATTTTAATGTTTTCGGCTTTTAAATGCTTTCGGTACTTACAATAGTGCAGAACGAATATAAACATGTCAACATATTCCTTCCCTGAGTTTTATATTATCACTAACATTTCATCCGTTATAATTTATGAAATTACAAGGTGTCAAGACAACATGTCAACATATTCCTTTCCTGAGTTTTATATTATCACTAACATCTCATCCGTTATAATTTATGAAATTACAAGGTGTCAAGACACTGTTATTGGCGGATCATTTGTGCGTGGAGTCTCTGGGGGCGAGAGGAAAAGGGTGTGCATCGGCAATGAGATATTAACCAACCCTTCGCTATTGTTTCTAGATGAGCCGACATCTGGTCTGGATTCAACCACAGCCTTACGCACAGTGCAGATATTGCGTGACATCGCAGAGGTGAGTGACGCAGCGTGTGTATCCACTATCATTCACGAAAGGACTGGCCCGAATTGTGACCTTCCAATCAAGTGGGTTGCTTATGGAAATAGGCCTAGATCTAACTTCATGAATAATCATTATAGAAAACACAGAATATTCTACTTGTCGTTTGCTTATGTGAATAAAAAAAATAAAATCTTAAACAAAATCCTTAAAGAGATGCAGCTACTAAACAGGATTGGCGGTGTGTGCATCTCCTACCTTTTACTAGTTGAGTTACATAGGAGCGTTAGTTATGGTATTTCTCTTATCTACGCTAGATAGTTTTGTCTTTCCTATTACAATCTCACTTGTCTTTAATAATTGTTGCATTGTTCATATATTCTCTCAAAAGCGTACAGAGGTACAGGCTCAGTTTGCTTGACTTCTTCAATAACATCATAGGAAGATATTATTGTGACCAAAATTCCAATAATTGAAAAGGTGGCTAAAAGTCAACCAAGAGCACATACGCGGTGATCTTTTTCAGGCGATGCTACTCCATGAATTGCTGCTCGCCTAGTTGCAACCCCAAGTTATCAATAGTGAAGACACTACGTTGCAAGTGGCATCAATCAATGTTTAGTACAGAGTTGAAATTTCAGTGAATTTTCCAAGTTTAGAATATCAAGATGTGGGATGGGTAAAGATGACTGAGACCGTTGCTTTTGCAGGAATTTCTGTTCATACTAAATCTTATCCTGAGCGTCAGGGACTGTTTTGAGATTGCGAGAGTGTCAATGCCCATTACTACAATTAACTACTTGATTTGAGTCTCAGCATCAGACATGAATGGATGAAGTGTAGCAGGTGCAGCTTATTGCGCGGTCGATTATTGTTTCCATTAGTTTAGTCATTCAGCTACTGATGGTTCATTGCCCAATCGAAATCCTGATAACAAGAACCCAACTTTATTCATCCCATCATATGGATTTGTTTTGTGCCAAGAGAAACCACAATTAGAGTATCCTATTTTAGGCAAATTACTATGGTACAAAGGACTGTCTCATGTCTACGGTACTCATGTTAACACATGTAACGTTTCGTCCTAGCATGTAGAACACGGTCCACGGAGACAGGGTACATTCGTGCATCCTACTAGACAAGCCAGTGAAACTTCAAAAAATATCAACACTCTTTAACATTATCTAGCATTGCATTTCATTCCAGATCGGTATTGCTGTCTAACTTCTGTAACATAAAATGAATTTCTGAGAAGAAAAAACACGTGACAAAACAGAAAGCAATTATGTATCCATATACTAGTTCATAACTAATATTGCTAATACTCCTGCAGGCAGGCAAGACAGTGATAACAACAATTCATCAGCCATCCAGCAGAATGTTTCATAAATTTGATAAGCTCATTCTTCTTGGAAAAGGGAGACTGCTGTACTTTGGAAGAGCTTCAGAAGTAATGACTTATTTTTCTTCAATAGGATGTTCTCCTCTCCTCGCCATGAATCCTGCAGAGTTCCTTTTGGATCTGGCAAATGGTAACATGAGTGATGTTTCCATACCACCAGATTTAGATGACAGAGTGCAGCTAAACATATTCTCAGAAACAAGGAAAGAAAAATTTACTCCTGATGATGTTCATGAGGTGAGTTCTAATATACTCCTTGGATAAATCTTGTTTTCTCACAAATTTATTCCTAACTATGTTCATGATGTGAGACCTGATATACTCCTTGGTAGCAAAGAAAAATACATAATTGCTTACACTTGCAGTATTGTGTACGAAAACCTGATCTGAGAAGTATGGAGTAACGTAGATATAAGGCCATATAGTAAAGAAAATAGAGGAAGCTAACCTAAAGGTAACTTTTCAACCATACAAAAGTAGGTAACAGGATTTTCACTGGAAACATAGGTAAATATCATTCAAATTCTGCATTCGTTGCAATTTGGTTTTAAGTCTTAGAATCAACAGAAACCTTTGTACATCAATAGAAACAGTGAGGTTCTTTCTAGTTCTGTAAGAATGTATCTTGGACCACAGCTGCTAGTCATATATCTTGGACCACAACTGCTCGTCATAGTGGTCGGACCCTCAACCCTGCAAAATTAGTCATCTTTCATATCAAGGGTCAACATCTAGCAAGTAGTACGGCATCCCGTCATGTAAGGTTCATAGATATCCAGACATCTTATGATATTATATGCGTTTGCTAATATACATTTCGCACTCTCAGGCATCTGAGCCCACATAGAAAATCCAGACTACATAGATCTGAGTTCAGGAAAATCAAGATAATGATAGCTGCAGTAAAACAAAACAAGAATCTGACATCTAATTGAATGTATAAAGCAGACAACTACGATCAAGATAAGAGTAAAATGAACCCTGTTTTGTTGCAGTACCTTGTGGAAGCATACGAGACAATAGCTGCTGAAAGAGAAAAACAAAAGCTTTTAGTACCAATACCAATGGACACAGACTTGAAGGCAAAGGTGTCATCACCGAAAAAAGAATGGGGGACAAGCTGGTGGCAACAATATAAGATCCTTTTTTGGAGAGGAATAAAAGAAAGGCGACATGATTACTTAAGTTGGATGAGGATCACACAAGTATTGGCAACTGCAGTTATCCTTGGCCTACTCTGGTGGCACTCAGACAGCAACACAGCTAGTAACCAGCAAGATCAGGTAAAAAACTTTCTCATCTGTCTATCAACATCACAGTTAGAAGAAGAATTTTAACAGTTATTGTCAAGAAAAAAAAAAACTTCGGTAGAACATATAGTAATCTTATAAACGTGCTCATGTTTACCATTTGGATCATGCTCAGCTAAACTGCTTTTACATAATTCGTCCTTAAGCATGTAGCTTGGACTTTCCATAGGAGTCCTAATATTCCTGAGTGATCCCGAATAGTAGGAATGCCTGAAACAATTCAGATCGGATACCAATCAACATACTCTTTACTTCTTTAGAAATTAAGGTAGCAGTTGAAAAATCAACCAAATAATGAAGAAGATGATCATCAATAATATGATATGACATCCAGACGATCTATCAGTTTACATTTATCTTATTCCCCTCATAGTCCTTGATAAATGCAACAATTCCTACCACAATAATCTGCGGCTGCTGGTCTGCATCTCTGATATAAGAACAGTCAAATTTCAAAGATAAGTTCAAACTTGCAAATACTTTAGTTCTGAAATGATAAGGCAGAACTAAAGATAGCATTACCAATATAGGACACATTTCATCCTCGGTCATAATAAAAAACAATTATTATCACATTAATATTTGGCAACAAATCTTGAGTTTCCTAGCACTGAATACTACTGTGTATCCTTTAACATGACTTGCGTATTTAACATACCTATATCTTCCATTGTCCAGACTTCTATCATTGTTACTAGTCTACATGTTCCTTAATTGTAGTAAGGGTATTCTGTGTGCATACAAAATAATAAGATAAACATGCATGACGAGTAATATGGATAGATAATGGATGTAGAGGTATGATCCATATGGAAAGCATAGTAAATTAGTAATGCTTGGAGAAACAAAGCCTGTGACAAAATTCTAAGCCAGATTCATACCAACTTTTGTGAGATACATATAAGCAAATGAAGGTCAGGGAACTAGTTGGTTCAAATGTCCAATAACAGGAGTATCAGTTATCATTGTTACTTTTAGAAGAGTCTTTTATAAGGAAAAAAATGCATGTCATATTTCTTTCTATGTAAGAAACTCATCAAAGTTGATGCATTCTATCCTGAGGCACCATTAATCTCTTCTAGGTCTAACAGTTTCCAGATGTGTCTGTGCAGTAAAGGCATGACGACATCCTTGATATTTATGCACAATATATAACACAGAGAGTTGTGTTGTAGATGTTTACCTAATCAAATTTAGAATTACTACGGCATTCTATCCGATGAGCATTCTTTAGCTGTGATTTTCTTGGTATACATTTCATATGGCACCTTTAATCCACAATATATCCAAGTATAACACAGAGAGTTTTGTTATAGATGTCCCTAATCTCATCTAGAATTACAACTTCATTCTATCGGATGAGTATTCTTTAGCTATGATTTTCTTGGTATAGCATTCATTCGGAACCTTTAATCACATACCTTAATTATGTATATGTAAGATAATCATTTACGCCATAACTATGATACTCAAACTGAGAATCATGTGATGCAGGCAGGATTGCTCTTCTTCATTTCTGTATTCTGGGGCTTCTTCCCTGTGTTCACTGCCATCTTCACATTTCCACAAGAAAGAGCCATGTTAAATAAAGAACGATCAGTGGATATGTATAGGCTGAGTGCATACTTCATGGCTAGGACAACAAGTGACCTGCCACTGGACCTCTTTCTACCAGTAGTATTTCTCATGATCGTTTACTTCATGGCAGGACTGAAATTAAGTGTAGTTCCTTTCTTTCTTAGTATGCTAATAGTCTTTCTAAGCATAGTGGCAGCTCAGGTATTACTGAAGGTTTTTCCATTCATAACTATCATGGCCAAATATAGAATAAAAATCATCAAATATATGTTGCGAATTGCAGGGACTAGGCCTAGCAATTGGAGCTATTGTGATGGACATGAAGAAGGCAACAACTCTAGCTTCAGTAACAGTCATGACATTCATGCTTGCTGGTGGATTCTTTGTAAAGGTAATCAATTAAACATGAAAAGACGATATTGCTCTGGTACTTTTAACAAATAATTACATTACAGATAATCTATATCCTTAGTGGAATAGGATTTAGCATAGTAGATCACACGAAAAATTAAGACAGAGACATATAATTTTAGATGAGTGGGACGAACAATACTTCCGCAAGAAATGGTTTAAACTTTCATGTCATTCTGGTATTGCTTACCATACTTTCTAAAGCAGGCCCAAAACGAAACAAACAGGTAAGGGTTTCTTTTTTCGATCATGCTAAGTGTTGGCATGAAAGAGTAAGTCTTGCCCCAAAGCCAACCTGGAGATAGATTCTGATTCTATGAAATCTATTCAATTGACAAAAAAATGAAACTAGAGCATCGTAACTATCTACATGATAGAAAATGAAAATCAGTGACTGTCAACATATACAATTATAACACTATACAGTAAGATAATAGAAATTGAAAACCAACTAAGGTCCAAGTTCAAAATCGTCACATCAATACAGCCTGTAATATGCAAACTGGGACCTGACTTAGGAAGTTGCCCATGAATGTTTCAATATTCTTCGGAAGTTGTAGATATAGCAACGCTGTTACCCTGTTAAAACTAGCAATGTCTTGAAAAAGCCCAGCTTTGCAGGTCCTGTCTTTTTTTGTAGAACGAATGTCCCATCCTGCAGCTGAGTCATGGACCCATGGTAAGGTTTGCAATGATAAAAGGTTTAGCACAAGCTGGAGCTGCAAAGATGCTTGCTAGATAAGCCTAAATTTGACCTCACTTTTGTATTCATCAACCCAGGAAGAAGTCCATAACAAAGCTGACAGCAATTATACGAATCCACCTAGAAGTAAAGCTCTTTACCACAAATATGATTTTCTTGAAAGCCATAATGATATTACTCATAAACCACACAATCTTCTAGAATCTCTACCAGAAGAAATAAAGAATGCATCTAAGCATAATTCTAAAAAACTTAACTCCCTGATCATAGTCTGGAGATCATATTGCAGAGAACATATCATAACCCCAAGATAAAGAAGCATAATTCCATTCGACAGAAGGAATGATATCCTAAGATTCCACATCTTAATTTGAGTATGAATATCCACAAATGGAATTTGAAACAAATTTGCTTTGCAGGGATGGAAATATGAGTTAGCAATTTTTTTATTAGAACGATAAGTAAAACACCCTTTATACATATGGTGAATGCTCACCTCTTCTTTTACTAAGGTTGTGTCTGTACATGGGTAAAGATAGGAGGAGAAAGGGAAAGTGACATGAGATTGAAAGGCATGAGGAAATCATTACGGAAAGCTCATTGCTTACATGTAAATGGGGAAAGCGGGGTTTTTTACAGGAAGATAGTACTTACTTCACAAGAAAGAATTGCAAGAAATGTTTAAGAGGAAACCAAAAGCTTGAGGGTTTACTTGGACAGAAACCTTTACTTGAGAAGAACCAAAATCTTGGTAGAAATTTTTTCGTTGGAAGAACCAAATTCGTAACAAAAGCTTTAATAAGTTAGAGGGAACCACATATTCAGTGAGAAGTTCTTACTTGAAGAATGTCAAATTTTTGGCATAACATTTTTTAGCAGAACAAAATTTAATCAGCAAGAACCAAATACTTGGAAGCCAGTGACAAATTTGGGATTCAGCAATTTTTCGGCTTGCTTGAAAAAGAAATTTGGGATTCAGTAATTTTTCGGCTTGCTTGAAAAAGTTGTAGTTCGAGAAAAATTGGGATATGTCAGGAAAAGATCGTTAATGCTCAGTCAAAGTTCGGTCAACTACTCGGGAAAAAATGTAGAATAAACTGGGCATTTGCATTATCTGTATTTATATGCATGTGCTTAAATATGTGTGTGTGTGTACATGTTCAGAGTAGGAGTTAATAACAATTAGCAACACGTTCACAAAGAAGGATGGAAACCCAGATCTTGAAGATAGATGGAAAAGGCAGGCCTTTCTCAATAACTACACAAGATTAACTTCATAGAAACTAGGTGGGAAAGATCTAATGAGTGGTCGGTTGGATCTTGCCTGAGAAAATCAGGTAGGATGGGCCGGATCATGTGTATGAGTGTGTGTGTGTGTGTGTGTGTGTGGTGGTGGTGGGTGGGTGGGAGGAGGGGGACATTACTGACTTTGTTTGAAGCCGTGGAAGTGGGTCGGGGGCTTTCTATATAATCCAGAAATCTTAAGAGTGACAGAATGTGATAACTCAAGGCTAGTTAACAATCTGAATGGTTTGGAACACTACCCCTGGTGGTCAAGAGAAGTATGGAGGAGATTTCATCCTTTTTGCAACTACACAACTGGCATTGTAAACTAGTTTACAGAGAATCTACCATTTGGCGTGTAGACTCGTACAAAATGGGGCGGGCCTAGTTATTTAGCACACATGCTCTGGACTGGCCGGGATGCCCCCACCAGATAGAGTGTGCAAATTGGAACAAATAGGCCTAGCCTATATTAAACAAGTCAAGGCTGTCAGATAAAGTCAAAGAGTAGATCATGCTTTTTTGGGTCTGGCTGTGTGTGCGTGATATATATGTATGGACATACATACACATATGACATACATGTATTCACAGATATATTTAGGTAAACGTGTTTGTACATAACATGGAGGGTATGGAAGAGACTGTTGTTTGCATGATGGAGAGAGGAAACCTTTACAGTTGGGGTTTGGGAGAGAGTTTTTTTTTTTTTTGCAAATAGAGACATTGCATACTGCCACACTTCCTTTCAGTGACTAGTCGGTCATTTCAACAAGGATCCACTATATTCAAGCCTGATATCAGACTCACACTGGGCAAGCTCCCGCCCTCACTGATGCCATTTAGACTAGGAAGTAATGCCAATAATTTCTAGGTAATTTAGCCGACAGAAATTCTAAAAAATGTGTAATCTGAAAGGTTTCCAATGCATTCCGAAATTTGTAGGCGTTATCTCACAACTTTTTGATACCAAGTTCATCTCGATACCATGACAACATGTGGAAACTTAATGAAAAAGTACTTTATGGGAACATGTGCCGAGAAAACTAGTGGTCAATGAAAAAAAGTTGCATTAAGACCATATTGGTAGCTCGAAACAATCTTAAGAGAAAACATGTTTGTGACTTTTAGCAACCAGGCATGCTTTCAACCTATCAACACTGACACTGGAGTCAACCTTAATTCTGAACATTCACTTTCATCCAATAACATATTTTGAGGATGGACATGGCACAAAAAATCAAGTAGTATTACTATTAAATGAAACAATTTCTTCCTTCATAGCAGCCTGCCAACCTAGGTGATTAAGTGTGCCTAAGAAAAAGAAGGTATAGATGGAATCTAGCGCACAAACAATTCATAAGACAAGGAGTTTGTTAGAATAGTCCCACACCTCTGAGTTCCGTGTTGATTCCTGGGCTTATAAGGTGTGTGGTCTCTTCACACATTGCCAATTGGTTTTGGGTTGAACACCACACATTCTAATATGGTATCAGAGTGGACCCCACGGGACAAGTGTGAGGATCACACCCTACCTAAAAAATAGCATGTGCAAGTACACAAAAGTGGTTGCACTTGAGTAGGTATGTTAAAATAATCCCACACAGCTGAGCTCATGGTCCTGGAGCTTATAAGGTGTGTGGTCCCTTCACCCATTGCCAATTGATTTTGGGTTGGATACCACACACTCTAATATGGCTATAGAGTGGGCCCCATGAAATAAGTGTGAGGACCACACCCTACCTAAATTAACAAGTGCAAGCACACAAAAGTGGCTGCATTTGAGGGGGGATGTTAGAATAGTCCCACACCTCTGAGTTCTGGGTTGATTCCTGGGCTTATAAGGTGTGTGGTCTCTTCACACATTGCCAATTGGTTTTGAGTTGAATACCACACATTCTAGTAGAGTTTAATAAAAGGAGTCTTTGCATGACCTCTTGGTCTTTGTCAAGGCAATGCGAGCCAAATCTAATACATCAATTAGTGATAAATGGCAAATATATGGCGGTTGAGTTTTTTACATTGCAAGTGGTGGGGAAACTAAATGATCTTCAGAGTTCAGACAAGGCAATTAGGTCTTTTTATCATTACCATAACATGTAAAGACTTCTTCGCATGGCTTGTGGCATGTGTTAAACATGAATATAAGATCGATGGCACTTAGAATAATTAGAATTTGAAGATGTAGGAGAACTGGAGGACTTGTACACTTCTAACTCAACCATGATTAAAAAAGGGAAAACTCTTCCAACATGACTAAACTATGAGGTTCGCCCAGAAAATGTGTCCTCAAAGAATTTCAATTGAACAAAGACAAAGAATCCATGAAGGTATCTTTTTAGCTGCGGCTACCCTAAAAATACTCATGAAATATACTGCTTCCATTTTATTATGAGCAGATCATAGCTAATGAACAAAGCATAGACTCACATAATCAAAGGAGTGTTGCACATTCACAATCCTAGATGGACGGTATAAGAACTTATATTATCAAGAAAATAAGATTACACGCAATTCAGAAAGCAAGTAGCAGTAAGCACTACATGTCACTCTTTAGAAACATCATATGCCACAGAGTATAAGCAGTCTCAATGATATGATGATTATGCCTTGCAGCACCATTTTGTTGTGGAATGCAAGACGAGACAATTGGTGGATGATTCCATGCATCATTAAATAACAGAAAAGTGTTCATCTAAATTGTTCTTTTTCTTTTCAGAGTAGAGGCATTTTTTTCAAACATAATGATTCTTAAGTTCAAAGATGAATGAGAAAGTGATACGTATCAATGTAAAATTCACATCTATCCTTTGTCAGTGGTTAACTCATGTGGAATGTCAATTACCATCTATAAAAGTAAATATACATATACAGTCAGGTTTGGATTTAATTCGACTAGGACGTCATTCATTCTGATGTACAGTTTCAAATATAAACTCTGCCTCAAGTAAATAACAAGACCTAAAACTCCAGAGTTGGTGTTTGCACTCTAACTTCTCCAATCTCGAAACAAAAAGCCGTTAATCGACTTTTAATTTTCCAAAAGTCACGTGACTAAGAGGACAGTGAACATGGAGAGGTATATCAGTTGATCATGCAATGGGAATCTTAGAAAAGTAATACAGTTTTGTAGTCCATGACCTTCACCAAATAATTTTTTTATGTTTAGATTCCATACAATATAAATGTTGAGGAAAAGGTGGCCACGGCTTGTAGGAACCTAGTAAGCTTACTTATGGAAACAATATTGTAAGAAAGATTAGGAACATACAGATTGAAAGGATGTGTTCAGAGATGAGGGACATTGTTCATGTATCATACACTATGACAGAAGATCCATCTCCCTAAGTGACACTAAGAAAACATATAATAAGTTCCATATCTTGTAAAGTGATTGTGCAATCCTAGCATATGATCAATGACAACTAAATCCAACACATTGATGACGAAGCTCTAGATTGATACTTCTATCTCAGTAAACAAGTTTTGAATTTGTATGTTTCTTTCAATAAATCATTGATTCACTGGCCGATGTAGTTTGTTGAGCCACTTTATATTTTAAACACACGTAATACTCCTTAGAATATGAAAATAGTTATTCTTTGACATTTAGCAATGTATATTTTGAACTGAATTTCTCTTGTAACCCAAAATCTTAGGCACAGAAAACCTTATTTATAACCAAGAAGACAAGATTCATCTCTCCCCAAATTACAAGGAGAGTTGGATATGTTTCTTCATAAAGAAGGTGCCATTGTAATAACGATACACTTAATAAGATGGAATTTACATAGCCCCGATGCCACAACTAGCAGATTCTCAATTAAGAAGTATATTAGATGACTAGATGACAGAAAATAGCACAATATTGGAATGGGCAAAGATTTCACATGCATTGTTTTTTATATTTGCCGATGCAAATAGGACAGATTCAGGAAAAACCCAATACGAAAAAGTCTTGCTTTGTTTGATGCATGTGGGGATGATTGGCAACTCTATAACTGACAAACGCTCATATGCCATGTCACTTGAACAAACAAAGTTAGGCAACATTGAAGAAGGTTAGACGGCAGCATCTTGACCAGGCTTAACCATAGTAACAAGTTCGGGATTCGGCAACTTTTCGGCTGGCTGGAAAAAATCGGAATTCAGAAAAAATCGAGAAAAGTCGTGAAAAGATCGATAAATTTCGGTCAAAGTTCGGTCAACTATTCGGAAATAATCGAGAATAAGTCGGCAATATAAGTATATACATATATATATGTATGCATGTGTATATATATGGGATTAAGAGAGAAAGATTTCCCCCCCCCCCTCTCCCATAACCCGTGGCGGAGGCCGGACGCCCGGGAGGGTGATAAATCAAGAGATACTTCTCCGTGTGGTTTCGAACCCGGGTCCCTTCATTGGGGACCAGCGGAATTCGCCAACCGGGCTATTCCCTTGCCGGCACATGTGTATATATATAGATAAATGTATGTATGTACATACGTATATGATGCATGTAACTGTTACGGCCACAAGACATACAATCTTAGTGAGTAAAAATGTAGGAAAAGAAGTAAAAAATAGTTGAGAAATAACATGAACTGTCCAGAGGAGTGGGGGCTTTGAGGTTTAGTGTGTATTAGGAATTTTGTGTACATGGTTTGGTAAAAAAAGAGCAAGCGACTTAAAAGAGAAAAATCGTGAAAAATCGTGAAAAGTCATGAAGAATCGTAAAAAATCGTATAAATCGCGAAAAAGCGGGATTAATCGTGAAAAGTCGTGGAAAATCGGTGAATGGCATATTAATCATGATGAATATTCGGGAGCCTATAACATCGTGAAAAATCGCCGATTTTTCATAAAATTCGGAGACTTTTGTTACTATGGGCTTAACTAGTAGACAATAGGGCCTTGACCGCTAAAAGAAATAGGCAATTGTTAAATGTTTTTAAAACTACCAGAGGGGTCCCTGGACGACAAGGAAACCATGACCTAGGCTGGACTTGGTTATCAACATTAAATTCATGGTCTGCCAATGTCACAGTGACTTTTAGTCATTATAGGAATTACCGTTAATAAGCATGACTTGTTTGAGGAGCGTTTGATTAATAAGAGAAGGTCCCCAACCACAATAAGTTAACAAAATAGGGAGAAGCATCCTAAATGGCTAGACCAGAGGACAGGATTAGTAGAATTATGCAATTAAACTCAATTTATGACCTAGATGCAAGTGTGGGTCCTCTGCTAGGTTCATTGGTAATCATCAAAAGATAGTATTGAACCCAATTAAGTTCTTATATCATATCAATTGGAAGACAGAGAGAAAAGCTGTCCACCTAACCAAAAGTGCAGCATATGATAGTGAAAGAATCTTTCTAAGATTCAACTATTTTTACTGGCTTGAAAAGTTAAAATTCGAGATAATTCTGAAAAACTATATCAACTCAACTAATTGGGAAAATGTTGAGAACAACTCTGCTTTATACATATGAAGAATTGTTAATGCTCGAAAATCTCATCAAAGATAGTAATAATGACTCGCATTCCAATAACATATGCTATCAAGATTTTGAAATATTAGAGATCCAACATAAGGACGATCACAAAACAAGGCAATGGCCTTCATTAGTTTATTACATGAACAAAAAAGTTGAAAAAGACATTTTACAAAAACATTTTCTAAAAATCATTAGATGAATCGATAAATAGAGAATTATTACAAAAACTGTGAAAAAGTTGAAAGAATGTGCACGCCTATTTTTTTCCAGCATAATTTCGATTGGAGAAAAGGACTATGAAAATTCAGAACTTACTATGCCAAGTAGGATATCACCATTATCTATACAAAACTAGGTTTGACCACCTGATGGTATAAATAACTCTACATTTGTTTGTATTTAAATCATTAATGAACATTTTTATATCCAGCTATATGATTGGCACAAATATGGTTTGAATTAGGTGCTGTTAAAAATAACACGAAATATCTTTTAGATCATACAGATATCTTTAACACATTTGAATGCTATTTCTTGATTATAAGAATTTCCCTTAATTTTTATGTGCATATAATCTTACAATATAATACTTATCAAAATGCAATTATATATGAATCAGCACACCATATATGTGAATTGGATCAAGGCAAAAATTTCTGTATTCGATCAACAAAGATTAGATATTAAAACTTCCAGTACTTCGATGCATGCACAGAAATCTCATACCATATCATGCAGTTTTTAGTAATCACTTCTAGGTCCGTGGAAGCGACACAACTTCAAGTGGCATTAAAAATTATACAACTACATACTGACAGAAACATGAGCTGCTGGATGGAAGAGCAAGGGAGAAGATGCTCCATGGACTGTCTGAATAAACCTTCATTAAAATAGTTGCTAACAAACAGTAAATAATTTTCTCAGACATGTATAGCATTATACTACATGGAACATTCAACAATCTATAGTAGCATACTCCCAGCTATTCATTAAAACTATAGATGGCGACTTATTTACCATGTAAGTAAAAATAACAGTAAGAAGTACTGTATTATCTAAACTGTCATTTGCTATCTTGCAGAGAGTACCTGTCTTTGTATCATGGACACGGTACATTTCTTTCAACTACCACACATATCGATTGCTACTGAAGGTGCAGTATGGACAAGTACCTTTGTATGTATATAACAAGCATCTCGACAATGGATTTAAAGAGGTGATTGCAATGGTGGTCATGGTATTTGGTTATCGCATCTTGGCATACCTCTCACTGAGGAGAATGAAAGTCTCTAGTTGAAATTAACACAAGAAACAGCAAAACCAGGCACGGACACGTGGCTCATCAATTAATACTTTAGGTTTTCACTCTTTAGAGATGTTGCTTGGTAAGATATGGTCTACAAAGCTTCAAAGTTCAAACAAGCCCATATCTCCTACCTGTATGGAGTCTGGTGACAGGTTCTCCGACATATGATCCGGCCAATTGCTTCGGCTAGGAGTTTATAAAGGCTTTGTATCTAGAAAGTGTTCCTAACAACGAATTTTCAATTCTCAAACTAAGTTGTATATACTTTGGGCAAATTCAGAGTGAAAAAGTGTCTTATGTATTAACTCTCATGGGCTTCCTCAAAAGACAGTAGCTCCAAAGAGTCAAGTAATCATGACTCTATGAAAAAGAGTAAAGTAACATGTTACAAGTAAAACTACATAAACTGGACACAAAATAGTTCGGAAATGCATTGGAATAAGTCATAATCTTTTATAAGTGATTTCCTTTCTCCACGGATAACTATGGAGGGAAGGATGCAAGAGCATGGATTAGAATTTAGGTAATGCATGACCTTGTAGGTAAAAGAATGATTATTTGGCTTTGCAAGACAAAGTTTAAATAACCAATTTGTAGTGGGCCAGGTTCTAACCTAAAGTTAAAGTCTCCTGCTAGCTATAACAATAAATGACTCCACTAACATCCATAGAGAGAGAGAGAGGGTGAGAGAGAGAAGACAGAGAGGGGGGGGGGGTGCTCATCTAGTGATCTGGTAGGTGTTTCTCCCCAGAAACGTCCGGAGTAAGGGATAGTTAAGTTAAGTTGTTTACTTCTACTGTACACACAACCTACAGAGCCGACTCACACACCAGCAAGTTCACTTCGCCGTGTTTTTTCTTCCTTTCAGATGCCTGGGTGTGATTGCTCTGGCCCCCACCCTCTCCTCGCGGCACTGATCGATGTTCTCTTTCTTTTATACGTCGACACTGCCTGCTCACCCACCGCTATGCTGCCTGTGAACTCTTTATCATTACCTGATCTTCAAGATAAACTAAAGTACTCAGTCGACTAACTTGATACTTCCCTTCACGCTGTGTTTATTTCGTTGATTTCCACCGTGAATCTCGTCAGCTTCCTCAGCCTCGTCAACGACACACATACATGGCAAAATTATCCCCTTCCTCACTTAAAAGATGGTCCCATAAACATAAATACAGAAGACAAATTCATCTGCCAAGAACTCAATCAAATTCTGAAGAATCTTGACCCCCCACACATACAGGTCCCTTCTTCCGTGCACATTACACCATTAATGATGATGATCCATAGATAAAGATGCCAACCGTCAATAACCCCTTTAAACGCCTCCCAATACTAACATTAATTACAAACCATCAACTGTCATCTCTGATTTGACTACAAAACCCTCTCTTAAGCCCACTAAAAAACGATCGTTCCTACCGCCTCTGCGCTGCTCTCCACCTTCGCAACACTCCCTTTTTCTTAATCCTTGCTATCGCCCATCAACTCTTCCCTTGCTTGCTTCTACATCTCTCCTCAAGGCGTGCAACTCAGGTAGCCTTTACTTTTTCCGCGTCGAATACCACCCTATATCTACCTCTTCTGGTTCAATGTAAACAGTTGAATGGCATTGCGCTATCCCGTCGATCACCTGCGACTGACTCTCAGCCTTATTCCATGGTGGTCACTTCTCTCTACAACTCAAGCTTCTCTAAACCAATTAATGGCATCGCCAAACACAAACATCTCGGTTTCCAAAGACCAATTATTTGCTACAATTGTTCTAAGCATGCCACATCGTGTACCACTACCCAAGATCCCAACATAGATCCTCCAACGGAAGCAAAGATTCACACCATGGATACCCTATCACGCCACTAACATACACCGTGTTAGGGCATTTCACCCACAGACACAACTCACTCAGCATGATGGGCTCTCTCGATTAAATATACTTAAGATATGACATTTATCTTTGCCAATCCCCAATCAATCTTCTATACACCCCAATCGTTGGGCCCCCTAGCTTGTTACAGACGATATTTGCTCAGTCACATATACACATTGTTCAAATATAGCAATTATGTCCTCTACCCCCCCCCCCCCCCAAGATCATCTTGTTAGATGCTCTTACATCTCTGATACAACCTGATCTATATAACGGGCTTGATACCTCCACATTTACCACCCTGATACCATCTTTCCTTCATCAACCACGAACTTTCTCATTAGATTGCCTGCTCTCCTTGAAGCTCCCACCCATAACCTTAGCCACGCCATCAGCCCACAACCACCTTTCTACCCGACCTCTATGAACCTAGAACTTCATGCCTATAGCGATAAACTCACGAGTCACGAGCACTCATCTCCACCAGGGCTTGATTATCAAACTCCTTGATGACAACAACTCTCTTTCAATTGTTGAAGATGATATATGAAAATGTCTTTCTTCTCTCTTTCCTGCCAACTCCATTGGTCCCCCCTTGCTGCATAGGACCCACAGAAATCCTTTATGTCCTCTATAACAGACGTCTTACCACCTTTTTGCATGGTAAAATTATAAAAATCCCGGACAACTAAAGCATCTCTCCACAAATGGTCACCTGACCACGGTGCTTCTTCTAAAACCCTTGAGTCTACAAATGGATCAAATCCAGGGGCTTTCCGTCTTTTCTTTGGGACGTTGAGATCTTCAAATCTATTGCCTACTTCCTTGGTGCTTACACGGCTAGAATCCCCTCAGAAGTTCTCCATACACATAACTACATTGAAGCTAGAATAGAAATATTCATGACCTCTGATATCCACCTTCCTAGTGACATGACCTTAGCCTTTGGGAGAAAGGCATACACTATAATACTATATAGTATATACCTCTCACCGGACTACCCCATCCTCTACCACCTTCAAAACACCAACCCACCCAACAACAACCCTGCCAATAACAACAGAAGCCACAACATTAGACATAGCTCACCAAACAAAAACACAACCTAGCTCCAGCCTGACTACACCAACACCTTCAAGAGGCGAGTCCCCGCCACAAAATCATCTGATAGAAGCATCCTTGGATCCATCCTCAATGCTGACAGCCTGGGCAGTCTTAACAAAAACTTACAAAGCCTACATCCATGCTTACCACCAATAATATTGATAAACTTAGCATCCGTCAAGCGTTGAAGGAGTACTCAATGGTGACAACAATTTTCATCAAAGTCATCTCAAAACAAGTTTAGCACAGAATAAGATTACAATGATAGTCCAGGCAAAACCATTGCTAACTCAAACTATTAAAATCTCCACACAGAGTATTCCTCACAACTCCACTAAGGTAATGACTGTCCTCGCTCCTTACATGATACATCACCATTTCTTATTCTTCATATTCTTCCAATGCCTCTTCTCCCTCTTTACATAATTCCTATCTCACATATGACTATTATTTCGACCCTCCGGGTCATCTTCTAAGTTGGGGCTTAATATTTCAACAACTTCTATAATAATATTGGCATCTCCTTTCTAACTAACTCAAACATTACAGACACCCTTAATTAGATCAATTTAACAATGGATTGGTTGAGGTAAAAAACCCACCAAGATAACTTTTCCTCCTTTGAGGAGTTAGGCTTGTACGGCTTCCTCCACCTCCTTCCCCAAATTGTTACACACCTCTCATGATCATATGCTCTTGGAATATTCGAGTTGTTGCCACCAATAATAAATAAAGTCTGATTAGACTCCCTCAAAATTGACAGTATCGCCATTCAAGAACTAAAACATATGTCGCTAACGCCCAGCTTCATACCCTGGGTTGTTTTAAACTTAATCCTTGGTTTCAAAAACCTGTCATTGGGGACAGTGGTGGGATCCAACTTGGTTTGAATTTTAATAACTTCAACATTAACATTATTTCTATCCTGACTTCTATTTTTCACCTGCTCTGTTGTAGACGTCACAAACAATAAAACATAGCTTCGTTCAGCTGTCTATGGGGAGCCCACACATGTTGAAGGCCCCTTCTTTTACAGAGCTACGTGCCACTACATATCTACCCAATAGCAAACCTTGGCTCATTCTTGGCAATTTCAATATACATCGCTATCATCATCATCATACTCATCATATCTAAGCCTCAATCACAACCACATTAGGGTCCGCTACATCGATCCTTCTTTTTCAATCAACTCTATTATGGGTCATATTATAATTGAGATCATGGTTCAAAATTTTGGCCAAAATTTTGGGTTTGATTGTGACCAGAAATAGAAATGGACGTACCTCAGATTTCGTCAGTTATTTTGCAAAATTTTGATTCGAAAGAAGTTTCACAATTTGATGAATTTCGCCCAATTTGGCATGCATTTTGCGAAATTTTGACAATTTCTACAATTTTCCTAATTTATTTCGAGAAATGACATACTTTGACTGCTGTTAATGTTATTGATTGGTTGGAGCTGGAGATAATGCTTTCGGAGGTCTTATCGCTTCTATCTAAGGCACATCAACCCTAACCATACCTAATTCTACTAGCATCTTTCACTTCTACCCTAATGGATCAATAACTACAACTTTTACCCCGTAAAATGTTGTTTTACAAGTTGTACATCTACCTAAATTAGGGAATCTATAAGTTAATGCTCTAGATTAAGTAGTATCATATTTAAGTAGCTATTTCACATATTCATACTAAAGTTGCAGACATTTAAATTGATTTCAAAAGGTTTTCATTTTGAACTAGTAGTTGCAACTAGTAACGATGAAGAGTATTTGGATATGACGAGGACGAACAATTCAAAGCTCTAGTGTAGTATTTCCAAAATTTAGAAGGTGCAATTTGAGAGAAGTGAAGTATATATTGAGCGCTCTTAATATACATCAACAGGAATACCATTAGGTCTGCATGTTTTTCTTAATATACATCGTTATACACATGAGAAAACCAATTCCACACAAATCACTTCCAACATGTACCTACTGGACTTTTAAAGCTTCACTCATTGACCTCTTAGACTCAAACAATTCATACAATTGGTAAAAACAACATGGACACCCCCCACTTGCGTCAAAATTGACAGATTCATCTGCAATCCCCCTTCATTAGATCTCTTTCCAACCACATATGCTTTTAATAAAGCACGTCTTTGTTTAACCATTTTCCCATCCTTATTAACACTACCCCCACCACTTGGGGCCCTAGACCTTTTCATTTTAAGAGATACTGTACTAATTTTGAGTCTTTCAAGCCCACCATCAGCCTCTGTTGGTTCGATGCTTCATACACTACACACAATCCCTCCAACTCTAAAAATAAGATCAAACACAAAAGATTCCATTATAAAATGGCAATAATCAAATCCTTCACCAACACACACACAACCTCAACGCAACGAACAAACTTGTTGACTTTTCCAAAAACACTCATAGGAAGTAAAACCTTCTCATTCAATATGACACCATTCTCACTCAAAATGAAATATATTGGAAACAGAGAAAAACTAAAATGTTTAGCTTCAAGAAGGCGACAAGTACAATCTTCTTCCACCGCTCTGCATCCAACCATCATACATACCACCACATATCCTCCATGAACGTCAACAATGCCACTAGTCGTGACAAAACATCTATCATCAATTTCTTTGTCCAGCATTTCAAAAACAAGTTGAACCTTCCACGCAATACTACAAACAAACATCTACCCAATTTTCAATGGTCTAGTATCTTCCCAAATCAAATCAGCTATAGTTACTCGCTCTTTTCCCATGGTGAAATCAAACTAGATACCTTTTCCATGAGTGCAGACAAATCTACTGGACCAGATGGTCTCTCCATATCCTACCCTTAGGGACCACATTGTCCTAGACATTCTTGAGATGCTTGAAGCCTTCCATGTTATTAGTATATACAATTTACTGCTTTTCTTTACTTAGTGTATTTGTTTATTTCTCTTTATTCTCATCTTCTCTTTATCCCATATTGCTCATCTCTAAATATTGTACACTCTCTTGTCTTATAAAAGAGAGACCATTGTATTCTTTTTAGATCATCCAATAATAAGAAATCTCGTTGCCAACTTCTAGATGGTATCAGAGCAGGCTGATCCACCTTAAACCTAATCCCTCTCTCACCCCAACCCTAGCCGCCATCTTCTCCACCAACCCTAGCCGCCGCCACCCCCACCTCTCTTTTTTCTGCCGCTAGAGTACTACTACAGTACCGCTACAGTACCGCCGCCCTCCCATCCAATCTCTCCACCAACCTCCTTCTTCCCTTCTCCCATCCTTGTGGCCTAATCCACCACAGGCCCCTCCGTCTAGCTCCGTTTCTCTTTCCAAAATCTCCGGACAGCCTCGGTAACTTTCCAGTTCTGGCACGTTGACGGAGTAACGGGCTTCATCCGCTCTGTTTGCCTACGCCTCATGGTGGAGTGACTGATCCTCCATGTTGGCATAGGTTATTTTCCATTTGCTGCCCCTACGTGGGTTTCTCTAAGATCCATGCATGAATCTTCTACCTTCTACTACTAGTCCATGTGTTGGACTTCTGCCTTTGACTGCTGACTACTACTGCTCTCTGCGCCTGTGCTTCTTCCCCTGACTGCACCTTCCAATGGTGACTCCGGATCTTCTGTGTACTCTGTGTGTTACTACTGTGAATTTTGATGGCTCCAACTATCACATCTGGGCTGCTTCCTTTGAACTCTATGTTAAAGCACAAGGGCGCCATTCTCATCTATCGACCAAGGGACCGGACGCTCCCACTGCTGATGCTGATGACAAGACCAAGCAGACCTATGATCTCTGGTCCAAGGAGGACTATGGTGTTATGACCTGGATGGTCAACAACGCCGAACCGAAGATAAGCCAGTCTCTCCTTCGTCTGAAGACTGCAAAGGATATGTGGGACCAGCTCTCCCACGTATACTCTCACCAGCAAAATCCAAATAAGGTGTTTGAGATCTCCAAGCAGCTGGCCAAGCAAGAGTTTTCTACTATTGATTCTATCGAGGACTACTACAACAATTGTTGTGCTCTCTGGGATGAATTTTAGGTGTACCATCCGCTTTCTGTCGACATCACTGAAATCCAGCGTCAACGGAACGAACTTCAACTTGTCCAGTTCCTCGCTGGTCTACCCTCCTCCTACGTCGGAGTTGTTGATCAAATTCTCTCGAGTGATCCTCTGCCTACACTGTGAGATGTTATGAAACGTGTTCAACGTCTACCTTTTGTATCTCAGTCTTTGCCTGACACTTCTGATGGAGTGTCCCTTGTTGTTCGCACAGGTGACTCCTCTCGTGGCCGCGGTCGAGGACGGGGCCGTATTCGCGGGCACTCCTCTACACCTGGACGTGGCTCTGGTACGGAGACTATTGAACTACGCTTCTGTACTTTCTGCAAGCGCACAAATCACAATGAAGATCGTTGTTGGATCAAGCATGCCAAGCCAGCCTGGGCAAACCAAGTCACTACAGATCAACCTGAGACTACCACTACCTCTGCTGCTCCTTCTACTGATTGGATCCAGTCGGAGTTCGAGAAACTTCTTCAGGCTCGTCTTGCTTCTTTTGCTGAAGCCTCTACTGACGGGAGCGCTGCACTTCTGACCCAATCTGGTAAAAATTCATGGGTGATTGATTCGGGTGCGACATCCCATATCTCTGGAAATCCTGCGTTATTTTTTAACTTACATAATACTTCTGTTATACCTCATGTTACACTGGTTGATGGGTCTAAGACACCTGTTACTGGCATTGGTGATATCTGCACTCCTGGTTGCCTGCCTCTGCGGTCTACTCTTTATGTTCCGAAACTTCCTATAAATCTGTTATCTGTCAATAGAACTGTAAAAAATCTTCGTTGCTCTATTACCTTTGACCCGGATGGTGTTATGTTTCAGGATCTGCGCACGAGGACGACGATTGGTTCGGGCCATGAGGGACCAGATGGGCTATATTACTTGGACGTTCCAAAGACCGCAGCATATCTGACATCCTCTGTGACAGGCATCCAGTGGCACTACCGTCTGGGACATCCTTCTACAGCAAAATTGAAACATTTACTTCCTGATGTTTTAGATTCTGTTTTTCATTGTGAGACTTGCCAATTGGGCAAACAGACGCGAGCATCTTTTTCTAAGAAATCATGTATTAGTTCAAAGCAGCCATTTGATATTATTCATGCTGATGTTTGGGGTCCTTGTTCTGTGTCCAATATTTCTGGATTTCGCTACTTTTTGAGTTTTATTGATGATTTTTCTAGAACTACCTAGATTTTCTTGCTCAAGGACAGATCTACTATACTTGATACCATTACTGCTTATTTTGCTGAGATCCGTACCCAGTTTGCCAAACCTATCAAAAAATTTCGCACTGATAATGCCCTTGAATTCGTGCAAGCCTTGGTCAGCAACTTTTGTCGCAAACAAGGTACCATACACCAAACTTCTTGTGCCTACACTCCACAGCAAAATGGAGTCGCCGAACGCAAAAATCGACACCTCCTTGAAGTTGCTCGCACTTTACTGTTTCATTACCATGTCCCACAATGTTTTTGGCCTGAAGCTGTTTCCACTGCATTTTACCTTATTAACCGCATGCCGTCCTCTATGCTTGGGAATCATGTCCCTTATCAAATCATGTACCCGGATGCACCCCTCTTTTCTGTTCCTCCTCGTATCTATTGGGAGCACCTGTTTTGTCAAAAATCTTCGTCCTGGTCTCACAAAACTTGATCCTAGAGCAATAAAGTGTGTCTTTTTAGGGTACTCTCGCACTCAGAAAGGGTACCACTGTTATGATCCCGTGTCAAAGAAATGGTTTGTATCTACTGATGTTGTTTTCTTTGAGCACATGTCTTTCTACTCCTCTGTCGGGTCTGCCCTTACATCGGATTTATTAATGGAGACACCTCTACCTATGATTGATGATACTGATGATACTGCTCCTCCTGCTGAAAGTCCTTCTCTGTAAGTTTATCAACGAAGACAGAAGACAGCAACTCCCTCTATGGCCCCTCCAGAGTCCTTGTCCTCCGTGCCAGATCAAACACCACCACAGGTATACTCTGACTTAGATGTTCCTATCAGTTTGAGGAAAGGAACTAGAGTTTGTACTTAACATCCTATTAGCAATTTTTGTACTTCTGATCATTTGGGAACTAATTTTGCAAATTTTACTGCTGCTCTTTCTACTGTCTCTGTTCCTAAAAATGCTTCTCAGGCTCTTAAACATCCAGTTTGGTGTCAGGCCATGGAAGCGGAAATGCAAGCTCTTAATGATCGCAATACTTGGCAGTTAGTCGATCCTCCTACTGATTGTTCTCCAGTTGGATGTCGTTGGGTGTTTACTGTTAAATATCAACCGGATGGCACGGTTGAGCGCCTCAAGGCTAGACTTGTTGCCAAGGGCTACACGCAGACTTATGGGGTCGACTACTTTGAGACTTTTTCACCGGTGGCTCGGTTGAATTCCGTACGGATTCTTATTTCTGTTGCTACTAATTCTGATTGGCCCTTGTACCAGCTGGATGTGAAAACTGTGTTTTTGTATGGGGATTTACATGAGGAGGTCTATATGCAACAACCTCCAGGATTTGTGCTTCAAGGGGAGTCCTCCAAAGTCTGCAGGTTGCGGAAAGCTATCTATGGTTTAAAACAGAGTCCCCGTGCTTGGTTTGATAAACTAAGTACCATTCTTCAGAAGTTTCTTTTTCGACGCTCCCAGTCTGATCATTCTGTCTTCATTAAAAACACTATTGTTGGCCTTGTTATTCTGATTGTATATTTTGATGACATTATTCTCTCAGAGAGTGATCTTGACGGTATTCAAGCTACTAAGTTTTATCTGGAGAAACACTTTGTCGCCAAAGACCTTGGGACTTTGCGTTACTTTCTTGGGATTGAAGTCTCTAGATCTGCTTCTAGTTTATGCTTGTCTCAACGTAAATTGATCCATTGATCTTCTTTCTGACACAGGACTTCTTGGTGTTAAACCTGCTAGTACTCCTCTGGATCCAAATACTAACTGGGACGATGAGAACTCTCCTGCCTATCCTGATCATCATCAGTATCGCCGCATGGTTGGCAAGCCCATTTATCTTACTGTTACTCGTGCTGATATTACTTCTGTTGTTGGGCTTGTTAGTAGATATCTGGATAAACCCCGTCAATGTCACTGGGATGTCGTTTGCCACATTCTCAAATATCTGAAGAGTGCTCCTAGGAAAGGTTTGCTATATAAAAAACATGGTCACTATAAGCTTGTTGGATATTCTGACTCTGACTATGCCGGGAGTAAAATCGACCGACGTTCCACCTCTGGCTACAATACCTTTGTAGGAGGAAATCTTATTACTTGGTGAAGCAACAAACAGACTGTGGTTGCTCGCTCAAGTGCTGAAACAGAATATCGCGCCATGGCGCATACTACTTGTGAGTTGTTCTGGATTCGGAGCCTACTAAAGGATTTTGGCATTTCTGACTCTTCTCCTATTCTGATGTACTGTGACAACAAAGATGCCACTTTTATTGCCAGTAATCCTACTTTTCATGAGCGAACAAAACATGTTGAGGTTGACTGTCATTTTGTTCGCAAAGCTGTCTTATCTGGCCAGATATCTACTCCCTACATACATACTTCTGATCAGGTGGCTGACATCTTCACCAAGATTCTTCCGAAGACGAGATTCACTGCTATGACATCCAAGCTGGGCATGATTGACATCTACGCTCCAGCTTGAGGGGGAGTATTAGTATATACACTTTACTGCTTTTCTTTACTTAGTGTATTTGCTTATTTCTCTTTATTCTCTTCTTCTCTTTATCCCATATTGTTCATCTCTAAATATTGTACACTCTCTTGTCTTATAAAAGAGAGACCATTGTATTCTTTTTAGATCATCCAATAATAAGCAATCTCGTTGCCAACTTCTAGATGGTAGTAAAGTGTATATACTAATACATGTGAATCAACACATCAGAGGTTTCAAGCATATCAGTAGTACATACATAGCCCTCAATACAAAATAACTCACGACCTACAAAAGTGGTTGACTACAGACACGTCAGCTTGATAAACTACCCTTGCAAAATCATCGCTAAAGCTATTAGTCTCAAAACTACAACACACCTCGAGCACATTATTCACCGAGCTCAAACGGTCTTGATCAAAGGTTGAAAATTTAAAGGTTGTTTCATCACTACCTTGGCATCCCCCTTTCCCCTACAAATCCCCCTACAAACACATGGAACCCGACCATTGATAAAATGGCAAATCGATTGGAAAACATCTTCTCTTAACCTCGATGGGCGACTCGTCTTCTTAATTCTTTCATATCCTCAATAACTTTTTATTCATCAGCATTATACCCAACCCCATAAAATAATAAAAATCATCAACACTTTCAGACGCAACTTCCTCTTGGGTTCACACAAAAAATACATCTTGTTGCTTGGGATAGGATCATTAGACCAAAATCCAACCACAGTTGAGGCATTATTAACATCAAAAATCATTCTAACTACTTCAAACTCAAAACTCTTAATGAGTTTGTATTAACAAAGATCACATATGGACAAGCATCATTAACACAAAATACTTTCGCAAAAAAAACTTGTTGGTACACCATTTCCAAACACTCATATCCGCCCATTTGAAAGTACATTAACAACTATAGCCACATCTTTAGAACCATCATCAATATATCCCTTGGCTTCTCACCCATCCCACACTTCTGGCTTGACCACTGGCTTTCCTTCAAACATCTCAGAAACACTAACATTTTCTCCCTATCCCTAACAGAATAAACAAAAATTAATCTCAATAAATCCAAACATCTTCTAATATCTAATAGGAAGAATATTCTTATGAGATTCATCAGCGCTAATTATAGTCTCCTTGCCATTCATCACTCAATCCAAGGGGCCATCTGCTTACCCAAACCATCAAATTACATACGTTCATTATGGGGTGACAAATTCACTATAAAGAAAGCTTATCAATTCCTTTCTTTTAAAAGTATGGGCTCTACCTTCAACAACAAAAAAAGTTGGTAGCTCAAACTCCCACCTCGTGTTAATATTTCTATTGGCTTCTTTGCCCAATAGACTACTTAGCAAGATAATCTCATGATCAGGAATTTCACCAGGTCCTTCCCCTGCTTCCTCTGCTGGTGCGTCATTGAATCTTCCCATTGTCTCTTCAGCAACTATCGTTACACCTCTATATGGCGTCACTTTTTTGACGCCACCTCAACACCTTTATTAAACATAAACAACCCAAACATTGTACTTAGCATTTTCCCTGATAGGCATAATATTAGCAAAATCCTGGTTATTGATTGCATGTGAAACATATGGAAAGAAAGAAAGGAACATATGCATATTTGACGAAACAACCAATACACAAACACAAACTATCGCCGCTATCAGGAATGATTTACTTTTATAAGACAAATTCAGCAAAATCTTCATTCTGCACACATCTCATATAGATATATACACTCATATACACTTCTATATACATGCCCAGGTATTGCTGGTAGAGATTTTTCTAGAGGCCTTTCGTTTGATCAAGATTGATGATGCCTCGTGATGATATTTAGGTTGTTGTGTTGTACTGTGCTTACAGCTCCACTGCTTACAACTTACAGCTCCACTGCCTCACAATTTTTTTATACTTATTACTAACATTTCTTTTATACAAACTTTATTTGCTAGAGTGCCGGCAAGTGGCCTCTTTTATCTGAACTCCTACCCCTCCCCCCTTTCTTGACTAATTTCATTTGTTTATCTCGTTTTGGTTGTTTCATTCATACACATATCTGCCTATCGCCTTGCTGCCTTGGTTGCTTTTTATTGAAGGTATACTGATGATTCAATGGGACAATCCGCTTTGGTGGCCTTTTGGTTGCCTCTTCATCGTTTCTCGTCCTACATACATGAGAATTCCTTCAATTATCATTGAATCATTGATGTATTATCACGTATTTTCCTTCCCCCTATCTAATTGAGTGCAATGCATCCGCTTTTGTCAGATTTATTTTTCCTTATATAATGACTAACATTATTCAAAAGAAAAGACACCAATATCACACTTTTCCTCTACTGACACCATGTTCGGATGTTCAAGTGCTCCCTAAGCTGAAGGTGAAGACTACCTGGTTGGCAACTGCCAACGATGAGTATGTTGCTTCAAGTTAGGGGCAAGAAGCATCATGTGGGGAGGCAGGGAGAACAAGTAGAGACGTCCGCTCTGCTGCGCAGCAAAGAGGAATCTATCTAGCAATCAACCATCACCACTGAAAGCCTAGCCATTCTCCCTCTATACTAACTTACTATTCTGTTTTTTCCAAAGACATTGAGATCTCCTCACGCGTCGGACGGGTCGCCCTCAGTACAGCCAGGGCCCAGGGTGGCAATCATCGATCATCTCCTCCTCCTCTTCCTGCTTCTTTCCGAACTGGCGTCTTCCTCGCCCATTTGTTTTGCAAAGAAGGTCTGAGGAGTGCATCAAAGCGCTGCCACCTCCGAGGAGAGGCAGTAGCTGCCGGCGATAGTTACTGCAGAAACGGTCGTTGCAGCAGGTAACAGCTTAGTATCCCGTTTGCCCTCCTTCTCTTCAGCTTGCTTCGCGGACTCGCGAGGCGTGAGCGAAGCGAAGAGGAGGAAGGACCGGTTGGGAAGCTGTCGAGAGCACCGTCCAGCGGGTCTGGACTGTGATTATCAGCGGGTCTCCGACTCTCAGCAGGCACGGGCAGCAACAGGGCGTGGTGGTGTGTGGTTTTTTCCGTTAATGTTATTCAGTTAATTATCGTTGGGGCGGGATGTGTGGTTTCTTAGTGCGTCAACTAGATATTACTAGGTAGAAACCCGTGCTATGCACGGGTTGGAGAATCACACAAATTTTAGTTTAAACAGAATGTATGCTTTCAATTCAGAATAAATTACATAGGGATAGCATACAACATAAACTGTTGATTTACAGAAAAGCAGAAGATTAAAAAACTGGAGGTTAACTTGTATTCCAAAACATAATGGAAGAAAGTATTGTACATACTAAAATTAGTAGTACATGTTTAGGAAGCAAAAAAGATTTATATTGCACGATAATAACAGAATTTCAGTACACTTAATAAGTTTCGCATGGGATGAGAGTAGTAGGTTGTACTATATGTCAAAATAGTTTGAACTATTAAGTTAGGTGTGACGCCAATATATACTTGTCTTTCTACACAAAATGGAACAGTGTGAGTTCTGAGATTTTTTTTTTCATAAAACAAAACAGAAACGATCAACAGATCAGCCTTCATAAAAGATCTTGACATTATTTTCATGTGTTGTTTTTCTTCATGGATTTCTTTTCCCCAAGAGTCTTGATCTTTTTCATCAGCTATGATGATCATTTTATGTCAATGGTCTATATACTTCCTGCAAGTAAAATAAATATAGAAGATTATTAAAATCAATCAATTTTAATAGAATCAAAATCTTCAAGACATACACACCATACATCTATTTAATTGGCATTATCATACCGTACTTCATATAATGAGTTAATTGAAATATTGAACTGGTATTGAGCAGTTTCAATGGATATATGTGGTCTAACTTTTTTCTTATGAAATAGCATGACGTAGAACTATGAAACATTCATTTACAAAATATAGCATTGAATATACGTTTGATTAGCATAGAAAATGGAGTTTATAGATGACTACACGGATGTTATTGAGTTACTGATGTAAATTTATAACAACAACATGAGCATATAAAAGTATTTTAGTAACTTACTGAGTTGTGTTGTGAATTTGTATACGAACATTCAAAAATATTTCAATAAGTAAAAAATCAATGCAAAAGTAAGTCTATAAAATATTATTCTAACTCATAAATAACTAACCAGCAACATAGTGAAATGCTAAATGTAACAAAGTATTGGACTAATCAATAAATAAAAACGAATTTTATTGTAACTATCATGAACTCCTTGTCACCATAAGAGGTAGTTAGCGGGAGAGTATTGGTTGAGGTTATAGTGTTTCTAGATGTGAGTTGGAGTTTTAACAAAGTTTTGATTTGATATTAATATTGATGATAATAATTACTATACAATGGTTAGGAATGTAAAAATCAACATGCAATCATATGCTTTATATCACTATATACCTGCTATCCCCTAGATGGAGAATGTTTTTTTTACTCTTGTTATCTCATTCAAGTGGAAGATGATTGAAATTGACATTTGTAATGCTTTTCTTAATGGTGAGCTAACATAATTTGTTTACATGGACTATTCACCAATATTTGTTCATAGATTGGATAAGGTTTTGTATTTACTCAAATAAGGTAGTTTTCTCAATTAACTACTGTGGAAATTTTTACTATGGTAAGAAATGTTCTTCAGATTATGCATTAGTACAACTGCTATAGTAGATCTAAAATTCTTAGTGACAATGTAAAAATTAAGGAAGTAGGTAAGATTATTGTGGCAGATTATTGCTTCATTTGATTTGCTATGTATATCCTAAAGACATTCACTTTTGTTTATAATATTATTTTTATTAGAGAAGTCAAGTATTGTGGAATATGTTCTTATATTAGACAATCTCAGAGAAGGAGTACAAAATTAGTCCTCTAACAGAGAAGTTAAAGATACATAATTTGTCTTTAAATTTTGAAGATGGCTCATCTATTGTGTTTGGTTTGTACAATTCTGTAATTGATTTCAATGTTTGTTAGGATATATTCATTGTATCATTATTTGATGTGATTTGTTAATTGTATTTCTTGCATTTTTCTTTTGATACAATAGATGTAAATGTCTCAATTAATGCGGTATTATAGTATGCTTCATATGCAAAAAAGTATAAAAAACATACCATATGCAATCTTATTTTCTTTATTTCAAAAAATGATCATATATTTGTCATCTTGATGAGGTCAATACAATTAAAAGTTTCGGAGAAGCAACATCATAAAATGTTTAAATTACAAGTAATACATCTCAATTTTCAAAGAATGGAATATGAAAATTATTTTTTGAATAAGGTACATGAATGTATTAATTTTTTTTTGTCAAGAGAAATAATTAGCATATTTAATAATGTAACATGTGGTTCTTTATTGATGTTATAATTGAACATAAACACATAATATATACTCTATACTACTGTTGTTAATGATATAGGAAAAAGAACGCATACCAGACAAAATTTACTCCCTTGTTTCACTAAAGAAAAAGACGGTCAACATGATTAGTAGATTCCTTCCAAATGGTAGCTTGACTCTCCTATATTGACTTATCAAAATAGAGTCATGCCTTTGATCTGAAAATGAAGATCGTTTGTAAGTTAAATTAATGTTAATAATAAGTTATATATAAATTGTATCAAAGTATAAGAAGCATTGAAATGAATTACTGAGTTCTTCAGGAATTGTTACGGTTGTAACTTCCAGCCCCGAGAACTGATAGAGATGATGAAAAAATGTATAGTAACCGAAAATTAGGCAAGTTGGAAAGCGATTTACCTGACGATACTACCACCAAAACACCCTTTCAACCGGCTTCAGAACTATCGTTCTCTGCCTTCCCAACTATTGTTCTCTTCTGCCTTCCCAACTATTGTTCTCTTCTGACACAAAGATGGCACAAAATAGTTTAGAAGAATGAAAAAACCAGGTCAATCAAAAATATATTTGCCTAGTAATGAACGGAAAGATTGGATCAATGAAAAACTTACTTGCCTAGCGATGCTACCACCAAAATCCCTCCACTTGACGTTCCATTCGCCTTCTGAATCGCCGTTCTCCTCAGCTACCAAACCCTACAACTGGCACAGAAAGATGGCAGTGAGAATAATCGGGAAGTCGATCGACCCTTCAAGTTCTGAAATTTTGCATAGTCAAATCACTTTTCCGAAGCTTGTGATGTACATATTATATCTAATACCCCAAAGGCAGGGTTTATGTACTACAAAAAATGAATACATATCGAAAAAATATCATAAGAAATTGTACAGAACACCCCAAACAGATTAAACGGATTGTCCATGTACGACAAAGGACTTTTACGTAATTTCAGAAAATATTAACAAAAATTACACCAGATATCATGAACAATTTCAAATCTTAAATTCAAATTCAAAACAACATATAAAGATACTGAAAGGGAAATATAAAGAAGAAATCTCTATACAACAAAAAACACCATGAATGACACATACAGAAGGATCAAATTAGACAAACATAGAGACGAAGAGCTCTCCATACTTGATACCAATCTTCTATCCTGACATGACAAAAAATATACATTGATGAGATAGTATTCACTCCCCTTTAAGGAATCCATTTTTCTTCATAAAAATAGAAATCCAAAAAAGGATCCAACATTGAACCCCAAAAAAGGATCTGCTCAAAATAAAGGTCGCAACGTAGTCCTTTATTTTTTTTACTCATCAATCATCATGACCGAATGTAAGTTGAGTAGAGCCAAAAAAAGGTACACAACACATGTTCTTCACTTAGATACTTAAACATATCAAATATAAGATTTTATATCAGGAAGATCATTTTTATATTCATGTCACAACTTGTTCGTATTGCTGGAGTAAAGACCGATGCTGATGAGGTTCTTCAAGCTACCCCACTCACAGGAGTTCGTCCTCAAAGTTGTCCCCACTTCACTATAGAGAGAAAGAGAGAAAAGAGGAGTGCAAGGTGGTGAAAAACATATTAAGATAAGACAATTCCAAGTAAAAATGATTATGTAAAATTTAAAGAAATCAAACAGAAGCAAAACCTCCCCTTCAAAAGAAAAAAAAAAGAAACAAAAAGCGACTTAGAGGATGTATAGAGAAAAGCACTGAAGCAGTTTGAGACAAGGAAGTAATAGAGATGGAATGCTCTCGGATGGCAGCTTCTGATTGCTAGAGATAGGAAAACACAAAATACAGTAGCAAATATAGGTTCACAAACATATTAAAAGGAAACACAAAGAAATTACTTTAATGGTTCCCAAAATGGTTGAGGTCTTCCTTTAGTGATATACTAACGAAAAGATTGCACGAGGAAGAAGAAAATCAAGTCTAGTCAATATTGTTTTCCTTGTCTTCTATGGGAGCCCACTTAACCTAGGGACTTGAGAGTTGCGTGTAGGGTAATAATTATTAGTTTCATTCTATATCTAGGAAGGAAGCATATGGAAGATTCCTCAAACAAATGCATAAACATAGAAATTTTGTTTAAAAATTAGAAGGTACATCCTTGGAGATGTCACTCAATGATAGGAAGAACATCCTAAAACCCACATTGTGGTTTCTAGGAATCCAGTGGAACTGTAGCTAATTTCTTTATAACCACCCAAAAAAAATATCAAATTAATGACCCCTAAACACATGAATGAAAAATGACATGCTGAAAACTAATATGAATGGATCGACATAACTAAACTAACCGAATCAGGTAATGAGGGTTCAAGGATCATATACAAAGAGAGATTCTGATAAGACCATCAAAGCATATCTCTCAATATATAATACAAAAAAATTGAAAATTTAATCACTAAGAAACTTACAAAAAAGGAGCCTATCATTAGTATATATTTAATCATTAATTTGTTGGATAGAATATACCACCACATAAATATACACGAATGGATTAACCCTTTGACTATCCATAGTATTTGTTGGAGGGTTGGGAATTTAGAGTAGTTGGTATAATAAACTATATTGAAGAAAGCATAATGACATGTAATGAAGTTGGGGCATTGCAAAATCTAGTTGCAAGATCTGTAAAAAAGTATGCATATGTTAATTGAATCGGGCCAAAAAAGTTAAACCCGAAATATTTTTTTTAGAGAAGACAAATTATAAACACATGCAAATGAATCAACCTCATAAAACCAACCATATAAGCTAATGGAAGGTTGTTGCATCATATAAGTACTATCAAGTTAGTTTTGGTGTGGTAAAGTAATGGCTACTGACCCTTTACTCATCTCCCATTTCTTCAGGAAGTTGAGAGTGTAGGGAGTGTACGCATATGAAAAGTATTTAACATGAGTTGGTTATGTTTATCCTTCTAATTCTTTAGCATATTTACCTTTACTAATTCCTTCTAAATGTGTAAAGGCACGCCAAGGTGTTTTTTTAAGCAGTATGCACACATGGAAATGTTCTTTACGGGAAATTAAAACACAAATTGGAGAGCTCGTTGATTAAGATGCTTCAATGAATGCAAATGATGAGACTGCTAATTGAATAAGAAATTAAAGTATAACAAACACGAACATGAATGAAAGTGGGGAAAATCTCAGGAAGCAAAATAGGTGGCATTATCTTTGATAATGTCAAACTTATCGGCCAATTCAAGAATGGAGGAGGGCAAATTGCAATGGAACAGATGCCAGATAGAGCGGAGGCCTCCGTTGGTCCACCAAAAGGGCCTCGGTTAGCATTTACCAATGTTGATGAAATCACACTCTAGAATGGCATACCAGTAGTCGTTTGCAATGAGTGGGTTGGAAAGCTCAGCGTACCTTTACCCTTGCCGACAAACCAAAAAAGGGGCCACCTAGTGTTGGAGCTTGCACGATGTGCGTCCCCTGCAATAGGAAGGGAGGAAATAAGATCAATCAACAATAAGAGGAACAAATTTAGAAAAAGAGGAGTCTTTCGTCTTACGATTTTCAATGTCATGGCCAAAAGCGTCTACGACAACTAACATAATTAGGCACACGCAATCCAATCCAAAGGTTGGGTTGAGCTAGAATGCAGGAGCAATATGTCGATTAAACGCAGAGCAAAGATACCTCATGGTAGCAGTAGAAGAGTCTTTTCGCTTCTTTCCCAACATATCCCCAACGGGACAGCCGACCTCCATTGCTGTTTAGAAACCAAGAAGGCACAGAGACGACCCAAGCGAAGCAGAATGACGACGACGCTCACGAGAACAACGAACCACAATCCTGTCACCCAACCACTGCCTAGAGCAGCCGTCCAGCCCTGAGGGTAGGAAGAAGAGGGCGGCGAGTAATCAGAACTCCTGTGTCCCCTAACAACCACAATATCATTCCTCCCGGACATACTGACGGACAGGTCGGTGTCCGCCTTCAGATCTCCACCTCCGCTCCACACTTCTCCTGCTCCCTGCACCTAGTGACCGGAGGATCTATATTGGGTTCGTGAGCCTGATGGTTGATTTGCGCGCTTGGTGCAGATCCCGCCTCTGGTCGTGAGGATTTCGCGCTTCCGCCTCGTGGGACTCAGGGGGCGGGGGCGTCGTCATCTTCTTGGTGGGATTGATCTTTGCTCGAAGGCGAAGGTCGGGAACATATGGGGATGCAGTGGGAGGCAGTGCACTATTTTGATCGGCGGCATGTGGGCAAAGGGTTGAAGCCCTTGCAACCCCATGATGTCGCTTTCCACCCCAACCAAGCTCTCATAGCTCTTGGAAATATTTGGTGAGCAGATGGAAAACTGAGAAGAATCAAGAGATGACCAGACGAAAGCTCTTACAGAAGAAGGTCGTGAAAATTGCAAAACAAACATACAACGTTATATGGCATATAGGACTTCTTTGTAATTAAGAAAAATGAGTGTGAAAAATTGCATAGAAAACCCCCAACGGGATTTCATATATAGTATAGATGTGTTCGGATGCCAACTTATGAAATACCACAAAAATTCAACGCTTGGGACGACATTTTGACTACCCCAAGAAAAACTAGCTAGGGGCCTGAGGCCTTAGCTATTTTTTCTCCCACGCTTCGTAACCCTAGCCCAGTGGCGATGCCCAGTAGCCCCCCCTATCTCCTCGAGGCTCTCTCTTGTAGGTTCAAGTGGTGGGATATAATGTTGTATGCCATTTTTCCACATGAATTAAGCCTAATATAGTATAGTTAGTACATAGTCGTACTCAGAGGAAAAATTAGTTTTGTCTCAAGAGGTTCTCATGATTACTAGTAGTCATTATATATAGGATTGCATGTGTCACTAGCATCCAAAGAACTCTATGTGAAGTATGCTCACCCTTATGGTGAGCATGGTAACCACAATACATACTCATGCATGTATGCCACGTTGGGCAGGACTCAGGCTCGGGTTTGTGGGTTGCGAAAATTATCTTCTATTTTTTTTCACAAGAAAACAACTACGTAATTAATTATTAAATTGATTAATTATTTCTTTCCTAAGAGGATTTATTAATCTGGATCAGAGAATGATTGTCTCGTGTATTTTGTTAGTGTACAAGAGTGTCTGTGTGATCGTGTGATGTGGGGTGTTGAGAGGGTTATAAATAAGTCTGTGGTTATTAGGGTCAATTACAAAATCTAAGCAATAGTCGCTGTCATTCGAGTGTGAGAAAAAAATCTAGCCCCAGAACTTGTCTCCTCCTCTATCATCACTCCAGAAGTACCTCATGAAGATCTTATGTGTGAAGTTTATTCGTCCTTTCTTTCCCTTAGAGACACGATCTTTGGGGTGGTGGTACATGCGATCACTGGGATGTACTGGTGGTGTGCGTTGTTCATCGTCAAAGTGCAAGCTAGATGACCTTCTTCTACATGTTCGTGACTGGGATTGACTAAAAGAATGACGCTCATTCAAGGGGATAGTCACTCGCTGATTTTCTAAGCATTATGTCTAGTTTCTCAACAGACGATCTGATCTGGAGTTTCCAACTTTGTTATTACTTTCTCTTCTCGTGTGTTGTTTTTTCTATGTATTTTTTATATGAACTTCGCCTGAAATTGTTAACTTAATTGAAACTATTGTTGTTGCATGTAACAAAGTAAAAATGTATATCCAACAGTTTTAAAGAAATCAGTCTATTGTTATTAGTTAACAATTTCTGACCATTGTTTTGGCACAAAATTTGACATGTCGAATATGTTTGATAAATTTACCGATTCTAACTTTGTCATCGGCAAATCAGAATGCAAATTTGGCGATATGGTGGGTTATGATTAGTTTATAGAAGAGGTGAACCTGGACTAATAAATGAAAATGTCCCTGACAGTGTGAAAATAATTTCATATTTGAAGAAGGCTGATAGGATATGCCAAGGGTTAATCTTGTTTATTTTAAACAACAAATTGTATGATTCATACTCTAGGTCAACTATTACCACTTCCAAGGTTTTTTTGGAGGATTTAGGAAAGAATATAATACAAAAAAGCATAGTATAGAAAAGTATTGTGTTTCTAAGTTTCTATAGTTCTATAAACCCGTTTCTGACCAAACTCATGACTTTCAACTCTTGTGCCAGGAGCTCCTAGATGCGGGCATGAAATATCCTAATAAGTTTATGGTTATGACCATTATAGAGAAATCTTCTAGATCTAGAGAGTTGTTTGGCATGAGTTTCAAGCATCCCAAAGGAGACATGTCAATGAGCAATTTTATGATGGGCATTAACATATAAGAGGAGCACTTGAAAGAGAAGAATGTAAAGTTACAATTGATGTAAACCCCACTATCAATTTTACTATTACTATGAATAAAGATAAGAAATCAATAGTACATTTAAACCTAAGGCTAAGATCCATAAGAAACTGAAGAACAACCACATCATACATGTGGATAGGTTGGCCATTTAAATAAGGATTGTCCTTGAAGAAGGCAAATAAAGTTGTCGCATCTGTAACTGAGGAGGTTGTAGTCAATATGATGACTACTTTATTGAACCTCAATGATGGGTATGTGTCTATAAAACTTGATGTGCTTTCAACTTTTGAACTGCTTTATTGGGTTATCGACGTTGGGACTAATGTACATGTTTGTATTGACAAATTCCCATTTGTGTTTTACCAGACCTCAAGAGGTCGATCCTTGACTTTAGGAGACTCAGGCTATGTAAAAGTAAAATGTGAAAGATAGGTGGACTTGAAGTTTCCTTCGGGAAAGGTTTTGGATCTTCATAGAGTCAAACATGCTCCATCCATTTGGCACAATATCATTAGTGGTACAATCATTGTTAGGGGTGACTTTAGAATATACTGATGACTAAAAATGTAATAAGGCAATATTACATGCCTTTGTTACTCTTTATTTTTTGGTAAAGGGTACTTATGTGACACGGAGAACCTCTTTAATATTATTGTTGAATCTATTTTAAATTTGAATGAAAGTAGTTGTGTTCGCATGAATCTTGTATCTTCTAACATATGTCATAGTCATTTGGAACATGTTAATGGTAGCTCAATGAAATGGATGGTGAATGTAGATTTAATTCCTCAATCTGATATTAATAACAGTATATGTGAAATTTGTATGCAAGCTAAATTGTCTTGAAAGCCTTTTCATTATAAGAATAGGAATTTCTAAAATTTAGTATTTAGTGCACACTGATATCTACAAGTTTAATGGGATTACTACTAGAGATCAAAAATGTTATATTATAACTTTTATTGATGATTCAAGTAGATATTGTCATGTATATTTTCTTAAAAGTAAAAATGAGGAATTAGAAAAATCCAAAATATTTAAGTAAGAAGCTAAAAATCTGGCTACTAAAGTACTTAAACAATTAAGGTTGATAGGGGAAGAGAGTACACCTCAACCATGTTCATTGAATATTTTTCATTTCCATGGTGCATTTCATGAGGTTACCACTCCTTATTCGCCGCAATCTAATGAGATTGCAGAAGCTAAGAATCAAACCCTGATAGATATGGTTAATATCTTACTCCAAACCTCAAGTCTATCCAACTTTATGTGGGAGAGATCTTTGAATATGACTTACCATATTCTGAATAGAGTTCCCCCATAAACATAAAGACAAAAGTTTGTTTGAGATATGGAGAGGGAGAAAAGTGAGTTCCAAGTATCTTTGAGTGTAGGGGTGCCTTGCTAAGGTACTTGTCCCTAATGACAAGAGGAAAAATTAGGACAAAAAATGGTTGATGTCATCTTCTTCAATTATGTAGAGACATGTTATGCCTATAGATTCTTGATTGTGAAGTCTGAAACCTCAGCCATTGATGTCAATGCACATTTGCAACTATGTGATGCTACATTCTATGAGGGTGTGTTTCCCATGAATTTGGTGTGCCCAAAAAGTATCACAAGAGGATCCATTAACCACATGTTCCATTCAAGAGCATGTGCAAAGGTTATAAATGTGGGGTGGGGGCTCAAAACATACTATTTCAAAATTTGATGATTCTAAAGAAAGGATTGAACCAAGGAGAAGTAAATGGCTGAGGACATCTATGGATCTTGGAAGTGAGTTTCTCATTTATGATATTGAGGATGATCATATATCTTTTAGACAAGCTTTGGAGTCTCTAAAAGCTATGTTTTGGAAAGAATTCGTTGACTATGAAAGTAGATCAATTCTCTCAAATGGAACTTGGGAATTAGTACATTTATGTCCTGGTTGTTCTAAAGCTGGATGCAAAAGGATATTTATAGATAAAATTAATGCAAATGGGACAATCAATAAGTATAAAGCTAGATTGGTTTCTATGGGTTACACACAGTGGGAAGGAATAGATTAGTTTGATACATATTCTCTTATTTCCAGTATGACCACAATCCAACTACTTATAGTATTAGCTTCCATTTTTATTCTCTCTATCCATCATATGGATGTAAATACCATGTTGTTACACAGTCATCTTCAAGAGGATATATATATGTAACCTGGGGAATTTTTTTGTCATGGAATGAGTCTAATGGCATGAGAAGTTTGATTTGTGGTATCATTATTTGGCCTTTTTTCTAATAATTTATATAAGTGTGTTTATTGTAAAATTGTCAATGATGATTTATTTTGTTATGCTTATATGGAAATGGTATCTTGTTTTTTGGTTCCAATATGGAAGTAGTAAATGAGATAAAGTCATTCTTGTGTGGAAAGTTTGAGATGAAGGATATGGGTGTCGCTGGTGAGATTTTAGGGTTTAAATTCATAAGGTATACTAATGTATAATTCTCTCACAATCTCACTATGTTGAGAAGATAGTGGATTGGTTTGAGTACACATCACGTAAACCTATTATGACTCCATGTGATTCATCCAAGGCCTTGTTCAAGAATGATACTGGAATTCTAGTGTCTCAATTATGATACTCTCAAATTATGTAAAGTTTGATGTATCTTACGAGCTGCACATGACCATGCATTTCTTTGGCCATGAGAAAGTTAAGTAGATACACTAGTCGTGCCTACAATACTCATTGAGAAGCTCTTAATATAGTGTTGAGGTATCTCAAGGGAGCTTGTTCCCTTAGGTTGCGTTACACCAAAACATGCTTCTGTAGTCGAAGGATATAAGGATGCAAGTTGGATTTCCATGAACTCTGGGAGTAATGGTGTCTCAGTTTATGTATTCCTATGGGGAGTAGTGATGTTGCTTGGAGGTCTAAGAAATAGACCTTATGTCTCGATCATCTTTTGAGGATGATTTGTGTACTTTAGATGAAACTGGATTGGAAGATGAATGGATACATGGACTTATGTCCATATTACCTATGGTAATGAAGCTGCTTCCTGCAATTTCAGTTCACTATGATCGCAATACAACCATTTCTACGATAAAGAGTTTCAAGTACAATGAAAAATAGTGTAGACACCTCCAAGTCAGACTCAAGTCCATAACGGAAGTAGTTTCTAATAGGGTAGTGGTTGTGTACTACGTAGGTACCAAAGATAATACAGTTGGTCCTTTAACTAAATGTCTTAACCTAGACTTAGTTGAGAAATACATGGTGGAGATGGGATTAAAACCCCTTATATTTGTAGGCAATAGTAATCCAATCCAAAAGAGTAGAGATCCCACAAATTGAGTTCAATATGGTTATAACAAGTTATCAGGTGCATTAGATGACACTATGAATTTCCATTGATGCTTCTTGCATGTGTGTCAATCCCCTAGGAAACCTACTAGTGTCATGATTGAAAGTTAGTAAGAGAATAGTCTCTGAATGGCATCAAGTATTAGGATGGGATTCTAGTAGTACATCCTTAGAGACTCTAACTAAATGGTTGATGTTGTGTAGGCTACAACAGGAGAATTGGGTTGTTCCCTGATATCAATCATGACATGTTTTATATCATCATCATCATCAACAACTAAGCCTCAATCCCAACTATGTTGGGTTCGTCTACACGAATCCTTCTTTTCCATTCAGCTCTATCATGGGTCATATTCTGGTTGAGATGTAGAGATTCAAAATCTCTCTTTATAAGCTCTTCCCATGTTAATTTAGGCCTTCCTCTTCTTCTATTAATTGTGCTTGTCTCAATAGTATTTCTTCATATAGGCGCATTAGTCGGTCTGCGTTGCACATGTCCATACCATATGATCCGGCCCTCGTGCAACTTGTCCCCAATGCTCACAACCCCCACTTTATTCCTTATATAGTCATTTCTCAAGCGATCTTTTCTTGTCTTCCCACACATCCATCTCAACATATGCATTTCAGCCATGTTCATCTTGTTGAGTCCTTGTTTCATCACCGCCCAACATTCACTCCCATAGAGCATGGCTGGTCGTATAGTAGTTTTGTAAAACTTGCTTTTTAGTCTGAAAGGGATCTTCTGATCACATAACACTCTAGTTGCACTCCTCTATTTCAACCATCCTGCAGTGATCCTATGACAAACATCATTTTAGACATCCCCATCTATTTGAATGATAGAGCCCAAGTAACAAAATTTATCACATTTTGGTATATCTACGCCGTCCAACTTGGCTCCACCATTCACACTGTGAGATTGGCTGAAATTGCAATGCATATACTCAGTTTTTCTCCTACTAATCATCAATCCAGTTGATTCCAGTGCCTTTCTCCGAAGTTCAACTTTATCATTCAAACCATCTTTAGTTTTTTCAATCAATACAATATCATCAGCAAATAACATACACCAAGGAACTTCATCATGAACATTCTTTGTCGACTCATCTATAACAAGAATGAATAGATATGAGCTGAGAGTGGATCCTTAGTGTACCCCAACTATGATGGGAAATGTTGGTGTCTCTCCTCCAGGAGTCTTCACACTTGCAGTAGAGCTATCATACATGTCTTTAATCAAGTCAATGTATTGGATTGGCACACCCTTTTTCCTTAAAATCATCCACAAACCTTCTTTGGGTACTGGATCATAAGCCTTTTCTAAATCGATAAAAACCGTGTGAAGATCTCTTTTTCTTTCCCTATACTTCTCCATAAGCCTCCTTATTAGAAAAATAACATCTATTGTTGATCTACCAGGAATGAAACCAAATTGGTTGTTTGATATCTGCATTATATATCTTATCCTTTGCTCAATAATCCTCTCCCAAAGTTTCATTGTGTGACTCGTCAACTTGATACCTCTATAGTTTGTGCAGCTCTGAACATCACCTTTGTTCTTATAGATGGGGTCTATGGTACTATTTCTCCACTAATCTGGCATATTCTTTGTCTTCATAATCTTATTAAATCAATTTGTTAACCACATAACTCCTTCATTCCCCATACTCTTCCATACTTCAATGGGAATATCGTCTGGTCCACATGCCTTTCTCATTTTCATCTTTTTCAAGGAATTCTTGTGTGTAAATGATATCTCTTGTATCCCTATCACACGAGTCTTTAACATTATTTATAGTATCTCCATTGAAAATCTTATGGAAGTAATTTCTCCATTGGTTCGTGATATCATTGTCCTTTACCAGCACTCTACCATCTGCATTCTTGATGCATTTTACTTGACTCATGTCTCTTCCTTTCCTTTTTCTTATACGAACCATTTTATATATATCCTTTTCCCCTTCTCTAATGTCCAACTTCTTATAAATATCATCAAAGTATCTAGACCTTTCCTCCTGAACAACCTTTTTTGCTTGATTGTATCTCTGGAACATTGCATCATCTCGAGTTTTGGGCATGACATATTTTGTATGCATGACCTTAATGCATTGTTTTTATTTTCTATCATGTCTTTATTGTGTTGTTACCAACTATACTACTATACCCAAGGTTTAGGTTCAATATTTGTGTTCAACTAGTTCCTGTAGGAGTCAAAGTTGGATAACTCAAGCATGGTTTAACTAAAAGGTACATGTTGAAAACATAGTATCTAGGACTGAGTAGCATAGCACACTACACATTGGACTTTATGGGGTATTGTTGGATATAATGGTTGTATTTCATTTATCTACATGAGTTAAGCCCAATGTAGTACAAGTAGCAGATAGTGGATAGTTAGTAAAAAGTAGTTTTCTCTATTATGCAAATGAAAGAGGTTTTAGTCTCACATTGGTCAAATCCTATAACTTTTGTTGTCCTTATATGTAGGATTGCATGTGACACTAGTGTCCAAAAGGCTCTAGGGGAGAGTATGCTCACGCTTGTGGTGGGTATGGTGACCACAACAGACATGCACACACGTGCCATGCCATGCCTCACCTAGCCTGGCCTGGTTGGGCCGGGCTCGGGCTTGTGGGTTGTGGGTTGTAAGAATTGTCTTCCATCTTCCATTTCTTTTTGCACAAGAAAATAAAAAATTAATTAATTATTAAATCAATTAATTATTTCTTCTCTAAGAGGATTTATAAATCTAAATTGGAGAGTGATTATATCATGTCTTTTGTTATGTGTACAAGAGAGACTATGTGATCGTGTCTAATTGGGAATAGGATGTGGGGCATTGAGAGGGTTATAAACAAGCCTCTACCCATTAGGGTTAATCACACTCTGAACAACAGTCATTGTCATTTGAATGTGAGAAAAATACTAACCCCAGAACTTGTCTCCTCTTTGTTGTTGCTCCTAAAGTACCTCACTGAGATTCTTCTCGTGTGAAAAGTTTCTGTGTCCTCCCTTTCTGTCAGAAACATGATCAATTGGGTGGTGGTATGCATAATCTTTGAGCTGCACTTGTAGTGCATGTTGTTCGTCATCAAAGTGTGTGCTAGACGATCTTCTTCTATAGGTTTGTAATTAGATCGACTAAAATAACTACGCTCATCTAAGAGGATTGTCAAATGTTTATTTCCTTAAGTATTATGTCTTGTTTTTCAATGGACAATCTAGTCTAGAGTGTCTAACTATGTTTTACTTTATGTTCTTTTCAACTATTTGTTCTATGCATTTCTTATCTAGATCTAGTATGGAAGTGTTAACTTCATTGAAATTGTTGCTACATGTAACGATCTAAAAATTTGTATACAACACAAGTGTCAGCTCTAGTGGCGCCTGGTAAGATGGCAAAAGAATTACTAGAAAAATGTGGAAGACTCTCCATTGTGGAGGAGGAATAGGATATCCTTGACATGAATGAAGAGGAGGCAATGATGGATGAAGAGCATCTTGAATTTGCTTTATGGTAATGATTCTAAATGTTAGTCTATATAATTTCTAGGCCATGAAGAAAACACTGGCACATACGTGGGCGATGGCCAACAAAGTTCTCTTTGAATCCATTGATCATTCAACCTTTATTATATAGTTGATCCATTGGAAAGATAAGAACATGATTGTTGATGTAGGGTCATGGAACGTTGACAATAAATTGATGCTTACAAAGGAAGTTGATCTTGTAGACCAGCATGACAAGATTGAATTCATGCAATGAGCATTTTAGGCAAGGATCTATTACCTAATGTTGGGGTACATATCAATATTTGTTGTAACTACGAGCATCAGAAGAATAGGAGAAGTGGTGGAGGTGGATCATGATGACCTGGGATGGGAGACATCTACTAGGATTAGATTGAAGATTGAAAATGAAAAAAACATTCATGAGGTTCCAGCACATCAGAACCAATGAAGGGAATTTAGTGGATCTGCAGATTAAGTACAAAAGGTTGTCGAACTTTTGCTACAATATAGTACATTCTAAAAAGGACTGTGAACTCTTTTACAAGGAGCAACTTAGTTTAAGGGATTGGGGCTCATGTATGCATGTATCTCCTAAGAAAGATAGGGTGTTGGCCCTAGAAGAACCTTATGATGATGTTGACTTAGCGTCTAAGAAGAAATTGTAGTTTTCCAGGATGAAAGGGGAGAAAGCACATGGTTTATCAGTTGATCTGAGAAAGTAGGATATGTCAGCCTTGGGATAGGCAAACATTGAAATGGTTGGGGGCATGGTTAGGAACCAACGAACAACCACATGTCATGAGTCGTGGCTATAGAATCTATTGGATGAAGAGTTGGGGAGATCCATTAAATAGAACCAAGCTATGAGATCGTAAAGGAAGTCTCAAAGACTGTCACAAGGCAGATCATGAAGTAGGGAGTTATGAACATAGATGATGATGAAGTGTTGGAGGCCTTAGGGTATGGGATATGAGGAAGAAATGACACATTTCTCACACTAATATTTAAGACGGTGCATGATGATAGAGGACAAAGGAGGGTGTTACACCCCTGAGGGTCTTGCAGCAACTAGTGTGTAACGACCACGTCTCCCGGTAACCCCCAATTAAGGGAGACCCGAAGGTCAGATCCATTATTCAACTAACAGGATCAAAGGTTCGGCAAATAATCAATAACAATTAATAAACTTTACCAACTAAATTGAAAATTGGTATAAAATAAAACTTTGTTTACCTTTTAAAATCTGGGATTTCTAAACTTCTATCCATGAAGATAATAATCTAACTAATCCTCCTATGCACGCTACTTCTCATTTAATTCCACATATGCCACTTTACTGTTTGTTCTTTTCATTGCACCTAAAGCGCCGACAAACAAAATGTCGGTCAGCAAGAAGCTGGTATGTGGGCGAAACAATAATTGTGCAACAATAGTAACAAAGTAATCAACCAATTATCATTTAACAGCCAAGATTACATTTTAAACCATACTACTCAATCCCTTCCTATCCCCTATCTCTGTGATGTCCCTGTAGCGGACTGAGATACTACCTCTCTCTAGATAGATCCTTATTAAACCCCGCATGATCCTACCTAATAGGTAGATCAATATCTAGGGTTGAGTCGCATGGCACTACCCATAGGTAGTCCAATCTCTAACTCAATGTGATTTGATGGACCAACACCATTGGTAGTCATTTACTAAGTCATCCAATGACCTGATGGGCCTACCCCATTGGTAGCCATTTACTAGGTCAACCCATTAAGCTACAGAGGGGACTAGGATCTGAGCTAGTAGGCATATTTCCTATGTGATAGTCATATTCACATTATACTTTTACATGAATTAAATACATCCAACAGTTTAATTCAAGCCACGATGGAAACATCAATAAAATCCTGGAAAACTAATACGGGTAGTCATAAGCGTAACCACATACCTGTACATGCAGATTCAGGTGCAGGAATAATCCAAACAACAATAGGCAAGAAATTCATTCAATAAGATCCTGAAATAATTATAAAATTTCCTTTTATTACTCGTGTCATCAAGATCCATTAAACCTAGCTCGCTTCCTAGGGTTTCTAGTCCACTTTTTTTTAGGGTTTCCATAGCAATTAGGGTTTCCTTCATCTTTTACTATTTTAAACCCTAATTTAACATAATTGATCGCAAACCCTAATTATTTCCACATCTAATCCTCAATTCCAGATTAAAGGCATAATTAACCATGAATTAAGCTCATTAAGCCTCTTTTACATTAAAGCTACCATTTTTATCCTTTTAATTCATGACAAGATCATTATACACATTTATCATCAATTTGTAGTGCATTATGCTCTAATACTCATATGAACGTTATTTATCATTAATTCTACCTTGATTCATTCAAAAACCCTAATTTCTACATCAAGGTTATTTATTCACAAATTAGGAACTTTAATGCTCGAAACAACTTAGAATCATTATATCTCATCTTTATCCACTACCTTGAATCATTAAAGTTATTAAGAGTCGAATTTACCAACATTAGGGTTTCAAGGCCCATTAAAGTATTATTCATGCACATGAAACTCTAAGTTAAATCAATTACGTGCAAAACTCATCCTTTTTGTTCCTAATGTTCCCTTTTATCATTAACAGACTAATATCAACTTTAAACATCAATTAAACCCCACTAATCACATTAATCATTCCCAATTAGGGTTTCTTTAATCATCATTACATTCAAGTTAATAACATCCATTACTTTTCGAATTGAAATATGAATTAGGCTTCAAATATATTTTATTTAGATTCCTCTCGATTTTCTGAGCAAAATTCATGTATAATACACATCTATCCGAGCTATGGTTATTTAGTTACAAATTTAACAAGAATCACTTACTTCAGGCCAAACACAGAGCGCCACGTCGCCTTATGCATGCAACACGACTTGCCTTTGAGTTTATAACCGAATTACGGTTTTGCCCTCATTGAGTCTATCTTCTCTTCAGCCCGTGGAGGGGCAAAACCGTCAAACGCGCCAATCCTCTTCTTCTACCTCGCGATGCTGTCAGGTGCGCCGACCTGCAGCCCTAGTCGCGATCCGCGCGATGACTGCTGCTCCTCCTCCACTCGACGACCCTCCAAACCTTCCCCTTTGCCTCCGTCACACTACCACACCCCCGTAGCCACTCCTAGCTCACACCGAGGATGACAGATTCATACGGCCAGGTCTGCACTCGCGGCCCACTTGCAGCTGACTAGGTCTGCTCGCGGAGGTCTTCCCAAGGTCCTACGGCTGCTGCCTACCTTTACTCTGGCTCCGCAGCATCCCGCCGTACCTAGGGCGCCGCCTAGGTGCGACCGAGGTGGCCAGAGCCAGGCCAGTAGTGGTGTCCAAGGTGGTAGATCTTGCAGATCTGCTAGGCGCTTTGGGCATAGCTGGGAGCAAAGGTGATGGAAGCCAATTATCCAGATCGTTGGGGTAGCTTCGTGCCTTCACCAATAACTCACCACAGCCGCATATAGGTTCCAAGGTTGCTCTACCCTTTGGGTTAGGGTTTGGACAAAGAAGAAGGAGAAGAGAGGGTTGAATATGTGGGATTCTTCTTCTACTCAGGCCAGAGATCAACCCTTTATATAGGGGTGCGTATCCATGCCCTAAGACACTTGCCCATGAAGAAACAAACTTCTTTCCTAATAGGAATCCAATTTCTTCATAAAGAAGCAAGATCTCTCTCTCTCTCTCTCATACTTCCTTATTATTCCTTCTCCTTTTTATATTAGGATTTCAAAAATTATTTCCTCTTTATTCCTTGTACTTGCCTTTTAATTAATTGGCACATAATTATGTTTTCTTTTGATAGACAATACTTCCTTGCATCAATATTACAAAATTCATCAATAATATATCACATTATGCTCTTATTTTGCTATCTTGGTATTTTCTCTTTCTTTCCTCTTTATTGGGGCTCCTTGGACCCCAAGAGACTCAAAGAATTCGAAAGTACTTTTTTAAGGAATACTCATTATCCTTAAATGCATCAATATGCATTATTCACATTGTCTCGTTTATTTCTCATTATTAGGTTGATTCCTTATTAAAATATCCCCCTTTTTTTAGGATTTCTCTTTATTTCTCTTTTATTTTCCTCATCAGTATTCCTTTTATTATTAGGAATCCTTGGGATACGAAATTCTACCAAGGATAACTCAATTACACCTCTTTTCACTTACTTTCCACATTTTACCATTGTTTCCAATTTCTTTCTTAACAAAGAAATACTTAATTGATCTTTTTCTTTTCTTTTTGCATTATCATGCAACTTTTGACTCCTTGGAACTCAAGGAACTCATGTGGCACGAAATCCCTCTTTGGATTTGCCTTCTAGAGGTTTCCACACCTTTCTTTTCTCAAAAACTCAATTATTCATTCATTAATTGAATTTCCTTGTTATTGGGCCCAATAAAGCCCACAAATCAAACAACAAGGCTATTTTAAACGAAATCCATTTATTCACAACAAGTTATATCATGTTTTTGTCCAAATATCTTTAATATGAGAAATTACATTTCTCACCAAAGGAACCCAAAATTTGGGGTTGTAACATCCTTCCCCTCTTATGAGAATTTTTCCCTCAAAATTCCATCAAGAAAGCAAACAAACACGATAAGTCTTCTTATGTCCATCATGGCTTCCATGTGGCTTCACCCTTTCCATGGTGTTTCCCAAGAACCTTCATTATCTCATTTCCTTCCATCTGAGTTCTTTCTCACCTTGGTATATCGTACCCTCATAGGTGACTTAGGACTTTTCAGCCTTTCAAAAGCTGAATAGGTTCAGGGCACATCACCTGGCTTGGGTACCTCACATAGTGCTCTAGATCAGACTCATGCAACACATCATTTTATCCTGAGGGGTAAGGTTAATCACAACCATCTCCACCAATCCATCTCAAATGGACCCATATATCGAGGATTCAGTTTTCTCAGCTGTAGCTTAGAGGGGTCGGATTTTCACGTCACATATTCTCCCACAGTGAACTGCATGTCACTCTACTTTGCATCAGCTCGTGACTCATGCCACCACTGGGCTCTCTCTCCCAGCCATTGGACGATCAAAGTGACTTCATCTGCACACACTGTGGTTCTTTTCTAACCTTCGCGAGGCCTCTTTTACCAACATCATCTTAATGAAGTGGTGACCGACACAACCTCTCTATAAGACTTCTTGCGTCCCGATAAAGGCTATGGTGGTTAACATCACATCTTAAGATTTGTCTCTTTGTATCACCCGGAATGAGCACACATGCTCTCATCAAACCCTCTAGTCTGGATCATACTAACCATTAGTAAGGGGTGATAAACTGTACTATTTTTTGAGTTCTTCATGTATCTACTTCCACCTTATGGAAGTGAACCTTCTACTCATGCTCAACAACTTTTGAGCTCACATCATGGTGTAGTTGAACCATTTCTCTCTCTATAGTAAGTAGTTCAACCCGATCTGTCACTTGACAATACTCCTTCTTTCTCTTGTCATCTAGGTAAGGCGATCTACCATAACCCATATTGCACCTTGACCTTCTTGGTCAAGGGGAGACTTACCACAACATTCATAGTGGATGAACTCCATTCCCTCTTGGGGATTCTAAGTCAAAGCACTGGGTTACTGGTGTTCGTCCTTCGCCTCCTAGCTTGCATGGCCACATGCTACATGCAACTTTGTTTTAAGCATCCAAAGTGCCACTATCACTTACCATCTTTGTAGTTTCACGGTGTTTGGTGATCTTAAAACCATGATCTCCTGTATGTCATGATTCCTTAAGGTCGACTCCTCGAAAGCACTAAACCACCCTCAATAGGGTTTTATCACATTCCTTTCCAAAGAAGTACATCTGAGGTTCGACAACCATCCTTTCATTATATCACAGACTAGGTTGACTATCCAAACAACCACTAATCTTATTCAATAGATCTTTTTATATCTAAGTGTTATCCAAATCTATCTTTTTTTTCCAACTCAAGGTTAGCCTAACAACCTCAACTTCTTCTAGCTTCCAGCTAAACTAGGCACTATATCTCAACCAGAGCATTCATTACCACTTCCTATCCTTAGGTGTTAGGTAACATACACCTCCATGTATTATTCTTATCATCTCAAACTCTAAGTTTATCTTCATCAAGAAACTCTGAACTCATCCACCTGGTGATCAATCTCAACCTTGTATAACTTGCAAATTCCACAAAGCTTCTACTAGGAACATCCTTACAAGGTGATTATCTTAATACTTTTATCGTTTGTACTTGTTCATGTATCATTCACTCCACTAAGGTATGTTATCATCTCTATCCTCATACCTTGTAGCAACGTTCCAACTCACGTTATCTTTACCCTTGGTGTATGGCATGCGTACTGTCCTATCTCTCACTCCCATAACAAGAAGAAATAAGCATTTGGCGGCCGTCCAAATACAGAGTTCTTCCTATTCCAAGAGTAGAGATAGTACAACCCTCATTACCAGTACACTTTTAAATCTGAGTTAGAACGTGAAACTTATGTCTATACATCACAAACATCATGATATCAAAATTACTTCCATGGAAAACTGGTCTCGAACTTACTTGGTCCAAGCACAATCCTTAGTCATCTCCTCTAGGTCTATAGGGTGTCAGCACTTTTGGGATTATCCCTCTTCCCTTATGCATCCAGAGAGTGCCCTACTAATCTGCCCTTTGGGTCCCATGAGTTCATGAAGGTGATCAATCTCCTAACCCGTGGCCCTTAGATAATGATAGCTGTTACCTCCCGACCCTATGGTCATGTGCAACTAGGGAATTAGGTAACTCCTACTTCCATCAGTCTTATCCCCACCTGAACCTAGGATAGACTTAGGATTCTATCATAGTACATGTATGACTTAGAACCTTACCCAAGCCTTCATCACCTCTCTCCCTGCATTCTTGGGTTGTCTTTCATCCATTCTCAGGGATCATGGCGACCTGCCTACCTTGGTCAGGACCCATACCGGTTACCTCCATGGTAACACATTCACATGCACGTAGAGATGGTTATCTATGGGTATGCAGGTTCATTCTCATACCATGTACTCTTCACTTAGCTCCTCAGATTTTATAAAACTTCTTTAGGTTACTTCAAAGCCAAAAAAACTGGTATACACCCTACAAAAGGGTCCCTCTCCCAGGATGGGAGAAAACTACACCTTGATAACAAAGGTCACAACCATCCTTAGGGTTTATATTCCCAGTAGCTACTAAGGCACAAGCAGACCACCTACTAAGCCATGCTAGGTCACACTTGTTCTCATCCTCAACATTAGACCAACTTAGCTGTGAGGGGTTCATCAGACATACCCTTACCTTGAGGGGTTTCCTGTACCTCTACACATTAAGAGTACCATGCTCAGAACTATAGAGACTCAAATCTCACCATGAGCATCGGGTACACTACTTCCCTTCTTAGGCCTAGGAATCCTAGGTTCACCTTTGGGTATCCAACTGCATGCTCAATCTCTTAACCACGAATCAAGCATGTCCAAGACATATCATGTACTTCCATGATCCTTCTACTCGAGCAACACTTTGGAGTTGAGTCCTCTTCCAGGAAAACCAACTAGGTATAAAGCCTCACAACTGATTACTTAAACCTCCTCAAGGTTTAAAGCACTCTTTATCTCATCTAGTAGGTAACCACTATCATCCGCTTAGATCGCATCATCCTCAACTTCCCACTGTTCCTTATGTATTGGAATCTAAGCTTCCAACCTTCTTGCTTGAGTCCTGTTTTTTTCTCTCTAGGGCTAACTCCACATCCAACCTTACCACCAGAGGTCCTTTCTCCATGAAGGATCAAGCCTCACTAGCATACCTCCACACGGGTGAAGCCTATGCTCAAACTTCTGTTTGCTCAAGATCATTCATAGCCATTTATGCTTATTTCATAAGCCATCCATCATGATCTCCTAACCAGGGTTTCATCAAGCTATACCCTACTTGCCTAAGCCTATAGGGTAACTATAGGTTCTCCTCTAACCTCATCCATGAAGGAGCTATCCTTCACTCTAGCATGCACGACCCTCTCCAGGGTTGGGTTGCCAAAGTTACTAGGTCATCTACCCTCTTATGGAATCCCAAAGGTATGTCCAACTAAACACTTGGTCAACCATGACATCTAACTCGTCATGTCATCTTCCTCTTTAACCTTCACTTAGGGTTAGGGTTAACATCGTCCTCAAAGGATGTGTTAGGTCTCTACATTTAATGGAGGTCTCTACCTCCAAGACTAACTCTCTCTACTCATCCTCCTACCAAGGAGGTCTATCCTCAGGTCTCTCTTGAGGGCAAAGATAACTCGTGTCATATGACCTAAGCATGTATCTATCCCTTTACGCTTACTCTATTAAGCTTATGTCCATGACATCTTATTTACATGCTTTTTATTAATTTGGTGGAGGATTCCTTAATCCTTATCAACCTTACCTGTACCTCAAGAGGGTGAGAAAAGAGAGAAAACCCTAAACCTTAAGGTCCTTAACAGAATTTGAGTTGAGAAAGGACGAACAAGATGAGAGAGTCCTAAAGGTATCTTATTTCGATTCATACCCTAAGACTTTGGCCAGACAGTCACACGGATCCGGGAGTCCTCGTATTCCGACTAGAGGTGCGGAGGAAAATATTGCCAACCCCCGGTCGTGATCCTTTTCTAGACACCTCCGTCTTTCGGATGATCCTCTAATAACTCCCTTCGGTTCTACAAAATTTGTAAAATTTAATAATTATTAAAGATTACTTGAGGAACCTATGCTCTGATACCAATTGTAATGACCCCGTCTCCCGGTAACCCCCAATTAAGGGAGACCCGAAGGTCAGAGCCGTTATTCAACTAATAGGATCAAAGGTTTGACAAATAATCAATAACAATTAATAAACTTTACCAACTAAACTGAAATTGGTATAAAATAAAACTTTGTTTACCTTTTAAAATCTGGGATTTCTAAACTTCTATCCATGAAGATACTAATCTAACTAATCCTCCTGTGCATGTTACTTCTCATTTAATTCCACATATGCCACTTTACTGTTTGTTCTTTTCATTGTACCTAAAGCACCGACAAACAAAACGTTAGTCAGCAAGAAGCTGGTATGTGGGGGGAACAATAATTGTGCAACTATAGTAACAAAGTAATTAGCCAATTATCATTTAACAGCCAAGATTACATTTTAAACCATACTACTCAATCCCTTCCTATCCCCTATCTCTGTGCTGTCCCTGCAGCGGACTGAGATACTACCTCTCTAGGTAGATCCTTATTAAACCCCGCATGATCCTACCTAACAGGTAGATCAATATCTAGGGTTGAGTCGCATGGCACTACCCATAGGTAGTCCAATCTCTAACTCAATGTGACTTGATGGACCTACCCCATTGGTAGACATTTACTAAGTCATCCAATGACCTAATGGGCCTACCCCATTGGTAGCCATTTACTAGGTCAACCCATTAAGCTACAGAGGGGACTAGGATCTGAGCTAGTAGGCATATTTCTTATGTGATAGTCATATTCACATTATACTTTTGCATGAATTAAATACATCCAACAGTTTAATTCAAGCCATGATGGAAACATCGATAAAATCCCGGAAAACTAATTTGGGTAGTCATAAGCATAACCACATACCTGTACATGCAGATTCAGGTGCAGGAATAATCGAAACAACAATAGGCAAGCAATGCATTCAATAAGATCCTGAAACAATTATAAAATTTTCTTTTATTACTCGTGTCATCAAGATCCATTAAACCTAGCTCACTTCCTAGGGTTTCTAGTCCACTTTTTTTTAGGGTTTCCATAGCAATTAGGGTTTCCTTCATCTTTTACTATTTTAAACCCTAATTTAACATAATTGATCACAAACACTAATTATTTCCACATCTAATCCTCAATTCCAGATTAAAGGCATAATTAACCATTAATTAAGCTCATTAAGCCTCTTTTACATTAAAGCTACAATTTTTATCCTTTTAATTCATGACAAGATCATTATACACATTTATCATCAATTTGTAGTTCATTATTCTCTAATACTCATATGAACGTAATTTATCATTAATTCTTCCTTGATTCATTCAAAAACCCTAATTTCTACATCAAGGTTATTTATCTACAAATTAGGAACTTTAATGCTCGAAACAGCTTAGAATCATTATATCTCATCTTTATCCACTACCTTGAATCATTAAAGCTATTAAGAGTCGAATTTACTAACATTAGGGTTTCAAGGCCCATTAAAGTATTATTTATGCACATGAAACTCTAAGTTAAATCAATTACGTGCAAAACTCATCCTTTTTGTTCCTAATGTTCCCTTTTATCATTAACAAACTAATATCAACATTAAACATCAATTAAACCACACTAATCACATGAATCATTCCCAATTAGTGTTTCTTTAATCATCATTACATTCAAGTTAATAACATCCATTACTTTTCGAATTGAAATCTGATTTAGGCATCAAATATATTTTATTTAGATTCCTCTCGATTTTTTGAGCAAAATTCATGTATAATGCGCATCTATCCGTGTTACGATTATTTAGTTACGAATTTAACAAGAATCACTTACTTCGGGCCAAACACAGAGTGCCACATCGCCTTATGCATGCAACATGACTTGCCTTTGAGTTTATAACCGAATTATGGTTTTGCCCTCATTGAGTCCATCTTCTCTTCAGCCCGTGGAGGGGAAGAACCATCAAATGCGCCAATCCTCTTCTTCTACCTCGTGATGCTGCCAGGTGCGCCGACCTGCAGCCCTAGTCGCGATCCACGCAACGACTGTTGCTCCTCCTCGACTCGACGACCCTCCAAACCTTCCCCTTTGCCTCCGTCACACCACCGCACCCCCGTAGCCACTCCTAGCTCACGCCGAGGATGGCAGATTCATGCGGCCAGGTCTGCACTTGCGGCCCGCTTGCAGCCGACTAGGTCTGCTCGCGGAGGTCTTCCCAAGGTCCTACGACTGCTGCCTACCTTTACTCTGGCTCCGCAGCATCCCGCCGTACCTAGGGTGCAGCCTAGGTGCAGCCGAGGTGGCTGGAGCCAGGCCAGCGGTGGTGTCCAAGGTGGTAGATCCTACAAATCTGCTAGGCGCTTTGGGCGTAGCTGGGAGCAAAGGTGATGGAAGACAATTATCCAGATCGTTGGGGTAGCTTCGTGCCTTCACCAATAACTCACCATAGCCGCCTATAGGTTCCAAGGTTGCTCTACCCTTTGGGTTAGGGTTTGGACAAAGAAGAAGGAGAAGAGAGGGTTGAATACGTGGGATTCTTCTTCTACTCAGGCCAGAGATCAACCCTTTATATAGGGGTGAGTATCCATGCCCTAAGACACTTGCCCATGAAGAAACAAACTTCTTTCCTAATAGGAATCCAATTCCTTCATAAAGAAGTAAGATATCTCTCTCTCTCATACTTCCTTATTATTCCTTCTCATTTTTATATTAGGATTTCGAAAATTATTTCCTCTTTATTCCTTCTACTTGCCTTTTAATTAATTGGTATGGAATTATGTTTTCTTTTGATAGAAAATACTTCCTTGCATCAATATTACAAATTCATCAATAATATATCACATTATGCTCTTATTTTGCAATCTTGGTATTTTCTCTTTCTTTCCTCTTTATTGGGGCTCCTTGGACCCCAAGAGACTCAAAGAATTCGAAATTGCTTTTTTAAGGAATACTCATTATCCTTAAATGCATCAATATGCATTATTTCGCATTGTCTCATTTATTTCTCATTATTAGGTTGATTCCTTATTAAAATATCCCCTTTTTTTGAGGATTTCTCTTTATTTCTCTTTTATTCTCCTCATCAGTATTCCTTTTATTATTAGGAATCCTTGGGATACAAAATTCTACCAAGGATAACTCAATTACACCTCTTTTCACTTAGTTTCCACATTTTACCATTGTTTCCAATTTCTTTCTTAACAAAGAAATACTTAATTGATCTTTTTCTTTTCTTTTTGTGTTATCATGCAACTTTTGACTCCTTGGAACTCAAGGAACTCATGTGGCACGTAATCCCTCTTTGGATTTGCCTTCTAGAGGTTTCCACACCTTTCTTTTCTCAAAAACTCAATTATTCATTCATTAATTGAATTTCCTTGTTATTGGGCCCAATTAAGCCCACAAATCAAACAACAAGGCTATTTTAAACGAAATCCATTTATTCACAACAAATTATATCTTTTTTTTTGTCCAAATATCTTTAATATGAGAAATTACATTTCTCACCAAAGGAACCCAAAATTTGGGGCTGTAACATAGTGACACTTGTGATCCCATAGGAGGAACAAAGAACTAAGAGGACAATAGAATCTAATGTTGAATGCATAAGTATTGGTGGAAGTAACTCAGGGGTAAACAGAAAGGTATTGTAACATACCGTACCTTGGACCCTACCCTAGAAGTTGACCTTTTGGGTTTGACTAAACAAGGTTGAGGTTAGAGTGATCCTAATAATCTAATGCATGAATAATGTAATCTAATAAGTCATATAATTCATTTGGTGATAATAAGATGATGAATAACTTAATTGGATGCATAATTTAGTTAATGGGCCTCTAATGGGCTAGATGATATAACCCATGTAACAAAGGCTCAAATTAAATAATAGATTTCAAATTCGTAATCTACACATTAAAATAAGCTTACATGTCAATTTTCATTTAATTTGGACCACCTTGAAATAACATGCTAAGTTATGAGAAAGAAATTGCCTAAAAGGAGTAATTAATAAATAAAAATAATAAATGACTCCAAAAGAGGAAAATAGTCTTATATTCGTGATCTACATAATACATATAGCCTTTGGGTAAATTTTCATCCAATTTGGAGATGGTTTGCTTCAAAGGTGAAATCAGGAGAGAGAAAGTGTGTAAAACCTTCAAAATAATAAATAAATGCTTAAACAACTCCAATATATAAAATTAAAGGCAAATTCGTATCCAACATGTTAAATATGACTTGTGGGTCAAGTTTTGTAATTTTTGGATAATCGTAATGTCATTAATGAAGGAGGAAAGAGAAAATAGTATTTGATTTGTTTAACCTATTAAAAGTTTCCAAAAGGCAAAACTAAGTATATAATTGGAATCTACATGCCTAATTTAACCTATGTGCAAAATTTGGTTTAATTTGGTTAATGATAAAACCCTAAATCGAAGAGAGAGATGAAGGTGCATTAATGTGGCCCACTTTGATTTAATCGGTATGATTTTATTTCCTTGTCACACTGTGATTTTATTTTTCCTTTATGTGTAGGCTTTTCTGGCCATTGGATTTGAATCGCACGATTCCTATAGCATCCCCTACCTTCGATCTCTTTGTCCCTGCGCAAACTGGGAAACCAGTTTCCCTTGCGTTTTCCTTCTCCGATTCCTCCCTTTCCTCTCCATCTTTTTCACGACTCTCTCCTTCTCCACCTTCCTTACCTTCACCCTCACCCAATGACCCTATAAAAGTAGGGTTTTTGGTCACCAATCCCCACAACTGTTGGGTGACCCCATGTTCCTCTGTTTCCCTATATGTTCCTCTTTTCTTCCTCCTGTTCTCACCCTCCTAGTGATCAGACTACTGGGAAATCGCTCCGAAACGTCGACGACACCTCTTATTTTGGTCTCCCAGTGTTGGTTCGGCCAGCGTTTCTCCAGAGTAGGTTCTCCCTACTCGCCGCATCGGCAACAATGTTCCCTGACTTCAGCGCCAAGGTGTAGGCTTCAAGGTCTTGGGATGGCTTTTGTAGGCCTCTTCGAGGAGGTCCGTGCCTTTGTTTTTGACCGGTTCTAGGTACAAGTGTTTTTCCCCTTCCTTGCCCTTTCCTTGTGATTTTTGGTGTGGTTGATAACCCAGTTTCACGATCTTAATCAGTTGTGTTTTCCCTCATCTCTGATCTCATCGTGTTCTCCTGAAGCTTGCTGGACTTTATGGGTTACCGATGGTAATATCTACTGCTTGCCTTTATGTTCTAGTCGATCCTTAAAGCCTTGCCACTGTGGTTTTCCCCCTTTTCTTCTTCGCTTCTGCTGGAGTTGTCGGCTCTCAGCCATGGCAGGAGCCTGTCTTTAGGGGTGAAGCCTCGTGCGATTTCTCACCTATACCCCCAGTTTTCCTTCCTCTTTGCTTTTTCTCGCGAAGGGTATAATAGTATTTTCTCCCATGTTTCTTTCCTTTGGGACGAGCCTGCCTGGCCGCGGACCTTGTGACCTGCCCTTCTCTATTTGAGCCACACATGCAGTGTGGTCCCCCTGTTCCCCTCTCTCGCAAGCTTTCTATGACTATGTGGATTTTTCAGATTTCCTTATTGGTCAATTTTCAAAAAGTGATAACTAATTAGAAAAATACAAATAAATACTCCTTAGAATCAGAAAAACAAGCTCTATCTAATGATATCATTTTTTATGACTAAATCTAATGTTTAATAACATGCATTTTTAATGGATCTAATTAATTAAGAATTAACTTATAAAAATCATAACTAGATATTTATAAGTAAGAAAAATATAATAAAATATGTTTTGGAATCCTAATAACTTAATATAAAATATGTCATAGTTTTGGAAACCTAATTCACATATCAATAAAAAGGCAATTTTAGGGTTTTTGAAATCAATATAAATCTAACCCTAATCCCATATATATGCTAATAGGTGCTTTTGAAGCCTAGGCATGGACCTAGAAGTGTCTTTGGATCATTTGATTCTGAAGTTGAGGTATGTTTGCATCCTCAATTATTCTTCTTGAGCAATTATCCTATTTTATTCTTTCTCTTGGTCCTATGGACAATAGCCTATACACATTGCTCTTATCTTTTGATATCATGGTTCTTGTGAACTATCTTATTTGTTATTGATCTTATGATCACGGATATTCTCTTGACTCTATTTTATATGCCTTGGTGCATGTTGGACTTTTGATATTATATGCCCACTGTGATGTGGAATTTTACTTGGTGATATATGCCACTTTGAAGTGGATTTTTTTTTATGTTTGAGTTATCCATTGTGTGATGGCAACCTTGTTAATTCTGACTATACTTTTCTACTTTCCTGTACATTAAACATGCTATGTGATTCAGTAACACTAGAGTAGTGTAATTGCATTGGTTTTGGGGTTATGTTCCCTTTATGCTTTTGGGATGGAGGTTATGTGCCCCATACCCGAGTTTCAGCTTTATGGGGGTTGGCCCAATTTTATATATATTGGGAGTTTGGTTATGTGCCATTCTCTATCAGGCTTCAGCTTTATGGGGGTTGGCCGTCATTGTCTTTATATTGTTCTAGGGCTATGCTTATCTCACATGCATGCAGGTTGATGACATTGTTGATGGGTTATGTGCTCAAATTGTTGATGGGTTATGTTCCCGCAACTTGATATGTGCTTATGTGGCACTACTTTATTTTTTTATGCCAAGTATCCCTTTTGTTGTGATATCTTCTCTTGGTACTCGTTTGGGTGGTACTTATCTCTTGCATGGGAAGCCTTTTATTTTGATGTCCTTTATATCCTTATATTGCTCAAAGTTTTTCTTTTTAGTATGCATATACCGGCCTTTGCTGATGTCTCATGTTGTTTCTCTTTTGCTGGGGTGTGCTTCCAACCCTAGGTGGAGGACATGGATGGCTTGACATGTGGACCCAGACTTAGTTTGTGATGATGAAGGTTGGAGACAATCTTGAGGTGGTTTAGATTTCCTCTACATGGATCCTAATGTTGTAAGTTTGTAACCCTTTGTTTTATAATTGAATATAGTCATGTTTTTATTCCGCTGCTATACTTTGGTCTTTTGATTATCATTATAAAAAGATTTGAAAATTTTACACCCACTCCATCACATCTTCTGAGTGTGTTTGGACTGGAGGTTTTATTGTTCAAAATTTTAGTAAGGAAGTGTTTTTGCTTCTTTACAACATGGTATCAGAGCCCATGGTAGTCAGAATCGACTATTTCAATTTTGTCTCCCTATAGAACGCTTGACTTAGTTAGTTACCTCTAAGTGATACGTTGACCCTAGATTTGATCAATGATGATCTTTTGTGTAACAAGGTTTGGTTTGAGGATGGGAATATGTTAGGAGATCTAAATATGGAAAGGTTGTGACTTGGTTTTCGCATTGAGTTTTGGCCAACTATTTGTTTTTACCTCGCAATATTTCCTATCTCCAAATATTATTTTCATTATACTACTATACATATAAAAGTTTTCTCAGGTTTGTCGATGTTTTCTTGAACTAAGTCACAATGAATAGAAACTATAGTTTGAGTAGAATCTAACCCTAGTTTTGTGACTAGGATTGATATAATGATGTAGTTGACCTACCCTATGACTTTTTGGATGTTCATGTAGGGTTGATAGGTCAGAGACATGAGGACCTAAAAGCTCAACCCTAGATGGTATGACTATTAGTTGGAAACATGAGGAACATAAATCTCTAAATACTTTCATAACTAAGAGATGAGGGTAGTTCTAAAAAGATGTTTAGTTTGACTTGTTAGGTTGAACCCTTTAAGGGGTGGAGAATAGTTGATAGTTGATGTTTGGATCTATAGATTTCGAGGATGAAATCCTTTTTAAGGAGTGGAGTGTTGTAACATACCGTACCTTGGACCTTACCCTATAAGTTGACCTTTTGGGTTTGACTAAACAAGGTTGAGGTTAGAGTGATCCTAATAATCTAAAGCATGAATAATGTAATCTAATATGTCATATAATTCATTTGGTGATAATAAGATGATGAATAACTTAATTGGATGCATAATTTAGTTAATGGGCCTCTAATGGGCTAGATGATATAACCCATGTAAGAAAGCCTCAAATTAAATAATAGATTTCAAATTCGTAATCTACACATTAAAATAGGCTCATGTTTCAATTTTCATTTAATTTGGACAACCTTGAAATAACATGCTACGTTATGAGAAAGAAATTGCCTAAAAGGAGTAATTAATAAATAAAAATAATAAATGACTCCAAAAAAGGAAAATAGTCTTATATTCGTGATCTACATAATAAATATAGCCTTTGGATAAATTTTCATCCAATTTGGAGAAGGTTTGCTTCAAAGGCAAAATCAGGAGAGAGAAAGTGTGTAAAACCTTCAAAATAATAAATAAATGCTTAAACAACTCCAATATATAAAATTAAATGCAAATTCGTATCCAACATGTTAAATATGACTTGTGGGTCAAGTTTTGTAATTTTTTTGGATAATCATAATGTCATTAATGAAGGAGGAAAGAGAAAATAGTATTTGATTTGTTTAACCTATTAAAAGTTTCCAAAAGGCAAAACGAAGTATATAATTGGAATCTACATGCCTAATTTAACCTATGTGAAAAATTTGGTTTAATTTGGTTAATGATAAAACCCTAAATCTAAGAGAGAGAAGAAGGAGCATTAATGTGGCCCACTTTGATTTAATCGGTATGATTTTATTTCCTTGTCACGCTGTGATTTTATTTTTCCTTTGTGTGCAGGCTTTTCTGGCCATTTGATTTGAATCGCACAATTCCTGTAGCATCCCCTGCCTTTGATCTCTTTGTCCCCGCGCAAATTGGGAAACTAGTTTCCCTTGCGTTTTCCTTCTCCGATTCCTCCCTTTCCTCTCCATCTTTTTCACCACTCTCTCCTTCTCCACCTTCCTTACCTTCACCCACACCAAATGACCCTATAAAAGTAGGGTTTTGGGTCACCAATCCCCACAACCGTTGGGTGCCCCCATGTTCCTCTATTTCCCTCTATGTTCCTCTTTTCTTCCTACTGTTCTCGCCCTCCTAGTGATCAGACTACTGGGAAATCGCTCCAAAACGTCGACGACACCTCTTATTTTGGTCTCCCAATGTTGGTTCGGTCACCTTTGCTTCAGAGTAGGTTCTCCCTACTCGCCGCATCGGCAGTAGTGTTCCCTGACTTCAACGCCAAGGTGTAGGCTTCAAGGTCCTGCGATAGCTTTTGTAGGCCTCTTCGAGGAGGTCTGTGCCTTTGTTTTTTACTGGTTCTAGGTACAGGTGTTTTTCCCCTTCCTCGACCTTTCCTTGTGATTTCTGGTGTTGTTGAGAACCCAATTTCACGATCTCGATCAGTTGTGTTTTCCCTCATCTCCGATCTCGTCGTGTTTGCCTGAAGCTTGCTAGACTTTATGGGTTCCTGATGGTAATATCTACTGCTTGCCTTTATGTTCTAGTCGATCCTTGAAGCCTTGCCGCTGTGGTTTTCCCCCTTTTTCTTCTTCGCTTCCACTGGAGTTGTTGGCTCTCAACCATGGCAGGAGCATGGGTTTAGGGGTGAAGCCCCGTGCGATTTCTCACCTATACCCCCAGTTTTCCTTCCTCTTTGCTTTTTCTGGCGAAGGGTATAATAGTATTTTCTCCCATGTTTCTTTCCTTTGGGACGAGCCTTCCTGGCCGCTGACCTTGCGACCTGCCCTTCTCTGTTTGGGCCACACGTGTAGTGTGGTCCCCATGTTGGTTTACGGATATGTAATAGAAAATTGGAAACTTATTAGACACTTAATTCAATCTGTCAGAAAGATACGAAAAAGAAAAATCCGGAATCTTTTCTTTGTGATGATAATGCCAATATCAAGTCGGCTCATCTATCTTTATTTATATTGTTATAATAGGCCTCTTGAATCCTCTTTTACCCTATCTATTTTTTATATTTATTTGTTTTATTGTTGTTTTTTTTGCGTAACTCAAATAATTATATGCTAATTAGAAAAATACAAATAAATACTCCTTAGAATCAGAAAAACAAGATCTATCTAATGATATCATTTTTTATGACTAAATCTAATGTTTAATAACATGCATTTTTAATGGATCTAATTAATTAAGAATTAATTTGTAAAAATCATAACAAGATATTTATAAGTCATAAAAATATAATAAAATATGTTTTGGAATCCTAATAACTTAATATAAAATATGGCATAGTTTTAGAAACCTAATTCACATATCAATAAAAAGGCAATTTTTAGGGTTTTGAAATCAATATAAATCTAACCCTAATCCCATATATATGCTAATAGGTGCTTTTGAAGCCTAGGCATGGACCTAGAAGTGTCTTTGGATCATTTGATTCTGAAGTTGAGGTATGTTTGCATCCTCGATTATTCTTCTTGAGCAATTATCCTATTTTATTCTTTCTCTTGGTCTTATGGACAATAGCCTATACACATTGCTCTTATCTTTTGATATCACGGTTCTTGTGAACTATCTTATTTGTTATTGATCTTATGATCATGGATATTCTCTTGACTCTATTTCATATGCCTTGGTGCATGTTGGACTTTTGATATTATATGCCCACTGTGATGTGGAAGTTTACTTGGTGATATATGCCCACTTTGAAGTGGATTTGTTTTTATGTTTGAGTTATCCATTGTGTGATGGCAACCTTGTTAATTATGACTATACTTTTCTACTTGCCTCTACATTAAACATGCTATGTGATTCAGTAGCACTAGAGTAGTGTAATTGCATTGGTTTTGGGGTTATGTGCCCTTTATGCTTTTGGGATGGAGGTTATGTGCCCCATACCCGAGTTTCAGCTTTATGGGGGTTGGCCCAATTTTATATATATTGGGAGTTTGGTTATGTGCCATTCTCTATCAGGCTTCAGCTTTATGGGGGTTGGCCGCCATTGTCTTTATATTGTTCTAGGGCTATGCTTATCTCACATGCATGCAGGTTGATGACATTGTTGATGGGTTATGTGCCCAAATTGTTGATGGGTTCTGTTCCCACAACTTGATATATGCTTATGTGGCAGTACTTTAATTTTTTATGCCAAGTATCCCTTTTGTTGTGATCTCTTCTCTTGATACTCGTTTGGGTGGTACTTATCTCTTGCATGGGAAGCCTTTTATTTTTATGTCCTTTATATCCTTATATTGCTCAAAGTTTTTCTTTTTAGTATGCACATACCAGCCTTTGCTGATGTCTCCTGTTGTTTCTCTTTTGCTGGGGTGTGCTTCCAACCCTAGGTGGAGGACATGGATGGCTTGACATGTGGACCCGGACTTAGTTTGTAATGATGATGGTTGGATACAATCTTGAGGTGGTTTAGATTTCCTCTACATGGATCCTTATGTTGTAAGTTTGTAACCCTTTGTTTTATAATTGAATATAGTCATGTTTTTATTCCGCTGCTTTACTTTGGTCTTTTGATTACCATTATATAAAGATTTGAAAATTTTACACTCACTCCATCATACCTTCTGAGTGTGTTTGGACTGGAGGTTTTATTGTTCAAATTTTTAGTAAGGAAGTGTTTTTGCTTCTTTACAAGTATCCAAAGAATGTAACTTGGTAGGAAGTGTGTTATAAAATGTGTTAACGAAACTCACTTTTGAGTGACCCCCAATCAAGGTGGACCTTAAAGTTGAGAGACATTACCTTAAATTTGCAAGATCCGGACCTAACAAATTATAAATAATAATCAATATTTTCCATTAATTAAACAAAGATTTGATACAAGATGTATAATGATGCTCCTCTAAGGAGCTACATGAATTTCTCCAAAGAAATTGGCATATTCATGAGAAGAAATACTAAGATATATAACTAACTAATCTTCCTTGTGACTTAGCTTATTCCTCTCTGATGCATTCATCTGGTTCTCCTTTTTATCATGTCGTTATATGCATGAAAATTACCCAAAACACTGACAAAAAATTACACAAATCAGTATATTGCTATATTGTATACATGGTGCAATCAAATTGTGTTCAAGTATAATAACAACATATAATGCTCATAATCAATATAATTTAACATACAAACTTATATTTTTATTTCATATTCTAACCCATACTTGGTATTCCCTCCTAGGTGTAATCACGATCCATCATTCTACTTATGTGCATTACCCCTTAATGGGTGTAGTTGAGGGTTTATAAAAAAGTTTGATTTACTTTATGTGATACTAATAATGGAATTATTATGAACTCAACTAAATAAATGTCCAATGGTTTATTCATAGAACCAATACTTCAGAAATCATCCATAAAACTGTTGGCAGTCGAGAATGTGGGTACTCATAAGTAATCGTGTACATTGTTATGCAGAAGACATGTAATTATACTTCAAATGTAATTTATACAATCCAATCAATCATATCATATCCAAGCAAATCAACATTCAAGATGTATGTATATTGTAAAGTGTCACCCTGTATTGATAACATATTAGTAAAACCCATTAGTTCCTAAATAAGAATCTATGGTTATCTTGGTTTTAGAATAGGAATAAGGGTATAAAACTGTAAGTCTGTCATATAATGTCACTCAAGGTTAGAAATCTAATTAGAAATCATTTAGGTGTAACCCTAATCATTAGATTGAACATATTATGTTATTATGAACACCTCAATCAGATTATGTTCATTAAGATCGTAGCAAGTTCTAATCATTTATTTGAAAATCCTAATTTGTATGTATAGGATAAATGACTTTAGAACCCTAAATACATCATTAACATTATTCTAACCTGATTGAGCCACCTTAGCAAATCATTGTATTTCTCAATATAAGATTAGATTAGTAAATAATCATATTCCATGCATTTAACATACTATATGTGAGAACCCATTATACTAAACGATATTACTCAAAACATAAAACATAATAAATCACTAATTAATCACATACCCAAAAATATGGGTAAATTAAAACTGATTTCAACATCAACACCCACATAGAAATATTTGTATAAGAGTCCAACATCTTTCTTATATCCATACTATGCCAAGAATTTGATACAAATTGTTCTATCGTCTTAGCCACAACATATATACACATGAGATGTATATGCCACACAACAAACATTAACATGCTAACAAAATTCCAATTCGTTTGAAACACCATATACAAACTTTTCCTGCCCGGACCTGAGAGTAAATGGATGACTCTAGGACACACTAGGAATCTAATCAACTTTCTCAAATATTCATTACTATAGCTCCTCTTTACTGCCACATGTTAATTTTTGTCACTTCTGATTACTTAGATGTGGCAAACCACAAGGGTGAGACCCATGTCCCAGCAAGAGATATAACCTCCAACAACATTTATTGATTCCAACATTTTTAGGTAATGAGACCGTTTATGAAGTTTAATCATATATAACAAATAAGCTCAACAACACTGCTAATTAACAAAATACATAAAGGAGCAGATAATAACTATCTTCATTAGCCATACTATTCTCATATCCCTATAAAAAGTATAAGGAGTCTAGTAGCATGAGCATCTCTAACATCATGATTAAGTCTAGTATCATAAGCATAGCTAACAAGATCAACATGTCTATCAAGTTGAACATATCTGAAAAACCACTAGGGGGTGAATAGGGTTTTATAAATATTTTAACAATAATTCAACTCAAGCAACCACAATTGAGATAATAAGAAGGATGCAAGGTGTTTAGAGTGGTTCCACCTTTAGCAAAAACTAAAGGAGTCAGTCCACTACCCAATTGTTTCCAATTGGGATTTTGAAAGTATTTAAATTTTATTACCTCACAAGGATATTACATAAAATTACAAATACTTTCACCACCCTTTGGACAACCTTCACCTTGAAGTAGTCTCACCAACCTCGAAGCAGCCTTCCTTGAAGTAACTTCAAGATCCCCCTTGAAGTAGTCTTCCTCTTAAATTAGCTTCCCGTTGAGACATCCTTCTTGAAGTAGTCCAAAGTCCTCCTTCTCCACCGAGAAGATCAAACCCTCTCCAATCCGCAGCCTCCAACCCTAGGAGTAGCAAGGAGAGTACAAGCAATAAGAAAGAACAAGAAAGAAAATGGAAATTACAATTACCGTTGTAGCACAAGGCTTGATTTCCTATATCAAGCGTTTTGATCTCCTAACCAATGTAGATGGAAGTGTAAGTGTTGTGGGTAGGAGATGCTAGCCTATAGGACACGAATTTGGAACAAAGGAAATGAGTAGCAAATGCTAGAGTTGCTCAAATGCTTACAAGAACTGATTGCCAATTGGAAGTATGTATGCTCAAGTATTGCATAAGTGTGTTTTGGGTGTCCTAAGGCATGTACTATTTATAGGAATAGCCTATGAGTGCTTACGGACGTTCTAGACACTTTCTAGGGGGTTCTTAGTGCTTAACTAGCCTTTAGGTATCCACTAATTGCTTTAGCAACAACTAGTTAATTAATTCTGAAAAGTGCAGACAGAGCTCTTCTCGGTCGAGGAATTATCGACCGAGAGTCATGTCGGTCGAAGTCTTTGTCGAATGAGGGACAGTCTGGAGCAAGTGTGTAGAAAGTTCTATTCAACTCCCAACTACCTTGTCTGCTATGTCTAACAGCTACTTGGGTCAATTCTCGGTCGAGTAATTGGTCGACCGAGAGTGTCTCGGTCGAGAAGTTTGTCGATCGAGAATGACTTTGTTTCAATGTTTTGAACTATGTACTAAGTGTGTGTATCAGTGTGCAGTTGTGACACTATTGTAGGGGATGGCCTATCTAAGTATTGTGATTGGCTAGGGAAGATCTAAACACTTGATTTACATGATATCTACGTACTTGTACATTATATACTTGTATAAGTTTTTACATTTGATTACAATCATGAAATTAAAGCATTTTGAGCATATAGATCTTCCAAGTTGTGTCATCCACCTAGTTCCTACAACACTCAAGTAGCACGTTATATCCACAAGAATGAAATGTTTTTCATTATCAAAACAAAGGGATTTAAATGATGTCCATTTAGCCAACAATATCAACATCATAAGTAGAGCTAACAATATAAGCACAACTATCTGCATAAGCATGATTAGTAGTATAGGCATCTCTAGCTGCAAATGCATAGATAGCAATATAAGCATAGCTAATAATAATTGTGATAACGAATGTCATAATCATAGCCAATAGTAATAATATCTCTATCAACTTAAACATGACTATTGTATGTACACACTTATAACATGAGTATATCCACAACATAAGAATATCTATTATCTCTTATTGTACTATACATGATCTCAATGAATAGAAAGAAAACAAGGGTTATCATCCAATATGAAGCATTGTATGTAACCCTGAACAAATATTCTACACGACTGTCTTACATCTTTTATTATGCCCTGGGGAATTTGAATCGTACCATCCAAAGTCCAACCGACACCTGTGAAGGGATATTCGATTCCGTACAAGATCTAGGAGTGCCAGTATCCTAAGATATCTTCTCCTCAGCCAGTACGAGTAAAAGGTAGTGACATATAGTCAAACTATAAAACAATGACATATAGACATGTAACTAGCCCACCTTGGTACAAGTCATAACGCTAGCATCCAGAGTATTCAAAACCCTCTAATCTGAGGTAAAACATAGTTGTCCTCATTCACATCAAATGTCTGAGGCATGACCATAGACATCCTCCATAACATGCATTGTGGATGACAAAGATATATCCTCAACTTGCCACCCCCACATACTCAATAGTATGCGCTCTGAGTTTCCCTTAGGAATACTCGTTTCATCATCCATCAAGTTTTGACTCTAAAGATGGATCTATGACACATGGCACTACATGATTAGAGTTGCACTTGATTAGTTATGCCAATTGGGTGAATTAAGGCTGCATCAAACAAGTGGACATACAAACACTAATACACTTCTATCAAGCATATAAATATCACAAATTCAAAAGATATAAAATGTGTGAAACATAATTTATCATCTGATCATCACATGGTATTAATCACTTGCCATTCATGATACTACACTAGTCATCATACTATCACAAGATATAAATCCTTTTCACAATATCATAGGATATCAACCCTTATCAACACAAGAGGATTACACCTCATTTAGGGATCAAGCATGCCCAAAGGTCATAAATACCATCATACTATTCCCTACAAGATCATCATTATCTTTACATGCCTTATAACAAGGCTCAACAACATCACTTACATATAATACACCAGATCAACACAATATTGCATTATTGAGCTAGGAGATATTTATAAACAATCATAGCAGGGTTATATTAACATTAAGAACATTCCTTTATTACATCAACATGCAAGGAATCTAGATATGATTAACGCTCATCATATTCATAGTGCACATGTTTAGCATAAGAAAGTATCAACCATGTGGCTACGATAAGCACCAATTAACATATTAAGTTTATGATCATATTAAGGAGGTTATTACACCATCATTCCATCATATAAGAATGTTAAACATGAATACTAATCTTTATCTATTTTCATTAGAGTTAGGTTCAACAAGATAAATTATATTAATGTTATTAATCAACACTTATACCCAAACCCTAACTCATAGCATCCCCATTGGATCGTGGATGCATAAGGTGAAGCATCATCATCACATTCCATACTATTCTCAAGTATAAACCCAAACAAAAATCAAGGTGTAACCATTGGGTTATAGCATTACTAGGGTTTCAAAAACAATAAGAGAGTACCCCATGATTGTATTAATCAATCAAGGACTATTCATACCCAATTACCATCATTTAGTTATATTAAAGTTAGGGATAACAAGCTATACCTCATTAGGGTTACCCATTAATTCATTATGGTGATTATAAATCATAATCATACGAGGGAAAGGGTAATACTACAAGTTTAAGGCATTGAAGCATCAAATTATCATCATTAGAATCATAACATTACACTATAGGCTTCAACCAAAACAATGGGAATATTGAGGCATCAACTTCTAACCATTAAATGTTGAAAAGGTAAAGCCATTGGTTGTTTACATAAGTAAACATCTTGAAAAAATTACCTATGAAGTCATTGATTTTTGCTCTAGAAAGAGTCACCATATAACCCTAGACATCCCTTGATTAACAACAATAGAAGTTCCAATGAGAGTAGCATAAAACACACAAGCAACTGTTTATTTAAAATAAGTCATCAGTAAATGAGCTTCTTAAGTTGATATCATAAAGGAAACCATTTAAATCACTTTATTAGGACCAACATATTATATTTAGGCATCATTCTAATTTATTGTATGAAGAAACATTAGATCTTAACCATTAGGTCAAGTACATATATTAAAACCATCAATTGGAGTATAAGTCTGACCATTGCATCAAATGACCCAAGAAACCATTGGTTTAAGGATAAATTGATGCTACAACTACATGATTAACTCACCATAGGTTGTGGAGACCTGATCCACCATCAGTAGTGACAATTAAGTCACCACAGGTTGTTAGATCAGCCCTATATTCATTAATCACCATCAAATATCAAACTAATACCACCATTGATTGATAACATCATTAGGGTACTTAGTTGTCAATCACTAAACTTATAATTAGGCCAACACCTAACCTACGGGGTGAATATTAGTTGATACCTTTGGTCACCACCATCAGTTGTTATGAAGACAACACCATCGGTTGTTGCAATGGTGCCACCATCGAGTCATGTGTTTATAGAAGAAATCAACTTTAAACCCTAAAATTAACCATTGGTCGTGGAGAGATGAGAAGGTGGCATTGCCCATGGACAAGTGTCCCTAGGTGGGCGACACATTGCCTTGTTTTCTCCTCCACCCTCTTCTGTATATGTATCTCCTTTCTCTTGCTGAGGATCCCTTTGGTTCCTTAATTTCCCCTCTTCCTTGGTGAACGACACCTCTCCTTTGCATCCTTGGTGGCCAATACACTTGGAGGAGCCAAGCTTGGTGGCCGATCCTTCTCCTTGGAGTCTTCTTCTTCCTCTTGTGGTGGTTCTTGAGCTTAAAGCTTGGAGCTTTGGAGCTTGCTTAAGGCAGGTTACATAACTTCTAACCTTATCTATACTACCTTCTTCTATGTTGCATGTGCATATATGATCATGATTGACCATGCATGTTGTTAGATATGTTTCTTGCTCTAGCATGTACCTTTAATCTTGTGGATAGAGTGATCATGTTTTTGTTTTTGGTGATGTTGTTGGTTCTTTTGTACCTTTGGACCTTGTTGGCCGAACCTATGGAGTAGGGTTTTCTTTGGGGCAATACCCCTTTCTCTCCTTTGGTCTTGAGAAGTGAGTTCGGCTCTAGTGATATAGGAAACACCCCCCTCACTTGGTTGTTGAGAGGTGAGTCTATACTCTAGTTTCTTGAGCAACACTCTTCTCTCACCATGGATTTGACAGGTGAGCCATGGTTGAAGGTTGGCCGATATGGAAATGATCCATCATGTGCCCGATTGGTGATGGAGGTTGTGCAAAACCCCTCTCTCTTGGTTGTTGAGAGGTGAGCCAATCCCCTTGATCTCTTAGGGTTTGATGATGGTGATCTTGAGGTTGATGATGACCTTGTCGGGATGAGCTTGGTGCCTTGCACGATACGCCTTGTAGTAGTGCTGCCCGACACACCTCCCTTGGTCTAGGGTTTTGAGCAGGGCTGATAAGATGTGTTTGGTTTGCTTTGTGCCCGATATGGATCTCTTGACCTTGATGATGAGCTTGGGCAATATGCCTTGATCTAGATGATCCTTTGACCTAGTAGTTGTTTCCCCTTGGCCGATAGAGTGCCTAGTTGTTATCTCTATTTGGAGTCTTGGGCGATACATGTTGGGTCAGGTTCTTGCCCAACATGGGTTGAGTGGTGGCCCTTGTGAGTACCTTGTGGTGACCGGTATGGTGTGCTGGTGTTAAGTTCGGCGATATGATTCCTTATGGTGCCTTAGTGGCCGCCTTGCCCATGAATGATAAGGTGCCTTGGATGACATGATGTCTTAGACATTATGGTGTGCTAGTTGGGCGTTAGGGTTGGTCTTGGGCGCCATGCTCCTGGTCGATATGACCCTTAGATGATGAAGAGATGTGGGCTGCCCGACATGCAACCCTAACCCTAGATGGGCGATAGAGTTCTTGGTCGTTGGGTAGATGTAATGCCCAACACATCCCTTAGCATCTGGCTGCACGACACAGTTCTTGAATGAGTTTGCATGATACCCTGGGTGTTGGTCTTCTCGTCACCCTTAATGCTTAAGTGCACGATAGGATGATGGCCGATATGGCCAAATAACACCTTAGGGATTGGATGCCCTAGTTGATAGAGCCTTGGTGAGAGTAGTTATTCTACCCATCACATTTCTAGTGAGGGTAGCAGGCACTTTTGGTGAAGGTTATGACCAACCCAGAAAACCTAGCTAGTAATCCTTTATCATGTAATCACATCTTTGTTGATAATGAAATATGGATGTTAGTTTGGAAATCCATGCTATGTTGGATGTTTAAAGATAATGCCAATTAAGAAGATAAGATGCTAGTTTATAAGCTCAAATGGATGCCCATGATTTGCTAACAGTAATGTAACTGATACAGTGTATGCTTCATACGATTATGAGCATGACATGTGCATCTACAAAACCTAATAACATGATAATCAGTAAGAGCTATGTCTGGTGATTTTAAAGTTATCTCTCTTGATGTGCATACTAACCATGCAGGTGTATCAGATGAATTCATAGCTAGGCAAGAGCTATGAGGTATATGTGCTTTGAATAACACTAAATGATGATAATACTTATTGATGAGATAACATGCATCACCAATATGATGAGACATGTCTGAGGACCTGACAAAGGTTGAGTGCCTAGTTGAGATGTTATCCTCTAATGATGAGATAAGGGATTTCTACCCCAGGATGTTGATACAGGATGTTGATGCCTTGAGAGGCAGTAGTAATCTCTGAGGAGGGATTGAGATCCCATGATGATGTGATAATAACAATATTAATGTAGCTCAATGTTGTTTATGTTTTACAACTTGTTTGCCTCAACAACTCACTTAAAATACACTAATTAATTACAGTGGAACATATCATGTAGTTGCCTTGGCCATAGATCCATCATCGTCAGATTTGGTGATGGTGAAATAGGCTTATCCTGTGGGATTACTTTGAGCGCATATTGTTGAATATGTGGGTTTTCTCCTAGCTGAAAATAGGAGGATTAGAGAACAACTGTGATTATAGACTCTGTATGGTAAGGAGCATGGTGAACAGGCCCATGACTCAGAGTTAGAGAATGAATGCGTTCATGGCTCAGGAGCACGGTGATCAGGCCCGTGGCTCAAAAGTATACTAGCACCTGTGTCAAGGTGAGCTAGAGATATGGGTAGCTTGAAGAGCTGACCCTGAGGCTAAGGCCATATAAGCATGAGACAGCACTCCTGCTTTGGTTTTCATGCACTAACCACGAGGAGGTGAGGACATGGAGTTCGGCTCTCCCATTGACCTTGTATGTCATTGGTTTTTGGGATTCATAGCCAAAGGTTGGATTTGAGTAGGGACAACTCACTTCTTCAGGGCATAATAAAACACAATCTAACTGATTAGCATGTACTGCTTGGAGCAAAACACAAAACATTGATTGAGGCCTTGCTTATATAGATGATCTAGTTATACCTTGCAGTTACGTGTACGATCCTTATATTTTGTGATAATCTCTTATAAAGCTTATCTTGTCAATCATGTTCCATAAAAAAATACTTGGTTATATGCCTCCTGGATATCTTGGTAAGATTGATGGTAATAATAGTCTTGCTCAATATGCTGCTCTTATTATATGTCTTTACCAGCTATCTGCTTTATCTGCTTTAACCTTCTGAGGTTTTATAGTTTTGGCGGGGAGTTATGTTTCTCGCTGGGACTATGTGTCTCACCCCGCTGGTTTACAACATTTTTAGGTGGTCACTCTAGACGTGGTGGTGGTCATGAGGTTGTGGCCGAGCAGTAAGAAGAAGAGAAGTAGAAGGCAAGAGATGGACATGCTGCTATTTTGGTGGTTTTGTAGTAGAGTCCTAGAGTCATCCATGTACTCTCATGTCCTCGTAGGTGTTTGATGATGTTTCACGATGACTAGCTGTTGTAATTTTTTATATCATATTGCTGGCCTTACGTGGCCCGTTATGTATGTATAAACAGGTGATGAACTCTGGTGCTGACAGTACAACTGGTTCTGATAAGCTGTGGACATATATCAAATCTTGTAATATTTTTATACTATGTTTCTCTATAGGATCTGGATGTAAAAGTTCTCTTATGTATGCTTTCCGCAATCAGTTTTAATTAACCCGTGTTTTCAGTCATATGTGGTTCTGCATGTTTTTGCGTGTCATCTCGATGTCTGTGTGATGGCAGGGTGTCACAGTTGGTTTGGTATCAGAGCGCTAGGTTCACTGAGTCTACATGGATCTAGGACTAGGGTTGTGTATGTTCTTATGAGTTTTCTAGATTTTCTTACTATAATCTTCTACCCTCAGTGGAAGATAAAGCTTAAAGATGTCTAGAAACATGAAGAACATGCTGCCGAGAGCAGCGATGCTACATCAGTTGATGGAGCAAGAGTGTAGGCACATGAAGATCGGGTGCCTAAGGTCCCCTAACCTGACCCAACCATTCTTGAAAACCCTACCTACCAGCAGCTTATGGGGAAGTTGATGGCTACGATGAATCACATGGTGGAAAGAGTACTAGTGCCTCCGCCACAAGCACATGCTCCCCATGGTGAATCATCAGACATTGGGAAGACCTTTGAGCAGATTCGCCGAGTCAGAGCTTCATATTACACTAGAATGGCTGATCCGGCTGACAGGTCTCGAGAAGGCCTTTTGGATCCTCGACATCCCTGAAGCAAACAAAGTCAAACATGTTGTCTACCTTCTTAAAGGTAGTGTTGGCCACTGGTGGGCCATTGAGGAGGATAAGCGACCTGGTGAGGTGATCGGTTGGGAAGTTTTCCGGTGAGAGTTCATCAACAGATACTTCCTGAAGATGTATCTGGATGAGAAGATCAACTAGTTTGAGCGTTTGTGCCAAGGATCGATGAGCATCACTGAGTATGAAGCCAAGTTTATGGACCTGCTGAGATTTTGTCCTCACATGGCGGTGACGGATGATGAGAGAATTAAACAATTTGAGAAGGGTCTGAGCGTAGAGTTGACAACACCTGCTGCTGCTTTGGAAAATTGGGAGCGGTATGCCACATTTGTGGAATCTGTTCGGAGGATAGAATGGTCGGTTAGGGAGAAGAGAGAATCCATGTCCAAGAAGAGGCCTTCTCAATTTCAAGGATAGAGATCTGGTGGCTTCAAGATGCCAAGGTATTCAACACCTTCCGTGATGTAGAGTTCTCATGTACCATCTCAATGGTCTCTGAGTAAGGGAAGAGGGCATGGATTTTCACCATCCAAAGCTCATAGTACAACTTCAGTAATAGTGTCAGGGCCATCTAGGCCGCAGATAGAAGGTAGATCATGCTATCTCTGTGGACAGACTGGGCATTTGAGGTCAAATTGCCTAAGGAAAGATGATGAAGTAACACAACAGTCGAGGCAGAATCAGCAAGGGTCAGATAGACAGTAGCCCAGTGGTAGCATAGGGTGAGGACGCGGTCAAGCATTGCAAGCAGGATCGTCTGCTCAAGGAAGCAGAGGACGTGGACAGAAAGCAACGACTCGATTCTATGCTATGAGTTAGCCGAAGGCAATAGTCAACCCGTGAGTGGTGGTAGGTCAGATGGAGTTATTTCATTCGGATTTGTCTTCTTCTTACATTATATCTATTCTAGTTGACTCGGGTGCTACACACTCTTTTATCGCACGAACTATGCTTGAAAATTGTCTTTTATCTGTTAGCTATAAGAAAGATAGCATGTTGTTAGAAACCCCTCTTGATGGTTCCTCGATGCTTTGAGAGGAATGTCCCTCTTGTGTTCTATCTTTTTCGGGACACGATATACAAGTGAATCTTATACCACTTGAGATGCATGGATTCGATGTGATCCTTGGGATGGACACCTTAGAGAAATATAAGGTTGTGTTGGACTGTGGTTCCAAGAAAGTAGTTTTTGATGACAATGGTGAAAGATGGATCTTCCAAGGAGATAGGAAGATTCTTCTGACGTGTTTAGTATCAGCAATGGTGGCAGAGAAGTTGTTGCGGCAAGGTTGTAAGGCATTTTTAGCTCACGTTGTGGATACCAAGGTGAAAGGTCCTAGCCTTGAGGAGGTGCCAATTGTCTGAGAGTTTGCAGATCTGTTTCCAGATGAGTTTCCCGGTGTACCCCCACCTTGAGAGATTGATTTTGCAATCAATCTGGTGCCAGGAACACATCCAGTTGCACATACACCATATAGGATGGCTCCTGCTGAGATGGCAGAGATGAAGAAGCAGTTATAGGAGTTGTTGGATAAGGGTTTCATCCGACCAAGCACATCACCTTGGGGTGTTCCAGCCTTGTTTGTTAAGAAGAAAGATGGGTCGATGCGGTTGTGTATAGATTACCGGCAGTTGAACAAAGTCACAATCAAGAAAAAGTACCCGTTGCCGAGGATAAATGATCTGTTTGATCAGTTGCATGGCGTTTCAATGTTCTCAAAGATCGATCTACGGTTTGGATATCATCAATTGAGGATTAAGGTGGATGACATACCAAAGTCAGCTTTTAGGACAAGGTATGGTCACTTCGAGTTTGTGGTTATGCCGTTTGGGCTAACCAATGCACCAGTTGCTTTCATGGATTTGATGAACAGGGTGTTTCGTCTGTTTCTAGATCCGTTTGTTGTAGTTTTTATAGATGACATCTTGATATCCAGTCGGGACATTCAAGAGCATGAACAACATCTTCGACGAGCGTTGACACTTCTTTGCCAACACCAGTTATATGCCAAGTTCAGCAAGTGTGAGTTCTGGTTGAAAGAAGTGACTTTCTTAGGTCATGTGATATCTACTGAAGGAGTCAAAGTGGACCCCAAGAAGGTGGAGTCAGTTGCAGATAGGGAGCAACCGAAGACGCCGACAGAAGTATGTAGTTTTTTGGGTTTAGCAGGATATTACCGAAGGTTTATAAAGGGCTTCAGTATGATCGCATTGCCGATGACAAAGTTGACCAGGAAGGATGTACCTTTTGTTTGGGATGATCATTGTCAGCAAGCTTTCCAAAGTTTGAAGGATAAGCTGACTAGTGCTCCAGTGTTGGTGCTGGCAGAGCCTGGGAAAGGCTATGTTGTTTTCTGCGATGCTTCCAAGAAAGGCTTAGGATGTGTATTGATGCAAGAAGATCATGTGGTTTATTTTGCTTCACGACAGCTTAAGAGACATGAGGAGAATTATTCGATACATGATTTGGAGTTGGTAGCAGTGGTGCATGCGTTAAAGATTTGGAGACACTATCTTTATGGGGAAGTGTGTCAGATCTTTACAGATCATAAGAATCTGAAGTACATATTTTCGCAGAGTGAGCTGAACATGCGACAACGTCACTGGATGGAACTGATCAATGATTATGATCACACCATTTAGTATCATCCTGGTAAGGTAAATGTGATAGATGATGCACTTAGTAGAAAGTCTTCTTCTCTCCCAATGAAGAAGGCACAGTTGAGTTCTTTAGTATGCCATAGGCAGGATATGTTTGTCTCCTTGCGACAGATGAATGTGTAGATGGAAGTTTCCTTGTTGGTAGGACTATTGGCACAGATGCAAGTCAAGCCTACACTGAGATGGTAGATCAAAGATCCACAACAGGTAGATGATACAGTTCAGTTGATCAGATCAGAATTCGGCAGCAAAAAGTGTGATGGGTTCCATGAGTCCAAAGATGGACTAGTTTGTTATCATAATAGGATGATGGTCCCCGATGTTGATGATCTGAGAAAGCTAGTGCTCGAGGAAGCACACACATCGATGTATGCTATGCATCCATGAGTCACCAAGATGTATCATAATCTGAAGGATCTGTATAGGTGGCCTGGCTTGAAGAAGGATGTAGCCGAGTTTGTAGCTAGGTGTGTAGTTTGCCAGCAAGTTAAGGTTGAGAATCAGAAGCTGACAAGAACGTTGCAACCCATGCCAATACCGTAGTGGAAATGGGATCATATAACTATGGATTTTGTAGTTGGTCTGCCAAGGACAACTAGGAATTATGATTCCATTTGGGTGTTAGTGGATAGATTGACAAAGTTTGCTCACTTCATACCCATAAAGACAACATATACAACAGAGAAGCTTACTCAGGTGTATGCAGATGAGATAGTGTGTTTGCATGATGTACCAGCAACAATAGTTTCCGATAGAGGACCCCAGTTCATGAGTCATTTCTGGGAATAGTTGCACAAAGTGTTGGGAATGCAGTTGAGGTTCAGTACTGCCTTCCACCCGCAGATAGATGGACAGTCTGAAAGGACTATTCAGACTTTGGAGGATCTTCTCTGAGCATGTGTTTTGTAGTTTCTAGGCAGTTGGGATGTGCATCTCAGTTTGATAGAGTTCGCCTACAACAATGGTTACCAGCAGAGCATCGACATGGCTTCTTATGAGGCTCTATATGGAAGGAAGTGCAGATCTCCTCTATGTTGGTATGAGTCTGGTGAGTATCAGCTTTTGGGTCCTGAGTTAGTGCAACAGACAATAGAGAAGATCAGAGTGATACAGCAAAAGTTGAAAGCAACACATGACAAATAGAAGTCATACACAGATAATTTCCGATGACCTTTAGAGTTCCAGGTGGGAGACAAAGTGTATCTCAAGGTCTCACCTTGGAAAGGCGTGCTGAGGTTTGGCCGGAAAGGCAAACTGTCACCCAGGTATATGGGGCCATATCTGGATATAACACGTGTTGGCAAGGTAGCTTACAAGTTAGAGCTGCCTCCAGAGTTGCACAGATTACACCCGGTGTTCCATGTCAGCATGTTGAAGAAAAGTCATCCAGACACAGGAACAGTGATACAGCCAGTTGAGGTTGAGCTCGATGAAGAGGTGACCTATGAGGAAGGTCCAATGATGATCCTTTATAGAAGGGTAAAAAAGTTAAAAAGGAAAGACCTAGTTCTTGTTAAAGTTCTTTGACATCATCGTGGCGTTGAGGAAGCCATATGGGAGCTTGAGGAAGAGATGAGGAGGAAGTATCCCTCACTTTTCTCTTCATATTTTGGGGGTGAAATCCCTTTGTAGAGGTTTATGGCTTGTAAGGACCCTGACCTTTGTTTTGGGGTTATCCTATTTGCTTTGCATAAACCTTGTGTTTAGTTGCTTGCTAATCACCTCAAGTGGTGATTAGGGTTTGCTTGAGCTTTGTTGAGAGTTGGAGGTGCTACTTGCAAATAACCTAAGTTTAGGGTTGATGATCAAGTTTGTCACCTTGAGAGATGATTTTCTCTCTCCTTGCTTCCTCTAGATTTGAGAGGAAGGGTTGGGCTCATTGCTTGAGTTGCCTTGGGCTTTGTTGGGCTTCGTTTTGCCTTGTTTGGGACTTGCTTTGCCTTGTTGGACCCTGTATCGGGCAAAAGAGCTTTGTGTCGACCATGGGTGTGTCGGCCATGGGGTTGTGTCGGGCAAGGGAGTGAGTTGTATCAGCCTATGACCATCTTTGACCTTTGTCTTCGTTTGTGTCACCACTCTAGTGGACACTTGGTGCATGGTGCTTGCATGTGGCAATAGCCTTGGACATGTGGTCGTGGAGAGATGAGAAGGTGGCATTGCCCATGGACAAGTGTCCCTAGGTGGGCGACACATTGCCTTGTTTTCTCCTCCACCCTCTTCTGTATATGTATCTCCTTTCTCTTGCTGAGGATCCCTTTGGTTCCTTAATTTCCCCTCTTCCTTGGTGAACGACACCTCTCCTTTGCATCCTTGGTGGTCGATACACTTGGAGGAGCCAAGCTTGGTGGCTGATCCTTCTCCTTGGAGTCTTTTTCTTCCTCTTATGGTGGTGCTTGAGCTTAAAGCTTGGAGCTTGAGGAGCTTGCTTAAGGCGGGTTACATAACTTCTAACCTTATCTATACTACCTTCTTCTATGTTGCATGTCCATATATGATCATGATCGGTCATGCATGTTGTTAGATATGTTTCTTGTTCTAGCATGTACCTTTAATCTTGTTTATAGAGTGATCATGTTGTTGGTTCTTGTGTATCTTTGGACCTTGTTGGCCAAACCTATGGAGTAGGGTTTTCTTTGGGGCAATACCCCTTTCTATCCTTTGGTCTTGAGAAGTGAGTTCGGCTCTAGTGATATAGGAAACACCCCTCTCACTTGGTTGTTGAGAGGTGAGTCTATAATCTAGTTGCTTGAGCAACACTCTTCTCTCACCATGGATTTGAGAGGTGAGCCATGGTTGAAGGTTGGCTGATATGGAGATGATCCATCATGTGCCCGATTGGTGATGGAGGTTGTGCAAAACCCCTCTCTCTTAGTTGTTGAGAGGTGAGCCAATCCCCTCGATCTTTTAGGGTTTGATGATGGTGATCTTGAGGTTGATGATGACCTTGTTGGGATGAGCTTGGTGCCTTGCGTGATACACCTTGTAGTAGTGCTGCCCGACACACCTCCCTTGGTCTAGGGTTTTAAGCTGGGCTGATATGATGTGTTTGGTTTTCTTTGTGCTTGATATGACTCTCTTGACCTTGATGATGAGCTTGGGCGATATGCCTTGATCTAGATGAACCTTTGACCTAATAGTCGTTGCCCCCTTAGCCGATAGAGTGCCTAGTTGTTATCTCTATTTGAAGTCTTGGGCGATACATGTTGGGTCGGGTTCTTACCCAACATGGGTTGAGTGGTGGCCCTTGTGAGTACCTTGTGGTGACTGGTATGGTGTGCTGGTGTTATGTTGGGCGATAGGCTTCCTTATGGTGCCTTAGTGGCCACCTTGCCCATGAATGATAAGGTGCCTTGGATGACATGATGTCATGGACATTATTGTGTGCTGGTTGGGCATTAGGGTTGGTCTTGGGCGCCATGCTGCTGGTCGATATGACCCTTTGCTGATGAAGAGATGTGGGTTGCCCGACATCCAACCCTAACCCTAGAAGGGCGATAGAGTTCTTGGCCATTGGGTAGATGTGATGCCCGACATATCCCTTAGCACCTGGCTGCATGACATAGTTGTTGAACCAGTTTGCATGATACCTTGGGTGTTGGTCTGCTCGTCACCCTCAATGCTTAAGTGCACGACAGGATGATGGCCAATAAGGCAACATAACACTTTAGGGATTGGATGCCCTAGTTGATAGAGCCTTGGTGAGAGTAGTTATCCTACCTATCACATTTCTAGTGAGGGTTGCCCTACCCGGCCGTCACATTTCTAGTGAGGGTAGCGACACTTTTGGTGAAGGTTATGACCAACCCGGAAAATCTAGCTAGTGATCCTTTATCATGTAATCGCATCTTTATTGATAATGAAATATGGATGTTAGTTTGCAAACCCATGCTATGTTGGATGTTTAAAGATAATGCCAATTAAGAAGATAAGATGCTAGTTTATAAGCTCAAATGGATGCCCATTATTTGGTAGCAGTAATGTAACTGATACAGTGTATGCTTCATACGATTATGAGCATGACATGTGCATCTACAAACCCTATAACATGATAATCAATAAGAGCTATGTCTGGTGATTTTAAAGTTATCTCTCTTGATGTGCATACTAACCATGCAGGTGTATCAGATGAATTCATAGCTAGGCAAGAGCTATGAGGTATATGTGCTTTGAATAACACTAAATGATGATAATCCTTGTTGATGAGATAACATGCATCACCAATATGATGAGATAGGTCTGAGGACCTGACAAAGGCTGAGTGCCTAGTTGTGGTGTTATCATCTGATGATGAGATAAGGGATTTCTACCCCAGGATGTTGATGCCTTGAGAGAGGTAGTAGTAATCTGTGAGGAGGGATTGAGATCCCATGATGATGTGATAATAACAGTATTAATGTAACTCAATGTTGTTTATGTTTTACAACTTGGTTGCCTCAACAACTCACTTAAAATACACTAATTAATTATAGTGTAACATATCATGTAGTTGCCCTGGACATAGATCCATCATCGTCAGATTTGGTGATGGCAAAACAGGTTTATCCTGCAGGATTACCTGGAGCGCATATTGTTGAATATGCGGGGTTTTCTCCTAGCTGAAAATAGGAGGATTAGAGTACAACTACAGTTGTAGACTCTGTATGGTAAGGACATTGGTGAACATGCCCATGACTCAATGAGTTAGAGCATGAATGCATTCATGGCTCAGGAGCACAGTGTTCAGGCCCGTGGCTCAAAAGTATACTAGCACCTGTGTCAAGGTGAGCTAGAGATATGGGTAGCTTGCGGAGCTGACCCTGAGGCTGAGGCCATATAAGCATGAGACTGCAGTCCTGCTTTGGTTTTCGTGCACTGACCACGAGGAGGTGAGATCATGGAGTCTGGCTCTCCCATTGACCTTGTATGGCACTGATTTTTGGGCTTCGCAGCCCAAGGTTGGATTTGAGCAGGGACAACTCACTTCCTCAGGGCATAATAAAACGTAATCCAGCCGATTAGCATATACTGCTTGGAGTAAAACACAGAACATTGATTGAGGCCTTGCATATATAGATGATCTAGTTATACCTTGCAATTACATGTACGATCCTTATATTATGTGATAAGCTCTTATAAAGCTTATCTTTTCAATCATGTTCCATAAAGAAATACTTGGTTATATGCCTCCTAGATATCTTGGTAAGATTGATGGTAATAATAGTCTTGCTCAGTATGCTGCTCTTATTATATGTCTTTACCAGCTATCTGCTTTGTCTACTTTAACCTTCTGAGGTTGTATAGTTTTGGCGGGGATTTATGTTTCTCACTGGGACTGTGTGTCTAACCCCACTGGTTTACAACCTTTTTAGGTGGTTGCGCTAGACGTGGTGGTGGTCGCGAGGTTGTGGCCGAGCAGTAAGAAGAAGAGCAATAGAAGGCAAGAGATGGACATGCTGCTATTTTGGTGGTTTTGTAGTAGAGTCCTAGAGTCATCCATGTACTCTCAGGTCCTTAGAGGAGTTTGACAATGTTTCATGATGACTAGTTGTTGTAATTTTGTATATCCTGTTGCTGGCCTTACGTGGCCTGTTATGTATGTATAAACATGTGATGAACTCTGGTGCTGACAGTACAACTGGTTCCGATAAGCTGTGGACATATATCAAAGCTTATAATATTTTTATAACATGTTTCTTTGCAGGATCTGGATGCAAAAGTTCTCTTATGTATGCTTTCCGCAATCGGTTTTAATTAACCCGTGTTTTTGGTAATATGTGGTTCCGCACGTTTTCGCGTGTCATCTTGCTGTCTGTGTGATGGCGGGGTGTCACAATTTAGAATATATAAGCACACACACAAGAAGATCCCCCACCATCCATATAGACCTGATTAGATTTCCTTTATCAAATTTCCAAGCCAATCAAATAATTCATTAGTTGATAGCTACTAAAGGTCGCTCATCCATGAAGGGGTAAACCCTAAAATACCCTTGAGGAAAACACCTTCAAACCAAGGCTTAAATAGGTGCCGCATGGATCAAAAAGCTCAATAATGATGACATAATATCCAAGGAACATAATGCAAGTGATGAATTGCAAAGATAACCTCTCGATTGGGTAAATTGTAGAAAAGTCCAAAATGTGCATAAAATTGCATAACTTGCTTAGACAGTGTCCAAATTGGACCAAATATGAAACTTTAGATTGTATTATGATTTCAAAGCATATCACAAGTTTAGATTAGGGTTATGAGAATTAAATTATGATAATCAAGCTTGTTCAACACTTTAAGCAAGGTTAGGGGTCACACAACCATAAACCCCTAATAGGGATTTCACCCCTAAAATCCAAGGTACACATAGATGGACACTTCTGATGCATGTCATCCTCAATATTACACATGTTTACTTCCATATTATGGTAATGTCACATTGCTCTTATAGAGGTCATGTTCTTCTCTTTCAATTCATACATATCTTATCTTGGGTCAGCACAAAAACCCCCACATAAGAAGACATTTGCAAAAATGGAACATAGAAACTTATTTTTCCACCTATACAAATCTAATAGTAACTTTCAACTTTAAATTCTAGCTATCATCCTGAAATTATATCTATTGTGTCAACAAACCATCTATCCTTGATAGTGGTCTTGCCCAACTATCACTAGACCATATACAACATTATAGAATCACTTTTATTTTTCCTTCCAAACAACATTTAGAGGGTCATCATCAACTCTCTTTCTCTCTCTAAGGGAGAGGAATACTTGGAATATTCATTTAATAAACATCTCCAACCTTCACATACTTCCCATATTGTTGATACATCTTGGATACTAGGATTCATTACCTTTGTATCCACCTCACGTGCTATAAGGAACTCACATCCTTATCTCATATACTCTTACCAGCATAAAAAATTTCAAGACATATAAGAGGAGTCTTCCTAATTATTGGAAGGCTCAAAAGCAGACTCATCAATAACTTTATGATCTTGGAACCATAGTCCAAGCAACCTTATAATATAACAAGTTGTCCACCCTCATGATTACAACCAATACACACATACCAAGTGGCAATGATCCACTTGAAAGCTATGCCATAGAAAGGAAATACGCAAAGGGAAACACACTTCCCACATCATAACAGTATTGTTCAAGGGTAACTACAAAAAAGGTAACCAATTCTATTTTCATTATGCAGGTTACAACTTCTTATGTATCATTTTACCTTTTTCATTTTGGGTTCCTTGCCATTAGTATAGAAATCATCATGACTAACATATCTCCTTACTCCTTCCTTGATGACTATTTATCCCACTAGGGTATTGTGACACCTTGTCTCACTAAACGAGATTACTCAAAACACAAAACACAATCAACTACTAATTAATCACATAGTCAAAAATGCGGGATAATTAAAACCAATTCCAACAATGTAAATAAACTCTAGAGCATTTACAAAAGGTCCATCATTCCTTTCTCATATACTGTAACAAGTATTTACATATGGGTCCAAAGACCTCAGTCACATCCTGCATACAAAAGATATTTCACATGTACATGCCATATATTTACAAACATTGGCATGCTACCAAAATCTCGTGTCGATACGAGTATATCATCTAGAAAACACATCACATACCCAGACCTAAGAGTACAGGGACAACACTAGGACTCTACTACTAACATCTACAACTAACCAACCTTCTGAATCTATTGATCACCAGGTTGGTTTTCTTCCACAACATGACCTCACTGCCCGTGACCACCTAAAAAAATGTGGTGACCCATGGGTGAGACCCAGTCCCAACAAGAGATACAACTCTCTCTCCAACATATATTGATTATAACATATTAATTAACAGTAAATACATTGACCAGTTAGGATATTGAATAAGAAATATGAAAAGATTGAACAGTTTAAGCATACTAAGAAGTCAACCAAATAAGTTGTAACATCAAGTAGAAGTACACAATTTTCATAAGTCTGTATCATGTAAGAACTATGTAGTGTAAAGATAAGACAAGGGTTAATCAACCAATGTGATATGTATTAAACCGTAGCAATTATACTACATGGCTGATATTATATCTTTTATTATTATGCCTTGAGGAGTTTGAGTCGTACCACTCAAAGTCTAACTGACCACTGTGAAGTGTTATTCAATTATGTATAAGATCTAGGAGTGCTGGTATCCTAAGATCTCTTCCTCTCGGTCAGTACAAGTAAATTGTAGTGACATACTAGTCAAACTTCCAACAATGACATATAGTCAACTGATAACAACTAGTCTGTACTTGGTACAAGTTACAACACTAGAAAAAAGGGTATACAAAACCCTCTAATCTGAGGTACAACCACAGCTGTCCTCAATCACATCAAATGTCAGAGGCATGACCATAGACATCCTCCATAACATGCAATTGTGGATGACAAGGATATATCCTCAACTTGCCACCCCCACATACTCAACAATATGCGCTCCGAGTTTCCCCTGGGAATACTCGTTTCACCATCCAGTAAGTTCTGACACTGAAGATGGCTCTATGGCACATGGCTTTACATGATTAAGGTTACACTTGATTAATTACTACCAATTGAATGCATTAAGGATTTATCATACAAGTGGACATTCAAACCCTAATTATTTTCTAACAAGATTATATGTATAACAACTTCAAAAGATATAAAACATTTGAGATATAAATCTTAATCACATTACCACATGCTATCATTCATTGCAAATTGATGGACCACACTTATCATCATACGATTACAAGATACCAATATTTTATCACAAGTTCCAGGGTTTTAACCCTTATTGGAACATGAAGAGGATTTCACCTCAATCATGGCTTCAAACATGCCCAAAGGTCTTTAAGACCATCACATTATTCATAGTAAGGTTATCATCATCATTCCATGCCTTAAACAAGGCTCAAAAGATCATTAACACATATATGTCCATAGATATTAACATGGCAAGGCACTATGTTATTCAAATAGTACTACATTGTGGTTTCAACACAAGAAGAGTGTAATTCATTATCACATTAATCATTCCATAAGTCTGATTATAACCAAACAACATCATATAATTACATTAAGGTTAGGTATAACACACTAGATCACATGGGAGTTATGCATCCACTTATTATAGTGATTTATCAAATATAACTATAAGATGGCAAAGGTAATACTAAAAGTTAATGGTATTGGACCATCAAATTATTATCACTAGGACCCACATATAATACCATGTGATTTATTCTAATCCATTGGATGTTGAAGCATCCAATATTATTCATTGGATCAGGTTCATTGTTCAAGGTTATCAATTGAAGTATAGGTCTAACCATTAGATCAATTGAACCAAGGAACCATTGGTTCAAGGTTTAATCAAATATACAATTACATTCTTAACTCATAATATATGGTGATGACCTGATACACCATTAATTGTGATCATTAGATCACCATTGGTTGTTAGATCAATAATACATTCAGTTAACACCATCAAATATTAAGCTAATGTCATCATCAATTGATAACATCATTAGAATACTTCGTAAATGATAATTAAACATCTAATTGAGCCAAAACCTGATCTAATGGGGTAAACATAGGTTGTCACCATAAATTTGACACCCTTGATCACGAAAATCAGTTTACAAGATAGCAGAACCATTGGTTGTTGAATGGTATGACCATCGGTTGTGTGATAGGGAAGGAAATAGCTTGACAACCCTAATTTGAACCATCAATTATGTTTTGCTTAGCACCATAGTTGTTTCTATCAACCTTTCCCAGATCATGTTACACCTTAGAAAGGTTGTACACATGTTTACAAGTTCATATAGAACTGGAACAAAATAGGGAACACCTCAAAAATTCGTAATTCTAAACAAGCATGGTTTTTCTATGCTTAATCCATCACATTAAAGCATAAACATGAACTAACAAGCTTCTAACTAGAAATATAAGTGAAGAATATTATATAACTCACCTCTATAGAGTAGTTAAAATCCCAAACAGCAAGAATCTTGAGCAAATAGGGCAAGAAAACCTTGGATTCAGATCTGAACTTTGCCAAATAGGTACTTCTCTCCACAAAGAAGTAAAATTCTAGAAAAAGAAACAAGAAGGATATATTTTTGAGTTCTAGAGACACTTTCACCACGGAACAGTAGGGTTCTGACCTGGAGGAAGGTCTAGGGAAGGGGAAGATCAAGAGAAATGGAGAAGGAAAGAAGAAAACAACTTTCCTTGGTCAAAATCCCTAGAAGATGACCTTGGAAACCCTAGGTAGGGCTAGATGGAGCTCTAGGAGACCTTCTTCTCCAAAAAGGGTTGTATTCTACCTTAGAGCACTTGGTTCCATAGAAAAATGGAGTGGACTCGTTGCTCCAGGTTAGAGGAAAGAAAAAGCAAGCATAGTTTCATATTTGGGCAAGGAAGAGGTAAATATAGCCCATGGATAAGGATGGAAGCAAGCATGAGGTGTAAAAGTAGCTTCCCCATGTGTCTATGGCCTTAAACTATTAAGAATATACAATCACACATACAATAATCTCCCCCAATATCCTTATAGACCTGCTTATCTTTCCTTTGTCGAATTTCCCAGCCAATCACATAATTCATTAGTTTTTTTTATATTGATAGCTACTAAAGGTAGCTCAATCGTGACGGGGTAAACCCAAAAATACCCTTAGAGAAAACACATTCCAACCATGGCTCAAAACACTCAAGAATGATAATATAACATCTAAGTAACATAATGTATGTGACAAATTGTAAAGAAAAGCCCTCAATTGGGTAAATTACAGAAAAGTCCAAAATGTACAGAAAATTGCATAACTTGCTCAAACGTTGTCTAAATTGGACCAAATTTTAAACTTAAGCTTGTATTATGATTTAAAATCATATAACAAGGTTAGATTATGGTTATAAGAATTCAGTTATGGTAATTATGCTTATTCAACTCATTAAGCAAGATCAAGGGCCTTACAACTATAAACCCCTAACAAGGATTTTGCCCCGAAATCCTACGCAAAAAGAGATGGGTATTTTCCACGCATATCATTCTCTAGTTCCCATGTCTATTCCTCGATGCCATGATGATTCCACAAAACTTTCACTAGTATTATATCTTTTCTCTTCAGCTTTTTCACCCTTCTATCCAGGATCAACACATGACCCTCAACATAGGAGATATCCTCATCTAACTCAACCTCTACTGGTTGGATTGTCTGGTTAGTATCTATATGTCATATCCTCAACATAGATATGTGAAAGTCATTATGCAATCTATGTAGCTCTGATGGTAGCTCCAACTTATGTGCTACCTTTCCAACATGAGCTAGGACAGGGTATGGTCCCATAAATTTAGGAGCCAACTTACCCTTCTTTCCAAACCTCAGCACACCTTTCCAAGGAGAAACCTTAAGATATACTATATCTCCCACTTGGAACTCAAGTGGTCTATGTCAATTATCTGCATAAGATTTCCACTTTTCCTGGGCTGCTTTCAACTATTGTTGTATCACTTTAATCTTTTCTATATTCTGCTATACTAGCTCAGGACCCAAAAGTTGATATCCACCTATCTCATACCAGCAAAGAGTAGACCTACATCGTCTCCCATATAGAGCCTCATAAGGGGCCATATCTATATTTTTTGATATCTATTGTTGTACGCAAACTCTATCAAAGTTAGATGTACATCCCAACTACCAAGAAATTGCAGCACACATGCCCTCTAGAGATCCTCTAAAGTCTGAATAGTCCTTTCAGATTGGCCATCGGTCTGTGGATGAAAAGTTGTGCTAAATCTCAGCTATGTTCCCATTGCTGAATGTTGACGCTCCCAAAAATGACTTGTAAACTATGGATCTCTGTCAGAAACTATCTTCACTAGAATGCCATGTAGACAGACTATCTCATCAACATATATTTGTGCCAATTTCTCTATTGTAAACATCATCTTAACTAGCAGAAAATGAGCTCACTTAGTCACTTTGTCTATTATCACCCATACATAATCATGACCCTTGGTTGTCCTAGGATGACCAACCACATAGTCCATAGTAATATGATCCCATTTCCACTATGGTATTGGCAAGGGTTGTAATGTCCCTGCAGGCTTCTAGTGCTTATCCTTAACCTACTGACAAATAGGACGTTTGGCAATGAATTTTGCCACATCACGCTTTAGACCTAGCCACCAATACATGCCTTTCAAGTTTTGGTACATCTTAGTACTTCCAAGATGTATTGCATACATGGAGGAGTGAGCCTCCTCAAGTACCATCTTCCTCAACCCATCAACATCAATAATTACTATCCTATTATGGTAACAAACTGTACCATCATCTGCCTCATGAAAGCCATCATACTTTTCACTGCCAATCCCTGATCAAATATTCTATATCACAGTATCATTCTGTTGTGCATCATGAATATGTTGTCTCATGGTAGGTTTCACTTATAACTGTGCAAACAATCCTACTAGCAAGGAAACTTCTAGCTGTACATTCATCTGGTGAAGAGATACTAGCATATCTCTCTTATGGCACATCAAGGAATTTAATTGTGCATTATCTACTGTTGATGATGAAGATGGCTTTCTACTCAATGCATCAACTACCACATTAGCTTTCCCTGGATGGTAATCTATTGTGCAATCATAATCCTTAATCAGCTCCGTCCATCTCCTCTACCTCATATTCAACTCCTATTTTGAGAAGATATACTATAGATTCTTGTGGTCAGTGAAGATCTCACACTTTTCTCCATAAAGATAGTGTCTCCAGATCTTTAAGGCATGGACCACTTCTGCAAGCTCTAGATCATGTGTTGGGTAATTCTCCTCATGTTTCTTAAGCTGTCACAAAGCAAAAGAAATCACATTTTTATCCTGCATCAACAAGTATCCCAACCCATTCTTTGAAGCATCACAAAAGACAATATAGCCTTTTCCTTGCTCTGGTAGTACTAACACCGGTGCACTAGTCAACTTTTCTTTCAAAAGATGGAAAGAACATTGAGACTTGTCATTCCAAGCAAAAGGAACATCCTTCCTGGTTAACCTAGTTAGGGGTAATGTTATAGAACTGAAGTCTTTGATGAACCTCCTGTAGTAATCTGCCAGACCTAGGACACTATGGATCTCTGTCGGTGTCTTTGGTTGTTCCCATTCTAGTACAGATTCCACTTTCTTGAGATCAACACATACACCTTTTGCAGATATAACATGGCCCAGAAAGGACACTTCAGACAACCAGAATTCACACTTGCTAAACTTAGCATATCGTTGATGCTGCCTCAACAAAGTCAATGCCTGGTGAAGTTGTTGCTCATGTTGTTGACTATCCTTGGAGTATATCAGGATATCATCTATGAACACAACCACACACTAATCAAGATAAGGTCTAAACACCCTATTCATTAGATCCATAAAAGCTGTAGGTGCATTGGTTAACCCAAACGACATAACCACAAACTCATAATGACCATACCTAGTCCTAAAAGCTGACTTGGGTATGTCATCAACCTTAATTCTCAACTGATGGTAACCTGACCTCAGGTCTATCTTTGGAAACAGAGTGGCACCTCTCAACCGATCAAAAAGATCATCAATCCTCGGTAAATGATACTTATTCTTTATTGTCACCTTGTTCAACTATCTGTAGTCTATACACAACCTCATTGAACCATCCTTCTTTTTAACAAACAACCTAGGAGCACGCCAAGGGGAAGTGCTCGGCCTAATAAAACCCTTCTCTAATAGTTCTTATAACTATTTATTTAACTCCTACATCTTTTCTGCTACCATTCTATATGTTGACTATGCTATGGGTTGTGTTCCAGGGACAAGATTGATCTCAAACTCAATCTCTCTAATAGGGGGAATGCTAGGAAACTCCTCAGGAAAGACATCCTCAAATTCTCACACCATAGGTACGTCCTCGATACTAGGACCTATCGCCTTGGTATCCACAACATGAGCTAAGAAAGCCTCACATCCTTGTCTCAACAACCTCTCAGCTGTCATGGCTGACATCACACATGTAGGAAGAATCTTACTATCATCCTGAAAAATCCACTATACATCTCCATCATGGAACGTCACCACCTTAGTACTACAGTCCAAGACTACCTTGTATTTTTCCAAGGTATCCATTCCTAGGATTACATCCAAACCATGCATGTCAAGTGGAAAAAGATCCACTTGAAAGTTGTGTCTAAAAAAAAAAAATAACACAAGAAGGGCACACTCCCCGCAACTCAGCAGAATCAACCAAAGGAGTCTCTAGCGACAGGCTATCAGATCTAAGACTAGAAGGTAGATAACAACTATCTATCACCTCTCTAGTGAAAAAAGAGTGTGTTGCACCTGGGTCTACTAACACATATATGAAGCAAGAAGCAGACAAATCAGAATGAAATAACTCCATCTGACCTGTCACGACTCGTGGATTGACCACTGCTTCTGGCTAGGTCATGGCATAGAAACTTGTTGTCACCTACTGGCATCCACGCCCTCTACTTGCTTCTCCAGAGGATCCTTCCTGGGATGCCTGACCACGTCCTCTTCCACTGCCACTACTAAACTGCCATTGTTGTGGACCTTGTCACTTTGCCTTGGCTGCTGAGTCACCTCCTCATCTTTCATAGGGAAATAAGGTCTTGTATGCCCCACTTGCCCACACTTGTAACATGTTCTGGGGTCTTGATATGGCCTAAACGGCCCTATCACTGAATCTGATGAGGTACTGTGGGATCCCGTTAGCAGAAAACTATGACCTCTACTGTTACAACCCACATTGAGGTTAGTCAATAAATACCTCAATTAGCGTGAAGTACCTTGATTAGTGCTAAGTATCTTGCTAAACATCATGGATAATCAAGATAAGCTAAGATGTGAATCAATAGTTGAGATTTAATCATCTGAGGTAATTAATGATAATTGTAGTGTTAATCGTGAAGTTAAATATGTACCCAAGAAGCGATTAGTATTTTGATTAGCTGAGACAAGCTAATTAGCATGATTTCTTGCCTTGAGGTTGTAGAGAATCTCGTGCTTGAAAAGTTGTAAATGAAATCATTTCAATCGGACCCTCGAGGCAAAAGTTGTAGCCTTTTTATTTTTCTTGCACTTGATTGCAAATTTCCATAACTAATAGCCCCTTACCCTTATCTTCTTCTTTCCCAAATTATTTCACCTGATAAAACAGGACTACCGCTTGAAAGCGGCACACAGAGCAGCTGCTAGCCCGATCGGCCGCAGCAGAGGAGAAATTAGGGGCGATTCTCGAGCCCTTAGCTCCGATTCAGCCTGGCTTCTCCTTCCTCCTTCCTTCCTCCACCATCCCTACCTCCTTCTTCATCCTTGCCCTAGGGCGACACCCTACCTGCAGCCGACCTGCAGCAAGGAGTTGCGGCTGCACAGCAGTTGGGAGGCTAGCTAGGAGCCACCTTGGGCACGACCAACAACACCAAACACTGCCCTTGACTCTGACCAAGAGCCCAAGGCAGGGAATCGTAGCATCTCGCCTCTATTGCGCCACCTGCACCAACCTAGCAAGAGGGGTGGCGCCCTACTTTGCAGCAGCCGCAACTGCAAGAAGCAGTGGCCAGGAGCCTTATTTGGCGCGGCCAACACCTTAGAAATGTCGCCTCGACTCCGTCTTGGCGGTCCATGTACAAATACACAGCCACCCGCCCACCTAAGCTAGTCGTCTAGCAACCTGAACCAGTGGCAAGTAGCAGCAGGTCGTGGCTGCTGTGCGTGGCCTAGAGGGGGGCAATTTTGGTGGGCCAAGCAGCAGGGAATTGTCCCTTGAGTTCCGATTTTGAGCAAGGTTAGCTTCTATCCGCGATTCTGTTACCAATCAATTTCTCCTCGTCATCCTGTAGCGGTGCTTAAAGCAATTTGATGTAACAGGAATAGTAAACAAGTTAATCCAAGGCAGAAGAAAACTGAAATTTTCCCGGAAACTGGTCTCTAGACGCAATTCCAGACGAATCTGGACATCCCGAACCACTGTGAGTAGCAGTTCATTCAGAAATCATTATTTAACTCAATTTAAGTGCTTAATTGCTTCAGTATCAGTTGGTATAACTCCTAAATAGTGTAGCACATACAATAGAGTATGATAGATTCATTGGAACTTGAAATACGTAATATGATTGATGAAAATGATAGAATTTCCTGTATTACAACTGCAATGTATACATTGAGCATAAAATGGATGTTTAGCATCGAAACTGGATAAGTTGATACTGAGTCATGTTTAAAGATGACAAATGATGTATATGTGTTTTCAAGTGATGTTCAGAATGTGAAATAAGTATGAAATGTGATATTCATGTTTAAGTGTTTATATGTTAATCAATTAATAGACTTAGGTGCCCATACACCGTAGAACCCCTCGAGAGGTCTGCACCTTGGGGTGAAACGACCTACCTAGCGTGTGCCTAGATGGTCGGTGACTCGTGTTCAACAATAATCCGTGCGTGTGTCACGGTGGCACGAGGACAGAAAGGCAGTGTTCAACAATAATCCGTGCGTGTGTCACGGTGGCACTGGAGTAAATAGGGGTTATTCAACAATAATCCGTGCGTGTGTCACGGTGGTAACCCAGACTCTCCGCCTGTGTGCTCAGGTTAGAGGAGGAGTCTAGAGTACACTCTTTTGAGAGTGCAGTGAGGCCGTGTGAGCCTAAGAGTCCTGATGCAGACCAGGACAGCAATCAGACTTAGCATTCCCCGGGAGTGTCGCTAAGTCTTGTACAGTGGGATCGTAGTTCGCTATAGATCTTTGTATGCAGAGTACAGTGCATATGATTGGGGCATAAAAATATAAAAATGTAATCATATAGGATCACAGTAAATTTAATATGTTAAGAGATTTGAACTTCTGTGCCAATTCTCTATAACTGTTTATTTGTTTAAAATATTTGTTGTTGCATAGAAATGTGATTATTATCTATAAATCTTCTATGTCATTAGAATTGCCCTGCTTAGTACTGCACTTATGCTTTATTTCAATTTTTATATATCTGATGAGTTGTTTAGTGATAGCTAAATGAAATGCTATTCACTGAGCGAGTAGGCTCACTCCTCTACTCAAACATTTTTCAGTTCAGTAACAGTTCCAGGAATCGGAAGGATCTTTTCATCCTAACGCTTAATCTGTTGAAGGTATATGTAGCTAGTATAGTTAGAGGTCTCTTAGTCCTTTCCCCTCGGTCCTTGGGACATGGTGTGGGTGAGAGAGAGTGTGTATGTGGAATGTGTATAAAGTTGTAAATTAACTGTTATGCTTTACTTTATGTCGAAAATTGTAATATGTTGTCGACTTTGTTTATATTTCTAGTCAGTTTAATAAAAATGCTTCTGCAGTTTGTTTAGCTTTAGTTTACAGCATAAATCAGGTTATCATTTTAATGTCTTTAAAATGTTTAAAAAGTTATGAGTGGTTTGGCTTGTGTGTAAATCCCTCCGTCGCGCCCTAATCTCGTGGGTTGTGGTTAGTGTGAGATCGGGGTGCGACAGCTTGGTATCAGAGCATAGGTTGAGTACATGGTTACTCTAAGTCAAGGTCAGGGGACAACAAGAGACCAATAGGATTAGGACTTAAGTGTCTTCCTTCTAACTGCAATTTTCTAACAGGAAGTGTTCTGTTATACTATTGCAGATGGCAGGAAGAGGACGTGGTCACGAGAACCAAGTAAAGAGTTTATGTTGAATCATCAGGGATCATTAGGGTCGAAAGATAGAGTTATAAGTGAGAAAGATAAGAAGTGATGTGTCTTTAGCTCTGGGAAGTCTGAGTATTTAGGTACCCGGGCCAGGTATCTGAGTACTTAGATTGACCAGTATCAAGCTACTCTGTCCATTCTTCTATGGATGCCCTGGCCAGGTATGCAGAGGAAGGATGGGCTAGAGACAAACCCTAGAAATCTTAGGGTTAAGAAATCGGAAATTAATACAGGAGTGAGAGATTAAACATAGGATGTGATGCAACTCTTGCTTTATATTGCTTATTTGATTAGAAATCATTAGAAATGCTCTTATATGTATGGATTTAGATTTTCAGTTTATAGAATAAATATGATTCTTTTATATTGTTGTGTGTCATGAAGTGATTTATTTATTGTTTATATTCTTTGTATTAAGTATACCAGAAGTTATGTTTAAATGAGTTTTCCCTAAGTGGATATTCTTTCCACATGTTCGAGATTAATAGGAGTTGGCTAATCCTGAGTAGCTCTTGGCTTCAGGACTACAGGTTCGGCCTGGTCCGGCTGGCAGGATGCGTTACTGAGATCTAATGACTCCTATTAACAATATAATAAGAGTAGACTCTGGATAATTTAGACTCACATCATAGTAAGAATGTACATACACTAAGATGTTGAGATATAAGAGAAAGATTAGAACAACTAAGAATTAGTTGGAACTGATATCGGAGACCCAACATTGGGACCTCATATGAGCAATCCTTAATTAGAAATAAAGGAACACAATATAAGGTTCAGACTAAATTTAATGATTAGGTGAGATATACCCTTAATGGTACTAATCAATAACGCATAACAAATGCATTGATCCAATACATGATTAGTAAACCCTAGTTGAGGGTGTATCCTTGTGAAACCCTAGTGGAGGGTGTATCATTGTGAACCCTGGTTGAGGGTGTATCCTTGTGAAACCCTAGTGGAGGGTGTATCATTGTGAACCCTGGTTGAGGGTGTATCCTTGTGAAACCCTAGTTGAGGGTGTATCATTGCGATTGTTTATAGGCAACTTTATAATAAAGTTATGCCTTAAACTAAGATAAGTCCATATCATGTGAGATAGCTGGACAATTCTAATGTGTGGCCTATGCATTATATGCTAAGGGTGAGTATTCTGTGATGGAATGCATTAAGAGGGGAAATACCTTAATACAAGATAAAGTTGGTTAACTCAAGAGGGTCTGAATTAATGAGAAATGGGGAACCCTAACCCTAATTTGGGGAAAAGGGAATGATAAGCCCTGTTTGATAGTGAACCCTAATTCCTGGTTAAGGAATGATGGTGTTACTATTGTATCACATGATGTGATGAATATCTTGTATGACTGTTATCATGCCTAAAAACCATGCAGGTATGATGAGATGATGAATATAGCCAAGTTTGGGCTGTGACATTTATATAATAAATGTTGATTGGCTTTTTGTGTGTTGATGTTGTTGTTGCTTAATAAAAGTAATAATGTGTACGGATTTTATGAGCCATGTGAATAAGTTGTTGCCTAGTTAGAGGTGACAAGATGTGAATGGCCTTGTGAGCCATGTGAATAAGTTGTTGCCTAGTGAGAGGTGACAAGAAATGAAATGCTTTGTGAGCCATGTGTGATGCTTGGGTAACAAGTATCATGTTTATTAGTAGCATTTGTGTTAATAAGTTATGCTAGAGAACTTGGCTGATGTTACATTTCTGTTATATATCTATAGTTCATTGATGATTATTCATATCTGTTGTATTCATTACAAGTATATGGATGAAATTATGAGATCTAAAGTTTGATTTCAAACTAAGGAAGCAAAGTCACATCACAATAATGCTATGTTACTGATAAGGACCAAACCCTAGAAGGTTTAGAGTTGAAGTAGTTCAAGGGACGTCGCTAGTGATTTGACCTTGAATACTAGTATCTTTATAAAACAAGATCATACGATTTGCACTATGAAAGGTAACCTAGCACTAATAAAATCCAGGGTTTAAAGGTAGCTAATACGAAAGGTAGATAAACAATATGAAATGATTCATAGAAAAGAGTAAGATACAAATTTGAAATGTCACAAATGTGTTTGAAACAAAAGGAGAAATACAATATAAGTGAAGTGCGATATGAAATAAATTCTTACAGTAATAATAAGAATGAGGAATAATCTATTCTTACTTTGTGTATTTCAATTTTTGGGATGTTTATTCTATATGATCAAAATGAGAAGGATAAGTAACAAGAAGTAAGTAGCATAGAATGAGGAGAATTACTTGTCACATGATCTGGAATTAGTTGTTGTAGTTCATGCTCATAAGACATGACATTACTATCTTTATGGTGAGGTGTGCCATGTGTTTATAGATCATAAGAGCTTGAAATATATCTTTACCCAGAAGGATCTGAATCTTAGACAGTGGAGATGGTTAGAATTGATCAAGGATTATGAAGTGACAATAGATTATCATCCTAGTAAGTCGAATGCGGTAGCAGATACCCTCAAAAGGAAGTTAAGTTCAACAACTGATGCATTCTCTATGGCATGTTTCAAGAGAGACCTGCTAGTAGAAATGCGGAAGTTGAACATAGACTTTGGGGTGACAGAATAGAGTGGTTTGATTGCACAGATGCAAGTCAAGCCTACTTTTTATGATCAAATTAAAGAACTTTAGCAGAATGATAGTGAGTTACAACAGATCATGCAGGATATGACAAAGGGAAAAAGACCGGGGTTCAGGTTTTCAGATGACGGATTGCTATATCTGCATGACAGGTTGTGTGTACCTGGAGATGGTGATTTGAAAGAATAGATTCTTGAGGAGGCACATGCATCGATGTATGCTATACATCCAGGTAACACTAAAATGTACATGAATCTCAAGGAATTGTACTGGTGGTCAGGTATGAAAAAGGATGTAGCTGAATATGTGGCTAGATGTAGTGTGTGTCAGCAAGTTAAGGTTGAACATCAAAAACCTGCAGGTACTTTGCAATCTCTTCCTATACCAGAATGGAAATGGGAATATATCGCAATGATTTTTGTGATAGGGTTACCCAGGACACCTAGAGGTTGTGACTCGATATGGGTGATTGTGGATAGATTGACTAAATCTGCTCACTTTCTTCCTATTAAGTCAACCTTTGATGTTCCAAAGTTGGCTAAGATATACGTGGATGAAATAGTCAGGTTGCATGGTATTCCAATTTCAATTATATCTGATAGAGATCCTAAGTTCACATCTAGATTTTGGAATCAGTTGCATCGCGCCTTGGGCACAAAGTTGAGATTCAGTACAACATTTCACCCACAGATGGATGGTCAGTCAGAAAGGACCATTCATACTCTAAAGGACATGCTGAGAGCATGTGTTTTGCATTTCAATGGAATTTGGGAAGAACACTTGAGCCTTATAGAGTTTGTATACAATAATAATCACCATTCTAGTCTTGGTACGGCTCAGTATGAAGCTCTATATGGTAGAAAGTGTAGATCATCCATATGTTGGTATGGGGTAGGTGAAAAGCGTATTTTTGGACCAGATATAGTGGATTTAACTATCAGAAAGATTGCAGTGATTAGAGAACAGTTGAAAGCTGCACAAGATAGAAAAAAGAGTTATGTTGAGAAGAGATGTAGACATCTTGAGTTTGAGGTTGGTGATGAAGTGTATCTGAAGGTTTCACCACGGAAAGGAGTGTTGAGGTTTGGTAAGAGAGGCAAACTGACTCCTAGGTTTATGGGACCATATCCTATCATTGAGAGGATTGGACCTGTAGCCTATAGGTTGGAATTTGCCAACTGAGTTGGCTAATTTACATGATGTGTTTCATGTATCAATGTTGAAGAAGTGTTATCTTGGTACAGAGGAGATAGTGAACTCAGAACCTGTCCGGCTCAGACTTGACGTGTCCTATGTTGAAGGACCAGTACAGATAGTTGACTCGTGAATCAAGAAACTCAAGAATCGTGAGATACCGTTAGTGAAGGTTTGGTGGAAGAAATCATAACCTAGAGGAAGCTACGTGGGAGCTTGAATCTGAGATGCATAACAAATTTCCTTTTCTCTTTTAGGAATTTCGGGACGAAATTCTTATAAGGGAGGGAGATTGTTACAACCCACATTGAGGTTAGTCAATAAATACCTCAATTAGCGTGAAGTGCCTTGATTAGTGCTAAGTATCTTGCTAAACATCATGGATAATCAAGATAAGCTAAGATGTGAATCAATAGTTGAGATTTAATCATCTGAGGTAATTAATGATAATTGTAGTGTTAATCGTGAAGTTAAATATGTACCCAAGAAGTGATTAGTATTTTGATTAGCTGAGACAAGCTAATTAGCATGATTTCTTGCCTTGAGGTTGTAGAGAATCTCATGCTTGAAAAGTTGTAAATGAAATCATTTCAATCGGACCCTCGAGGCAAAAGTTATAGCCTTTTTATTTTTCCTGGACTTGATTGCAAATTTCCATAACTAATAGCCACTTACCCTTATCTTCTTCTTTCCCAAATTATTTCACCCGATAAAACAGGACTACCGCTTGAAAGCGGCGCACAGACCAGCTGCTAGCCCGATCGGCCGCAACAGAGGAGAAATTAGGGGCGATTCTCGAGCCCTTAGCTCCGATTCAGCCTGGCTTCTCCTTCCTCCTTCCTTCCTCCACTATCCCTACCTCCTTCTTCATCCTTGCCCTAGGGCGACACCCTACCTGCAGCCGACCTGCAGCAAGGAGCTGCGGCTGCACAGCAGCCGGGAGGCCAGCTAGGAGCCACCTTGGGCACGACCAACAACACCAAACACTGCCCTTGACTCCGACCAAGAGCCCAAGGCAGGGAGTTGTAGCATCTCACCTCTATTGCGCCACCTACGCCAACCTAGCAAGAGGGGCGACACCCTACTTTGCAGCAGCCGTAGCTGCAAGAAGCAGTGGCCAGGAGCCTTATTTGGCGTGGCCAACACCTTAGAAATGTCGCCTCGACTCCGTCTTGGTGGTCCATGTACAAATCCGCAGCCACCCGCCCACCTAAGCTAGCCGTCTAGCAACCTGAACCAGCGGCAAGTAGCAACAGGTCGTGGCTGCTATGCGTGGCCTAGAGGGGGGCAATTTTGGTGCGCCAAGCAGTAGGGAATTGTCCCTTGAGTTCCGATTTTGAGCAAGGTTAGCTTCTATCCGCGATTCTGTTACCAATCAATTTCTCCTCGTCATCCTGTAGCGGTGCTTAAAGCAATTTGATGTAACAGGAATAGTAAACAAGTTAATCCAAGGCAGAAGAAAACTAAAATTTGCCCGGAAACTGGTCTCTAGACGCAATTCCAGACGAATCTGGACATCCCAAACCACTGTGAGTGGCAGTTCATTCAGAAATCATTATTTAACTCAATTTAAGTGCTTAATTGCTTCAGTATCAGTTGGTATAACTCCTAAACAGTGTAGCACATACAATAGAGTATGATAGATTCATTGGAACTTGAAATACGTAATATGATTGATGAAAATGATAGAATTTCCTGTATTACAACTGCAATGTATACGTTGAGCATAAAATGGATGTTTAGCATCGAAACTGGATAAGTTGATACTGAGTCATGTTTAAAGATGACAAATGATGTATATGTGTTTTCAAGTGATGTTCAGAATGTGAAATAAGTATGAAATGTGATATTCCTGTTTAAGTGTTTATATGTTAATCAGTTAATAGACTTAGGTGCCCTTACACCGCAGAACCCCTCGAGAGGTCTGCACCTTGGGGTGAAACGACCTACCTAGCGTGTGTCTAGATGGTCGGTGACTCGTGTTCAACAATAATCCATGCGTGTGTCACGGTGGCACGAGGACAGAAAGGCAGTGTTCAACAATAATCCGTGTGTGTGTCACGGTGGCACTGGAGTAAATAGGGGTTATTCAACAATAATCCGTGCGTGTGTCACGGTGGTAACCCAGACTCTCCGCCTGTGTGCTCAGGTTAGAGTAGGAGTCTAGAGTACACTCTTTTGAGAGTGCAGTGAGGCCGTGTGAGCCTGAGAGTCCTGACGCAGACTAGGACAACAGTCAGACTTAGCATTCCCCGGGAGTGTGGCTAAGTCTTGTACGGTGGGATCATAGTTCGCTACAGATCTTTGTATGCAGAGTACACTGCATATGATTGGGGCATAATAATATAAAAATGTAATCATATAGGATCATAGTAAATTTAATATGTTAAGAGATTTGAACTTCTGTGCCAATTCTCTATAACTGTTTATTTGTTTAAAATATCTGTTGTTGCATAGAAATGTGATTATTATCTGTAAATCTGCTATGTCATTAGAACTGCCCTGCTTAGTACTGCACTTATGCTTTATTTCAATTTTTATATATCTGATGAGTTGTTTAGTGATAGCTAAATGAAATGCTATTCACTGAGCGAGTAGGCTCACTCCTCTACTCAAACATTTTTCAGTTCAGTAACAGTTCCAGGAATCGGAAGGATCTTTTCATCCTAACGCTTAATCTGTTGAAGGTATATGTAGCTAGCATAGTTAGAGGTCTCTTAGTCCTTTCCCCTCGGTCCTTGGGACATGGTGTGGGTGAGAGAGAGTGTGTATGTGGAATGTGTATAAAGTTGTAAATTAACTGTTATGCTTTACTTTATGTCGAACAATGTAATATGTTATAGACTTTGTTTATATTTCTAGTCAGTTTAATAAAAATGCTTCCGCAGTTTGGTTAGCTTTAGTTTACAACATAAATCAGGTTATCATTTTAATGTCTTTAAAATGTTTAAAAAGTTATGAGTGGTTTGGCTTGTGTGTAAATCCCTCCGTCGCGCCCTAATCTCGTGGGTTGTGGTTAGTGTGAGATCGGGGTGCGACATCTACCCCAACTTGGGGTCCACTGTGATGGTGCATGTGATCTTGGTTCAGTGAAGGTTGACCTTGGTTGCGACTGTGGCGGGAAAAACCTTGGCTTCTTAAAGCCTCCAGATGATTTCCCTTAAAACTGCATAGGTCGCTTCTTAGCATTAGCTTCACGCTTCTCTATGGAAGACCTCTCTATCCTCCGAATAGATTCCACAAAGGTGGAAAACTTTTCCCTGTTCTCCAAGGCTGATGTTGTAGTAGTCAATTCCGTACTCAGAACCTTCTCAAATCTCCGGATCCTTTCCTTGTCAGTTGCTGCCATGTGCAGGAAGAACCTCAAAAGTTCCATAAACTTTGATTCATACTCATTGATAGTCATACCCTGATGAATCTTCTCGAACTGAGAGATTTTCTCTTATAGACAGGTCTATGGAAAATATCGAATAACAAATTCCCTTTGAAACTCCTCCCATCCTATCATAACTCCTGGCCTTTTCTCCTCTTCTATGGCCCATAAGTGGCCAACACTACCTTTCAACAAGTATACTATATGCTTAACTTTGTCTTCTTCAACGATGTTTAGGATTTTGAATGCCTTTTCCAGCTCAGTCAACCACATGTCAGCGTCTGCTGGATCAGAAGTACCTGCATATTCAATTGCCCCAACACGTCTAAGACGTTCAAATGTCTTCCCGACACCTTGGGACTCCACATTAGAGGCGGTTTCCCTATATTGAGGTGTTGGCACTCTATCAGTGATATGTGTACTTGTGACCATCATCTGTCTAAACAAAAACTAAAACTCAGGATTGGCCATCATTGTCGGGTCTATATGAGGCATTGTGGGCTGCTCTGGCCTTGCTTCTGGCACTCTCTCATCGCGTGCCTACCTCCATGCACCTCCTCCTAGTGCAACATAGCTACTCTCAACATGTTCTTCATGTCCTCCAGACATATCTTCATAAGCATAAACTATGATCAGATATGTTGGATGCATAAGAACAGACTCAAACCTAAGTCCTATGTCCCTATAGACTCATTAAACCTAGAGCTCTGATACCAACTTAACTGTGACACCTCATTACTCTAAATGAGATTACTCAAAACACAAAACATGATCAACTACTAATTAATCACATAGTCAAAAATGCAGGATAATTAAAATCAATTCCAACAATGTAAATAAACTCTAGAGAATTTACAATAGGTCCATCATTCCATTCTCATATTCTATAACAAGTATTTACATATGGGTCCAAAGACCTCCGTCATATCCTGCATACAAAATATATTTCACATGTACATGCCATATATTTACAAACATTGGCTTGCTACCAAAATCTCGTGTCGATACAAGTATATCATCTAGAAAACACACCCCATACCCGGACCTGAGAGTACAGGGACGACACTAGCACTCTACTACTAACATCTACAACTAACCAACCTTCTGAATCTATTGATCACCAGGTTGGTTCTCCTCCACAGCGCAACCTCGCCGCCCGCGACCACCTAAAAAATGTGGTGACCCACAGGTGAGACCTAGTCCCAGTGAGAGATATAACTCTCTCCAACATATATTGATTATAACATATTAATTAATAGTGAATACATTAAGTAGTTAGGGTATTGAATAAGTAATATGATTAGATGGAACAATTTAAGCATACTAAGTAGTTAAGCAAATAAGTTGTAACATCAAGTAGAAGTACACAATTGTCATAAGTCTACATCATGTAAGAACTATGTAGTGTAAAGACAAGACAAGGGTTAATCAACCAATGTGATACATATTAAACCCTAGAAATTATACTACACGACCGGTATTATATCTTTTATTACCATGCCCTAGGGAGTTTGAGTCGTACCACTGAAAGTCCAACTGACCACTGTGAAGTGCTATTCAATTCCATATAAGATCTAGGAGTGCCGGTATCCTAAGATCTCTTCCCCTCAATCAGTACAAGTAAACTGCAATGACATACCAGTCAAACTGCCAACAGTGACATATAGTCAACTGATAACAACTAGTCCGTACTTGGTACAAGTTACAACACTAGAAAATAGGGTATATAAAACCCTCTAATCCAAGGTACAACTGCAACTGTCCTCAATCACATCAAATGTCAGAGGCATGATCATAGCCATCCTCCATAACCTACAATTGTGGATGACAAGGATATATCCTCAACTTGCCACCCCCACATACTCAATAGTATGCGCTTGGAGTTTCCCATGGGAATACTCATTTCACCATCCAGTAAATTTTGACACTAAAGATGGCTCTATGGTATAGGGCTCTACATGATTAAGGTTACACTTGATTAATTACTGCCAATTGAATGCATTAAGGCTTTATTATACAAGTGGACATTCAAACCCTAATTCTTTTCTAACAAGAGTATATGTATAACAAATTCAAAATATATAAAACATTTGAGATATAAATATTAATCACATTACCACATGCTATCATTCATTGCAAATTGATGGACCACACTTATCATCATACGGTTACTAGATACCAATATTTTATCACAAGTTCCAGGGTTTTAACCCTTATTGGAACATGAAGAGGATTTCACCTCAATCATGACTTCAAACATGCCCAAATGTCGTTAATACCATCACATTATTCATAGTAAGGTTATTATCATCATTACATGCCTTAAACAAGGCTCAAAAGATCATTAGCACATATATGTCCATAGATATTAACATGGCAAGACACTATGATATTCAAATAGTACTATATTGTGGTTTCAACACAAGAAGAGCGTAATTCATTATCACATTAATCATTCAATAGGTCTCATTATAACCAACCAACATCATATAATTACACTAAGGTTAGGTATAACGAGCTAGATCACATGGGAGTTACACATCCACTTATTATAGTGATTTATCAAATATAACTATAAGATGGCAAAGGTAAGACTAAAAGTTAATGGTATTGGACCATCGAATTATTATCACTAGGACCCACATATAATACCATGTGATTTATTCTAATCCATTGGATGTTGAAGCATCCAATATTATTCATTGGATCAGGTTCATTGTTCAAGGTTATCAATTGAAGTATAGGTCTAACCATTAGATCAATTGAACCAAGGAACCATTGGTTCAAGGTTTAATCAAATATACAATTACATTCTTAACTCATAATATATGGTGATGACCTGATACACCATTAATTGTGATCATTAGAACACCATTGGTTGTTAGATTAGTAATACATTCAGTTAACACCATCAAATATTAAGCTAATGTCATCATCAATTGATAACATCATTAAAATACTTCGTAAATGATAATTAAACTTCTAATTGACCCAAAACCTGACCTAAGGATGTGACCATAGGTTGTCACCATAAATTTGACACCCTTGATCACGAAAATCATTTGACAAGATAGAAGAACCATTGGTTGTTGAATGGTATGGCCATCAGTTGTGTGATAGGGAAGGAAATAGCTTGACAACCCTAATTTGAACCATCAATTATTTTGTGCTTAGCACCATAGTTGTTGCTATCAACCTTTCCCAGATCATGTTACACCTTAGAAAGGTTGTACACATGTTTACAAGTTCATATAGAACTGGAACAAAATAGGGAACACCACACAAATTCGTAATTCTAAACAAGCATGGTTTCTGTATGCTTAATTCGTCACATTAAAGCATAAACATGAACTAACAAGCTTCTAACTAGAAATATAAGTGAAGAATGTTATACAACTCACCTCTATAGAGTTGGTAAGATCCCAAACAGCAAGAATATCGAGCAAATAGGGCAAGAAAACCTTGGATTCAGATCTAAACTTGGCCGAAGTGGTACTTCTCTCCACAAAGAAGTAAAATTCTAGAAAAAGAAACAAGAAGGATAGATTTTTGAGTTCTAGAGCCACTTTCACCATGGAATAGTAGGGTTCAGACCTAGAGGAAGGTCTAAGGAAGGAGAAGAGCAAGAGAAATGGAGAAGGAAAGAAGAAAACAACTTTCCTTGGTCAAAATCCCTAGAAGATGACCTTGGAAACCCTAGGTAGGGCTAGATGGAACTCTAGGAGACCTTCTTCTCCAAAAAGGGTTGTCTTCTACCTTAGAGCACTTGGTTCCGCAAAAACATAGAGTGGACTCATTGCTCCAGGTTAGAGGAAACAAAAAGCAAGCATAGTTTTGTATTTGGGCAAGGAAGAGGTAAATATAGCCCATGGATAAGGATGGAAGCAAGCATGAGGTGTAAAAGTAGCTTCCCCATGTGTCTATGGCCTTAATCTATTAAGAATATACAAGCACACACACAAGAAGTTCCCCCACTGTCCTTATAGACCTACGTATTTTTCCTTTGTCGAATTTCCCAGCCAATCACATAATTCATTAGTTTTTTTTATATTGATAGCTACTAAAGGGAGCTCATCCGTGAAGGGCTAAACCCTAAAATACCCTTAGAGAAAACACCTTCAAACCATAGCTCAACTAGGAGCCCCATGGCTCAAAACAATCAATAATGATAATATGAAATCTAAGGAACATAATGTATGTGACAAATTGGAAAGAAAACCCCTCAATTGGGTAAATTACAGAAAAGTCCAAAATGTACAGAAAATTGCATAACTTGCTCAAACAATGTCTAAATTGGACCAAATTTGAAACTTAAGCTTGTATAATGATTTCAAAGCATATAAAAAGGTTATATTGGGGTTATAATATTTCAATTATGGTAATTAAGCTTATTCAACTCGTTAAGCAAGTTTAGGGGCCTTATAGATATGTTCTCTTATTTTATTATGTTTTTCAACCAATTATCAACATGTAAATCATCATATTCCACATTTTCTTCATTAAGCCAGGATGATATCCCTTTATTTCTTTCACATACCATTCTGATTTTACATTAACACTTTCTTACGCACATAGGTTGGTTTGAGATTAACTCATGTTCCACCTTATTTCTTTGTCATTATTCCCATTCATCTTTTCAGTTTATACTTATCATAGGAGTTCTCTCCATCTTATGTAAATTCCATACCTTAAATCATTGTTCAGGAAAGAGGTATGTGGTGTACGGGTGGAGAGGGTACTGCATAGAGTATATGTGGTATGCAGGAGTATATAGGGGAGTATATGCAGTTTTCGATTTTTTATTTCAATAAACTAATTATATATAAATTAATATATCGAGATCATAAATTAAAATATATAGAGTAGGAATGTACATCTATTTACTTATAAACATATTATTATGCATGTATGATGTATGATATGCTTATATATGTATATATGTCTATAGATGGAATGTGTTTGTAATATATGTACAAATACTAAAATGTAGGTAAATCAATGTACAAATATGTATAGAGTGTGTATAAATTTGAATAAATCAAAATGTATATATAGATGCACAAATATGTGATTGTATATTTAGGTATATTGTATATGTATCTATACATGTTAATATATCAAAAGGTATTCGAATAAATGTACAAATGCGTGTGGAAAATTTTTATATGTATTACAATGTATACATATAATTTAATGAATATTTATCTCAATTTAGATATATAATGAAATGTGTGTATATGTATGCATGTATGTACGAAATGCAAGAACATAAGTTGTGGGCTTTTAGAAAAGCAGAGTTTAATCGGCCGCTTAATTGGTCAAGCGGGAGTATATGTGGCCCATGACCGCTTAATGGACTGATTAGTAATATGCGGTGCAATAGGGTGATTGAATAGGTATATGCGGGAGTATATGCGGTCGTGCGGACCAATTTCCCGAACTGTGCCTTAAATCACTTTATAAGAACAAACTTATCTATCTTTTACTTTATTATCTTCTTGAATTTCATCTTCAAGAACTCCTCTTTTGATTATTTGGATTCAGATTTAAATTTCATGGTGTTGTATCTTTCTCTTATAGTTACCAACAATTCAAGTTTTGATAGATAATGATGTAATCCTCACCTTCTCTTGAGGTAATATTGAGTTATTTGCACCATGATTTCTGATTCATTATGCTCTTTAGATTGTTTCAAAATGATTACTTGATCAAAGTAATAAAAGAGATAATAGAATACCTGGCCAGGGCATCCAAGGGCTGAGATTTGGTAGTATGCACTATATTTTCATGTCATGTTCCTTACTTAAACATCATCCTAGTCCTAAGTCCTAGTGTCCCTGTAGACTCAGTGAACCTAAAGCTCTGATACCAACTTGTGAGAACCCATTACACTAAATGAGATTACTCAAAACATAAAACACAATCAATCACTAATTAATCACATAACCAAAAACTTGGGTAAATTAAAACCGATTTCAACGTCAGCACCCGATCAGAAACATTTGCATAAGAGCCCAAAATCTTTCTTATATCCATACTATGCCAAGAATTTGATACAAATTGTTCTATCATATTAGCCACAACATATATACACATGAGAATAATATTTGTATATGCCACACAACAAACATTAACATGCTAACAAAATTTCGATTCGTTTGAAACACCATATACAAACTTTTCCTACCCAGACCTGAGAGTACAAGGATGACTCTAGGACACACTAGACATCTAATCAACTTTCTCAAAGATTCATTACTATAGCTCCTCTTTGCTGCCACATGTTTGTTTTCATCACTTTTGATTACCTAAAAAGATGTGGCGAACCACAAGGGAGAGACCCATCTCCCAACAAGAGATATAACATCCAACAACATTTATTGATTCCAACATTTTTAGGAAATGAGACAATTTAAGCAATTTAATTATATATAACAAATAATCTCAACAACATTGATGATTAACAAAATACATAAAGGAGCAGATAATAACTATCTTCATTAAGCATACTATTCTCATATCCCTATTAACAATAGAAGGAGTCTAGCATCATGAGCATCTCTAACATCATGAATAAGTCTAGCATCATAAGCATCACAAACAACATCAGCATGTCTATCAAGTTGAACATATCAACATCATAACTAGAGCTAACAATATAAGCACAACTATCTGCATAAGCATGATTAGAAGTATAGGCATCTATAGTTACAAAGGCATAGATAGCAATATAAGCATAGCTAACAATATGTGATAACGAATGTCATAATCATAGCCAATAGTAATAATATCTCTATAAACTTAAACATGACTATTGTATGTACACACTTATAACATGAGTATATCCACAACATAAGAATATCTATTATCTCTTATTGTACTATACATGATCTCAATGAATAGAAAGCAAACAAGGGTTATCATCCAATATGAAGCATTGTGTGTAACCCTAAATGGATATGCTACACGACTGTATTAAATATTTTATTATGCCCTGGGGAATTTGAATCGTACCATCTAAAGTTCAACAGACACTTGCGAAGGGCTATTCGATTCCGTACAAGATCTAGGAGTGCCGGTATCGTAAGATCTCTTCCCCTCGATCAGTATGAGTAAAAGGCAGTGACATATAATTAAACTACAAAACAATGACATATAGTCTTGTAACTAGCCCACCTTGGTACAAGTCATGACACTAGCATCTAGGGTATTCAAAACCCTCTAATCTGAGGTACAACTACAGTTGTCCTCATTCACATCAAATGTCTGAGGCATGACCATAGACATCCTCCATAACCTGCATTGTGGATGACAAGGATATATCCTCAACTTGCCACCCCCACATACTCAATAGTATGCACTCCAAGTTTCCCTTAGGAATACTCGTTTCACCATCCAGCAAGTTCTAACACTGAAGATGGCTCTACAACACAGGGAACTACATGATTAGAGTTGCACTTGATTAGTTATGCCAACTGGGTGGATTAAGGATGCATCAAACAAGTGGACATACAAACCCTAATTCACTTCTAGCAAGCATATAAATATAACAAATTTAAATTATATAAAATGTGTGAAACATAATTTCTCATCTCATCATCACATGGTACTATTCACTTGTCATTCATGAGTCTATACTAGTCATCATACTAAATATATAAATCCTTTTCACAATATCATAGGGTATCAACCCTTATCAACATAAGAGGATTACACCTCATTCAGGGCTCAACCATGCCCAAAGGTCATTAAGACCATCATACTATTCCCTGCAAGATCATCATTATCTTTGCATGCCTTATAACAAGGCTCAACAACATCACTGACATATAATACACCAGATCAACACAATATTCCATTAATGAGCTAGGTGATATTCATAAACAATCATAGCAGGGTTATATTAACATTAAGAACATTCCTTTATTACGTCAACATGCAAGTAATATAGATATGATTAACCCTCATCATATTCATAATGCACATGTTTAACATAAGAAAGTATCAACCATGTGGCTATGATAACCACCAATTAACAAATTAAGGGTATGATCATATTAATGAGGTTATTACACCATTATTCCATCATATAAGAATGTTAAACATGAATACTCATCATTATCTATTTTCATTAGAGTTAGGTTCAACAAGATAAATTATATTAATGTTACTAATCATCACTTATACTCAAACCCTAACTCACGACATCCCCATTGGATCATGGAATGCATAAGGTGAATCATCACCATCACATTCCATACTATTCTCAAGTATGAACCCAAACATAAATCAAGGTGTAACCATCGTGTTATATCATACTAGGGTTTCAACAACAATAAGAGAGTACTCCATGATTGTATTATTCATTCAAGGACTATTCATACCCAATTACCATCATTTAGTTATATTAAAGCTAGGGATAACAAGCTATACCTCATTAGGGTTACCCATTAATTCATTATGGTGATTATAAATCATAATCATGCGAGGGAAAGGGTAAGACTACAAGTTTAAGGCATTGAACCATCAAATTCTCTTCATTAGAATCATACAATTACATAATAGGCTTCAACCAAAACAATGGGAATATTGAGGCATCAACTTCTAACCATTAAATGTTGAAAAGGTAAAGCCATTGGTCGTTTACATAAGTAAACATATTCAACAAACCACCTATGAAGTCATTAAGTTGTGCTCTAGAAAGAGTCACCACCTAACCCTAGACATTCCTTGATTAACAACAAAAAAAGTTCCATTGAGAGTAGCGTAAAACCCACAAGCAACTATTTATTTAAAACAAGCCATCAGTAAATGAGATTCTTAAGTTGATATCATAAAGGAAACCATTTAAATCACTTTATTAGGACAAACATATTATATTTATGCATCATTATGATTTATTGGATGAAGAAACATTAAATCTTAACCATTAGGTCAAGTTCATATATTAAAACAATCAATTGGAGTATAGGTCTGACCATTGCATCAAATGACCCAAGAAACCATTGGTTTAAGGCTTAATTGATGCTAGAACTACATTCTTAACTCACCATAGGTTGTGGATACCTGATCCACCATCAATATTGACCATTAAGTCACCATAGGTTGTTTGATAAGCCCTATATTCTTTAATCACTATCGAATATCAAACTAATATCACCATTGATTGATAGCATAATTAGGGTACTTAGTTGTTTATCACTAAGATTATAACTAGGACAACACCTGACCTAAGGGGTGAATGTCAGTTGACACCCTTGGTCATCACCATCAGTATTTATGAAGACAACACCATCGGTTGTTGCAATGATACCACCATTGAGTCATGTGTTTATAGAAGAAATCAACTTTAAACCCTAAAATTGACCATTGGTTGATAGGTGTTTAGCACCATTGGTTGTCAAACCAACCTGATCTAAGTCATATTATACCTTAGGAATAATTTACACATGAATACAGGTTCATCTAGAACTAAAATCAGAACATGCAACATTATAAAAATTGAAATCCAAGTCAAGCATAGCTTTTTAGTGCATGGATCATCATTTCCAAGCAAGAACATGAGCTAGAAAGCTTATGGTAAGCAATAAACGTGGAGAAAGTTATAAAACTTGCCTATAATTAGAATATAAACTCCCAAACAGAAGAAAACATGAGCAGGTAGGGTAGGAAAGCTAAGCATAAGCTGTGAACTTGTCCATCTAGCACCTTTCTTCATCGAATGAGCAAACCTTAAGCATAAGGAGCAAGAAAGGTAAGGTTTTAGAGCCTTAGAGAAATTTGTACCATGAAACAGCAAGGTTCCGACCTGGAGAAAGGTAGTAGGAAGGATAGAAAAGAAATAAATGGAGGAAAGAAGGGGATTCTTACTCTTTTAGGTCAAAATCACTACAAGGAAGCTTTTTGAACCCTAAAAGGAAGTCAATTGCAACCCTAGATTCTTTTTCCAAAAAGATCCCCTCATTCTTCTTCCTTGGATAGGAAATTCGCAGAAACACAGAGGAAGGACGATGTTCATAGAAGGAGGTATGTGGTGGAGAGAAAATGGCTTGTTTGGATGCTTAGGTATAAGTATATGAAACTTTAAGATAAAGAAAAAGAAAAGTTGAAGTTCTAGTATCTGTCCAAGTGTCCATGGACTTAAACTATTAAGAATATACAAGCACATACACAAGAAGATCCCCCACAGTCCATATAGACCTGATTAGCTTTCCTTTGTCGAATTTCCAAGCCAATCAAATAATTCATTAGTTGATAGCTACTAAAGGTACCTCATCCATGAAGGGGTAAACCCTAAAATACCCTTAAGGAAAACACCTTCAAACCAAGGTTTAAATAGGTGCCCCATGGCTCAAGAAGATCAAGAATGATGATAGAATATTCAAGGATCATAATTCAAGTGATAAACTACAAAGAAAACCTCTCAATTGGGTAAATTGCCAAAAAGTCCAAAATATGCATAAAATTGCATAACTTGCTCAAACAGTGTCCAAATTGGACCAAATTTGAAAATTAAGCTTGTATTATGATTTCAAAGCTTATCACAAGGTTATATTAGGGTATACGAATTCAATTATGATAATTAATCTTGTTCAAGAAATTGCAAGGTGAGGGGTCTCACACTATACAGACAAAAAGGGGTCTCACACTATAAATCAGATTTAGGGATTACATGTGTTAATAAACCTATATACATGTATTAGATATATTTTTGGAACTAGGATAAGAAACAAGAAATGAATATATTTTATTCAAGTTATACTCTTTTTTTATCAATTTCATGTGTAATATCAATCTATTCTGATCTATAGATTATTTTCTAGAATTAAAACTAGATAAACTAATATGGACCAATTCGGGCTTGACATGTCAACAACTCATATTTATCAAAACCAATTGTGGGGCCCAGTCCTGAGCCAATGTCTCGTGCCATCCTGGAGATCCACTCCCACATGGCTAAGGCAGAAAAAGGGATCAAAGTACAAGGTAGGAAAAGGGATCAAAGTATAGGACTATCCTTATCTCATAATTTTTAGGCTATGGGTAAGGACGTAATCACCCTTGGAGTCGTCTTATTCCCTTTCTACTACTTCCCATGATCCAAATCATGTTTCCACATGGTGAAGGTCAAGAACGTGTTGACTTGTTGCTCCTTGCCATTATCTCCTGGCCATTAACGACAAATTTGATATTCTCGTTTTCTCTATCGGAGCCATTCAAACTTGTTGAACCCTTTTGTGATGGTTGATGGTGGTTGGAGTGGCACAAGATAATTTTTGGACTTGAGGAACATGAGGTAGAGAATGGATGATTGATCGGTTGAAGGTAGGATGAAGCTAGATGTTGTGATAAGATCTAGGGGTCTCGATGAGGGTATGGGTGCCCTTATATAAGCACGGGGTCGAGGAGTCAGACACATGTGGATGCCTTAGAACCCTAAACTCATCAAGACTGGGCATTAACTCATCTTCAAATGATAATGCCAATTTGAAGGTTCATTGAGTTGGGTATTATCCCCCATATTTGATGGTGGTGGTTATTTGGTGGTGATAAAGGCAACGAAGACAAAGAGATGTTCACTGAGGACAAGAGTCCTACTACTGTGGGGTGACAACTAGTCGGTCTAGAGGGATGGCCACTCTATGCATATTTGTGAGTCCAAGCCTTTTAGGGCTCTGGGAATGGATGTCAGATTGGCCACGTGTGCATGGGATTTCAAAGCATTATCTTGTGTCATGTTATAGTCTTTGCTTGCCCAAACTTTAGGCATGACATGAACTATTCTTGTAAAAGTGGTATCAATCCCCCACTTTACTCTAAATGTCACAAATTTTTAAATATCATATTGGGCAGTAGGATTTTCCAATTAATCCCAAATTTGGATTATATCCTCTCATTAGGTTTATCTCAGATTAGGTCATGTTTGGGATCAAAATACTAAACATATATACCCTTTTCTTACAATTCAAGCATTTACTTAATTAAATCACCTAGGCCAAAAGTAATCTTAATATTATCTCAATTCTTAGATTTATCTTCATTTAGTCATTATCTCATATCAGACCACATACTAGATCCTATTATCTTTATTTGATACTAGAATACTTGGAATTCAAGTAAAGGCTAGATAATTACTTATTTAATTACCAAGGTCAGTTATCTCATTTGAATCTTCTAGTCTTTTGTCAATTATCACAAAATGATTTATGAATCTTTTTTGAAGATTATTAAGATCATATTATGCAAGAAATTCTAATTCTTTTATTATATACCAATGGACCGATTTGTTATACGAATAGCCCAATCGAGCTTGCATTGGATCCCAAGGACCATAGTTCACACTTGGGCCTTCTAATGGTTTAACAAGCATAATTATAGTAAGGCATTCCTTATCACTTGAAGCCTCATAACACTACATTTCTCAATATTACATTATTTACTTAAATTGAAGATCAAAAATAGGTCTAGGGCTAACATTCATCATTTCAGATTATCAAAGGCATGCTATTGATGCCATCATTCTAGTCCTACTCTGATTATCATAAAGTGAATCTCAATGTGTTATTGTTGAATTCATAATTGTAGAATCCAAGTTTTTCCAAATTCAAAGATCTTACAAAACCGTTCAGTAGGGCCTGATGAGCATGATGACGAAAGGTAAATAGTAACAACATATGCATGTAGAGTACAATTTAGCTAGGGTATAGACAGCACTATGGTCAACACTAGACAACAGAAAAATAGAGTAAAGTAGAAAGAGTGATGGAAAGAAAAGGTCTACCACCTATAGAGGTGAGGCATATAGTGTTGGATCATAGAGAATCTATGGGAGGGGGAGTTACTAAGAGAAGTATGAGAAATAATAGTACAAAGTATGCGGATGACATTATGGCGAAGATGGTGCAGAAGAGAAATAGGGGTAGTGAAGAGAGTGATATGGAGAGAGAGGACACTTGCCTCAATGAAGACTAGGGTCGTAAGAAATACAAAAGTTGTTTGGGAGATGAGGGCCACAAACACGGTGGGGAACACCAAGTAGTGTGGTCTTGGTATAACCATCCCTATGAATAGATATGAAACATCTCACTATTAACTCATGGGCAAGCCTAAAGTAGTCAAACACTCCATACTAGGAGATGGAGTCAATGACCCAGTGTGGTATTCCTCATGGAAACCATTTTCTTAGCGTCAAAGTTAGAAAAAATCAAAATAAGTTGTGGCTTTGTGAATGGTGGTTGCTTCTCAAGCGTGGGAAGACCAAGAGGTATGGTTCTGTGGTGTATGGACACTCAAGTTGAAATTTAAGCTACTCACACCATCACATAATTTACAAGATTGTAGATGATACATCGAGTTTTGTGTGGCACAAAGTGGGCATCCATTGATGGGGAGATCAAGCGCATAAGATCCATACTTGTCATTTAATTAGAAATCTGAGAAGGGACACTTTTGGAATATTCTTATTTTTCAGTGACTTCAATGAAATATTAAGGAATGAGGAGAAGAGAGCCCCCTCAAAGCTAGACACCTTCGAAACCTTAGAGATGTGATTGATGATTGTTATCTTATGGAGCTTGGATACACATGTGGTATTTTCACTTGGAAGAGAGGTATTACTACCATCACCCTAGTGGAAGAAAGGATGGATCGAGCATTTTGTAGTGAAGATTGGAGATCATACTATTCTCATTGTGTGGTAAAGCACCTACCTTTCTACCAATCTCACCATACCCATCTTGTTATCGTGATGGAGAAAGAAAATACTAATAATAAGAGAAGGCAAAAGTTTTCAACTTTGAATCAATGTGAATTTTTGAGGAATTGTGTGAAGATATTGTGAGGACAGCCTAGGATGAAGGATGATGAATGTAGACATGAAGATAGAACATGTGGGATCCAAGTTAGAGGCACGAGTGCTTAAAATTGTTGAAGATCCAAAGAAAAATATTAGAGAGGTGGAGAAATAACTAGGACAACAAATTCTTCTTGATAATGCAAACCTTTGTAAATGTGAATTACTTGTTAATGAACTACAAAAATGGAATAGATGAAGCAATTCTTTTTGGTGTGATAGAGCTTGTGTGAATGAGATAAAAGATGGTGATTGTAACATTGCATACTTCCACCACATGGCATCACAAAGAAGGAAAAGTTACACTATCAAGGGGTTGAGAAATGATGAGGGTAGATGGTTAAAGGAGGATATGGATATTATTGGCACTATCCTAATTTTCTTTTGAGTTTTTTAAAACCTACCAACCTAAGAATATGGAACAAACCATTAGAGTCATTACAATTAATATTGAGGAATTTATTACTAAATATCTTGAGAAGTGTGACAAACCACCACACTCAATGAGATTACTCAAAACAAAGAACACTATCGATCACTAGTTAACTACATAACCAAAAAAGAGAGTAAATTAAAACCAATTTGAACATCAATGACAAGTTCAGAAACATTTACATATAAGGTCCATAAACTGCATAAAAGTGTATACCATATCAGGTATTTACATATTTGTCCACTGGATGGGGCCACAAGCTGTATACAAAATATGTATTCCACATATACATTCCATATACAAACATCAAATACTTCTAAAAACTTGAGTCAATATACATATCATCTACAAAACATCCCCTACCCAGACTTGAGAGTACAAGTAGGACTCTAAGACATGACTAACTACTAGCCAACCTTCTACTACAACTGCTCTAGAAGCTGCTCTTATTTACCTCTATGAACCTGACCACGTTGTTGACGACCACCTAAAAAGACATGGATACCGACGAGATGTGACCCATATCCCAGAAAGAGATATAACTCTCAACAACAATTATTGATTACAATAGGTTATATAACAAGTAAGTTAAACCAATTAAGCAAACTAAACATGTATAATAGACTAAGCAACTAAAGTAAGTTAAACATGATTAGCACATATAGGCATAGAAAAAGTCATGGATAACAAGGTATATAAAGAAATAAATAAAACTATCTTTATATACAACTATCTAGATAAGAAACAAGGCAAGGGTTAACAACCAATGTGAAGAGCATTTAAACCTAGCATATATACTATACATCTAGATTACATCTTTTATTAAGCCATGGGGAGTTTGTGGTATACCACTCAAACTCCAACTAACCACTGCGAAGTGCTATTTATTTCCGTATAAGATCTAGGAGAGCTGGTATCCTAAGATCACCCACCCACAATTAGTACAAGTGAAATGTAGTGAATAATAGTCAAGCTGCCTGCAATGACATATAGTCAAGTTTCTAAAACCAGACCGTCCTTGGTATAAAGGTCATGACACTAAAAACCAGGGTATACAAAACCCTATCATCCGAGGTACAACAACATTTGTCATCAACCACATCACATATACAATTTCTCAAACTGAGGCATGACCATATCCATCCTCCATAACCTTGGGATCAGGATGTCAAGTATGTACACTCCCTACACCCTACATACTCAACAGTATGCACTCCAAGTTTCCATTCAGAATACTCATTTCCCCATCCAGAAAGTTCTGACAGTGAATGGTTCTATGACATAGGGAACTACATGATTAGGGTTTCACTTGATTAGTTAATGTCAATTGGATGAATTAAGGATTCATAAAACAAGTGGACATACAAATCCTAGTTCATTTCTAAAAACCACATACATATAACAACTCTAGAAGATTTATAACATATGAGATATAATTCTTGATCGCAATACCATATGGTACTATTTCATTGTCAATCATGAGACTATACATGCCATCATACCACCACATGATACAAATCCTTATCACATAAAGAATATTATCACACATACATAAAGGCTCAACACTACCCCAAAGGTCATTACGACCATCACATCATTCCCTATTAGAACATCATTATCTTTCCATACCTTGTAACAAGGTCAACAAACCATTACCATACTTATGATACACAAGTTTAGCATAATATCGCATTAAGATGCTTATGATGTCCATATGGAAACATATTAGGGTTACAACAACACCAAGAGAGTATTCCATCATCATACTAATCACACAAGGAAGCTATGTATGACTAACCATCATCACTTATATGTATTAGGGTTAGGTGTAACAAGATAAGTTGGATTGGTGTTACACATAGCTCATTATGGTGACTATTTGTTTACATTCACATGAGGGAAAAGGAAAGACTACCAAATTATGGGCATGGAACCATCAATTTGAAATTTATTAAAACCAAACCATCAAACCATGAGCTTCACCTAAAACCATCAGATGTTGGATAGTAAAACCATTAGATGAAATACAAGTAAGACCTTGAACCATATGCCTAGTAAAACCATTGAGTTGTAAAACTATAAAGACCATCGATTTAGAAAATAGGGAAACCATTTGGTTGTTGAATCATAAATCTAGTCCAACCATTGGATGATGAACCATTGAACCACTATAACTAGCGGTTGATGAACCATTGACCTAGTGTAGCCGTTGGTTTATGAACCATCGACCCATTTAGGCCATTGGTTGATGAAGCATCAACCTAGTGAAACCATTGGTTGATGAAACATAAACCCAGTGAAGCATTGGTTGTGGAATCAAGGGCCATCGAGTTTGGAACCCAGTGAGACCATCGAGTTTGGTCAACATGTGGAGAAACAAGATTAAAAAACCATCAAATGAGAGAGGGGAGGAAACCATCAAGTTCACCACTTGAAGAAGCACCAAAACCACTATTTCTTTAGAATATGAAAATACAAAACAGAACCATGCCAAAACTATCAGTTGGCATAAGAAATCAACCAAAACAAAACCAAGCACAAAACCATCGAGTTGCCTCTCTAGACGGGAAATCTGCTCAAAACCCTAGAAGAGAACCATCATTTATGAGAGAAAAAACCATCATTTGTGACATGCAATCAAGGTATAGAGCTTCCTATACCAAGGAAGGTTTGTGAATAACGTTTAGGGTCCATCCAAGAGGATAAACTACTCAAGAACCATCACATAAACTCAAACCCTAGGCAATGATGCTACCTTACTACTTAGAACATCATTTTAGAGAAAGATCTAGTGCATGAAAGCAAGGAGTAAGAATAAATGTGGATAAAGTTATATAAATCATATATAGGATGAAGATGAAGCTCCAAACATAAAGGTATATTGAGGAAAGAAGGAAGAAACCCTAGCTTGAGCACTCCACATAGGCAAGCTAGCTCCTTCTCCAACAAGGAAGCGAACCCTTGGTTAAGGAAGCAAGAAAGAGGTGTTTTTCAAGCTCTAGCACAAGTACCACCATGGAACACCATGGGTATGATTGATAATATGAGAGGAGAAGGTATGATAGTAAGGAAAACAAAGGAAAGGAGTGAGATATTACTTTCTTAGGTTAAGGACAAGCTAAGGAAGCTCCACAAGCATAAGGAGAGGGTTGATCCAAACCCTAGGTGCACATGCAATGAAGATCAACCACCTTCTTCTTCCATGAGCTCCTTCTTCTCCATCTAGAAAGAGGGACGACATATAGATAGCAAGGAAGAAGAAAGAGAGTCCAAAGGGTTCGTTTGAATGGCAGGGGAGAGGTTTATAAAGCTAAGCGTGAGAGAGAAGAGAAGGTTAAGTTTTCCTACTAGGGTTGCCATGTGTCCATGTCCTAAAGCATAATGTCCATGCAGTGTAGAAGGTCCATAGGTTGTGGAAGCTAGGGGATCCATAGAGTCTTGACTCTCAATCCAAACCATGTACCTCCAACACTGTGGAGCCTACAAATGTTGATCCTTTGGTCACAAGGGTGAAAACCCTAGCTCTGCCATTGGTTTGCACCTCCACTTGGTGAACCATCGATACAAGGAGCTTATATAGAGGAAACCATTGAACCTAACAACTGAGGGGGTCACCATCTGATCCCAACACCATAGGATCCCAACACACATGGAGAACCATCGAGTTTTGGCCCCCAAGGTAGCTGATCCATGAGAGCAAACCCTAAATTCAACCCTAGATAGGTGTCATCATCAAACCAAGGTGCGTCTAGGCTCCCCAAGGCACAAATAACTCAATAATGATAATAAAAAAAATGTGAGGAATAAAAAGCATGTGACAAATTGCAAGAAAAACCTTAGATATGGGTAACTTTTATAAAAGTCCAAAACACACATAAAATTTCATCACTTGCTCAAATAGTGTCCAAACTAGACCAAACATGAAACTTAAGCCTTTCACATGATATAAAAGCACATATTATGGTTTAATTAAGGTTTTAAGCATCCAATTATGATAAGAAAGCATGTTCACACATTAAGCCAAGTCAAGGGTCTTATAGCCATAAACCCCTAATAAGGATTTCACCCCTAAAATCCTACACAAATAAAGACGGGTACTTCCTTAGAATCTCATCCAATAACTCCCACATGGATTTATCCATACCACGATGATGCCACAACACCTTCATTGAGATTATATCCTTCTTCTTCATCTTCTTAACTCTCCTATCCATGATCAACACTGGACCCTCCCTATAAGATACATCCTTCTCCAACTCAACCTCCACTGGATGCAACACCTGCTTTGTATCAAGGTGAAACTTTCTCAGTATGGAAACATGAAAGACAATGTGTAACCTATGCAACTCTGGAAGTAACTCCAACTTGTATGCCACCTTTTCAATACATTCCAAGATAGGGTATGGTCTTATAAACATAGGACCAACCTACCCTTCTTACCAAACCTCAGCACATCGTTCCAAGGGGAAACCCTAAGGTATACACAATCTCTAACTTGGAAATTCAACAATCTATGATGGTTATCAACATATGACTTTTGTATGACCTGGGCTGCCTGCAACTTCTGTTGTATCACCTTGATCTTCTATATAATCTACTGCACTAGCTCAAGACTTAAAAGCTGATACTCATCTGTCTCAAACCAACATAGAGGTGACTGACAACGTCTCTTGTACAAAGCCTCATACAGTGCCATTTCTATACTCCTATGATAACTATTATTGTAGGTGAACTCAATCAAACTCAGATGGATTCCTCACTATTGAGGAACTATAGAACACAAGTTCTAAAAAGATCCTCCAAACTATGTATGGTCCTCTCTGACTAACCATTTGTCTATGGGTGAAAAGTTGTACTAAACATCAATTGTGTTCTCAAAGTTGTATGGAGACATTCCCAAAAATGACTTGTAAATTGTAGACCTCTATTAGAAACTATGGTAACTAGAATACCATGTAGACAAACTATCTCATCAACATATAGTTGTGCCAACTTATTTCCTTTATACATTGTCTTGAAGGGAAGGAAGTGAGATGACTTAGTCACCCTGTCAACTATCACCCAAAAGGACTTATGACCTTTGATTGTCCTAGGAAAATCAACCACAAAGTCCATGGTGATATGATCCCACTTCCATTACAATATCGACAATGGTTGCAATGTCCATGCATGCTTCTGATGCTCTACCTTAACCTATTGACAAACTGGACACTTAGCAACAAACTGTGCCACATCACGCTTCAGACCTATCCACCAATACATGTCCTTCAAATTTTAGTACATCTTGGTACTACCAAGATGCATCACGTACATTAAGGAATAAGCTTCCTCAAGAACCACCTTCCTCAGACCCTCATCATATGGAACCACTATCCTATTGAGAAAAAAAACTATCCCATCTTCCAACACATGGAAGCCATCATACTTCCCGCTACCAAACTCTGATCTCATATCTTGTATCATGATATCATTCTTTTGAGCATCTCTAATCTTTTGCATGAAGGTAGGCTTCACCTACATATGTTTCAACAATCCTACCAATAAGGAAACCTCCAACTTCACATTTATATGGCGAATTGATACTAACATGTTCCACTTGTGACACACTATAGAGTGTAAGTGTGCTTGTCTACATATGATGATGAAGATGATTTCCTACTAAAAACATCATCGACCACATTTTCCTTTATTATCGTGCAATCATAGTCCTCGATAGCTCCATCCATATTATCTGTCTCATGTCTAGCTCCTGCTTCGAGATGATATACTAAAGGTTCTTGTGGTTGATGAAGATTTGACACTTCTCTCCATATATATAGTGCCTCCAGATCTTTAGGGCATGAACCATAGATGCAAGTTCCAGATTGTGTGTCGGGTAAATCACCTCATATTTCTTGAGTTGTCACAAAGCAAAAGAAATCATGTTCTTGTCCTGCATCAACACACATCCCAAGCCGTTCATGGAAGCATCACAAAAGATGATGTACCATTTCCCTTGCTCTGGAAACACTAGCACTACAACATTGGTCAACTTCTCCTTCAATAACTGGAAAGAACTTTGGAGTTGTCATCCCAGACAAAAGAAGCACCCTTCCCAGTCAGCTTGGTTAGGGTAACTGTAACATCCGTGACCTGGGTTATGCTTTAAACCTAGATGTTTTGTTTAAGAAAGATAATTATATGCTTGCTTTTATCTTTTGAAAAGTAATTAAGGCTTAAGAAGAGCTTATGTTTCAATTTTAGTCCTTTTTGAATAATGTTGAAAATAATGTTTTGCATGTTTTGGACTAAAGTGCAAATTACCCAAGTTGAGGGGTTAACTTGAAAATGTTACATGATAAATGTTCCTCAAGTGTTGAAGCATCATAAGAATGAAAATGATGCAGAGGTATGGTTTGTGGCATCCTGAGCACCAAGAAAGAGCTTATTAAGCAATGTTTGTGCATTAAAACATAGTTTTGGTGTAATGTGCAATTTACCCAAAACCTAGGGTTCAATATGCAAAATACCACTTTTAGAGAGTCCATAATGTTTCTTGGTATCAATTAGAGACAATAAAATCAAAGGGGCGTCTCATTTGAATCTCTTTGCAAGAGAGAGAATCTTGATATTAAAATAATCAAGATTTAAGCATAATTGAAACCCTAATTCAATTTAATGCAAAAATAAATATATTAATGGAAGTGCCCTACAACCAAAAATTAGATGATTGAATTTGGATAAGTATGGACGTTCTTGTGTGTGACAAAGTGGAATTTTGCATAAGTATGATGAAATTACAATTTTGCCCAATTTATGTTCACTCATAATCTCAAATTATTTTTTTCTTGTATTCATAATCATTATTGAGACTCAAATCCAAAATATTGTGAAAAATGTGAACTTTATACACATTATAACACCTTATATTTGATTACTTCATCACTTTTTCCAAAGAAGAAAATTTGTCCATCAAACTTCGTTTTCTGGTTCTCAATCTTTTTCTAAAGGTTCTGTACATTTTTGTGAAGTTGTGGTCCAAATTTGAGAACAATTGGACATTCCTATGATTTTCTATGATTTCTTGAAATTAATGTGTTGAAAATCCTTTGATTTGCCTTTTAATTGGCCTTCTCCATGTCAGCAATCTGTGGCAAACGATCAGGGGCAATTCATAGCCCTTGGATCAGACCCACGAAGATCCAGCCAAATCTGATGGCCGTTGGGTTGTCTCCTACCTCCCGTAATTAGTGGGGAGGAGTTAAGGAGGACTGAGACTTGTAAATCGCTCGAATAAGACCCGATTCGAATTTCTAACTGAGCAAATCTCTTAGTCTTGTGATTTTGCGCTCAACGATCCCTTGTTTGACCATCTTTATTGCGTCGTTTCTCCCTCCCCATGAGTTTCTTACTTGCTCCTCTCTTTCTGGCAGCGATGACTGCTGCCCCAAACTCGGTTTGCCCTAAAACCTAACCCTTGACCCTATAGCCTTTTTCTCACTCTCAATTTCAGCCTCAGGCAACCTTTTTCTCCTCACCATTTTCCTCTGATCTGGTGCTGCGCCGCCGAGAAGCTTGTTTGGGCGTCCTACCTCCTCGACCATTCTCCCCACAACACCACCCCCTTCTTCTTTGCGAGGGAGAAACAAGCCTAGACGACACCTTTCCAGTCCGTGTAGATGCTTCCTTCCTTAGGAACCCACATACTATTGAGCCTCCCTCTGCCTGGTTCCCACATTCGTGAGGGACTTCCGTGCTAGGAAGAAAGGGTCCCAGACCGGCTGGTCTAGGAAGGGGAGCCCCAGTCCAATACATAGTTGAACCGATGTCTGAACCAAGAAATCAAGTCTGAACCAGCCAATTTGGCTGCGGAACTAAGTTCTTTAATATATTGGACCAGCGAGCCACGTGGTGCGATCTTGTCCATCTAATTTTGGATCCAACGGCCCTCATATTCCTTATTTAAGGTATTCCTGCTTCTCTCTGCTCAAAATTCAAATAAATGACCGGATCTTGCAAATATCATATCTGTCGATTCCTAACTCCAAAAATTATGTAAAAATAGTCAATCTTGATCAGAAAAACCCATGAATCGACTAAAAATACTTTGGAAACCTGATTCCAAATAATTCTCACTGATATATCTTAATCATGATCTATTGCTTATATAATTGGTCTAAATGACTCTATTTGTGGTTAATCTTGACGAAACACTGAAAACCCTAATTCTTGGTTCTAATGTTCATATTGAGACTCTAAAATCATAATTGACCCATTAATGATCTAAATTTATGTTTGTTGACTTGATTCAATCTTGATTATAAGGAATATGAGTAATCTTGATATCGATCTTAATCTTGCAAAACACTTGATATAGTTTTGACCCCTCCACTTGATCTTGATTATATGAAGTACCATGATGATAATGTAGAATTTGATGATGACATGGATAATGATAAGAAATTAGGGGTTAACACATATGACCCTAGAAAACCTAAGTGGGTCATCCACACTTGAAATATTCTTGATACTTGAATAATGTTAGACATATTGATATAGTATGAATCATAAGTGGATGACCTAACTGTAAGGTTGACCTAGGAAAATGTAATCCTAATATCGAATATTGAAACATGACATTCATAACATCATGATCTTAGCCTTTGATCCTATCTTGATGATTTAGGATCTGACTCGAAGGGTCTACCTATTATTTGTTGATTATACTCGAAATCCTCGGTGAAAGGTATGCTATTATATAACTCCTCCTTGATTGTATTGAAGATAGTTTTATGTATCTCTTGACTGTATACTTGGCTATTTACTTAGATTAGCTACTGTTCCCTATGATTAGTCTTCTATTTTTCTATAATATATTTTGAAAAACATGAAAACATAAATTGCATGCCCATTATGACTGCCTGTATATTGATAATGATGATGATATTGATAATGTTGATATTGAGTACAACAACCCCCTCATTTGGAGGTGGGACTTGTACATTGGCTTCCTATGTTCCTATGGTGAGAAGGAGCCTAGTGACCTTCCCCATCGCATTGGGGTAATAGAGTCACACAAAATATATAAGCATGCTTCTCGAATTACAACATAATGAGAACTTGTAATAAAACTCAAATTTCTTGAAAAACTTGTCGAATAAATGTTGGTTTTGCAAATTGCTTGTTATTCTTTTGAATATATGTCCTGCCAAGTATACTATTTTGTTATAAATCACTTTGCTTGATTTTGATAGCGTAGCGTGCAATTGCATGATTGTGTCTTGATTTTCTTGATTTTAGGCAATAGAAATGGAATATTGAATAAGATTTCTTCCACACTCATACACTCTGATGACAAAGATAATTCAGATATATCTCCATATTGGGTTAGTTTGTTATTTAATTATCCAGTTTTTGAGTTATTTATTTCTTATTGTATATGCCAGTGTGATTGATCCTATTGGGCCACTCAGGGACGGGCGCTTCAATCCTTTTTCTACTGTCTAGGCAGTGGGATTGGGATTGGGGTAAGAACAGTTTCGTGATAGTTGGTATCAGAGCTTACACACTCCCATATACTTTAAGTAAATAATTTCTCAAGTCTCTTACACCCAAGAAACCCTAAAGTCCATAATGGTGAAAATTGAGGTGTCTAGGCTCGGGGTCCTGACATAATTTCTCCTATCCGTCTTCACGGTGGCTGAGATCCCCCGCTCTACCTGGCCTCAATTGATCCAGAATTGGACCTAAAGGTTCTCTTGTGAAACCTTAGAGAGTTTTCTAGCATCTCATCTCTTCTTTAAGGACTACCTAAGCCACCCATGTAGATGAAGATTAGGTAGTTTTGTCATCTCCTCATGTGGTCCTTTCTTGTGACCTGATACCACATGATGTCTCGATTATGGGTAGCTTATTCATGGGAATAATGAATATCGCTAAATCTTGAAAGTTGATACCATGATCTGATCTAAATTTGAAAACTCAATTTTTATCAATTAATTTTGAAACCAAATACTCATGTATGACTCCTGATATCATGAACACTCAATTTAGCCAAAATGTGACTACATGTTTTTTCTATGTTTGAGGTCAATATTAATAATATTGTTATGGTGAAATAAGAAGGACTTATACCTTATACCTCATTTTTTATAAGGTCCCTATTTGATTAAACCCATGTTTCCCTATTGTTGATTAAACCTAAAACATTGTTAAGAAAAATTGTATCCTATTTTGTACACACCTTGACCATGCTATCAAATGACTAAGTCTAAGACTCACAAAATCATGATGTAAGACCTATGATGTAAAAGTAGTTTTCCTATTGACTATTGATTCCTTTTGCAATCTCGATTTGGATATGATAATTATGGTCCTAGATTTTGCACTATTATGTTCTAATTCCTTGAATGTCAAAATTCAAATCCTCGATTTCCAAATTATATCACTACCTTGATCACGAAAGGAAAGGAATACAAAGATTAACTTGACTTTGTAAAATCTCGACATTATTGCCCTATTATGATCTTGAATTATGATCTCATGACCTTATGGAATATGATTTAATCATGGATACTCTCCCTATTTGAATAAGTTTGATGGATAATGACTAATGTTGGTAATGTGATATATTAGGGTGGTAGTTGACTCATGCCTCCCCTAACCTAGGTCACATACCAATTTTTGACTACCTCTAAATTTTCATATTATTGATTATTTAGAGTTTGGAAAGTTATTCCCTTCCACCCTATTTTGATTGGTTGACCTAAGCCTAATAGATTAAACCCATGGTTGATACTCGATTTTGAATACTGATTTGATAATGATCTTGATATATGACAATGTTGACTATAGCTTGTGGTTTATTTCCTAGATAGACCTAGGTCTAGATCATTCATCCACCTTGGAAACATGATAATGAAATTATGATATGTTGCTCGAACATTGCTTGAATAATGTTGCTCAAAATTGGATATAGATGAATGATACCCCTAAGGTCTAAATAGGAATCTAAACCCTAGCTTCAAAATTTTGGACCTATGACTTTTCATCTCGAATCTTGATACTGATATATAATATTGTGAATCATGATTTTCCAATCTCAATAATGATACAAATCCTATGTTCACATTATTTGGATCTACATATCATACTAGATATATGACTAATGACTTCAAAATCCCAAAATTTGAAATTTTTGAAATGATGACTATTTTGACTTCTTGATTTATGAGTTAGGGTTTAGCTCCCGTTAGGACTAGGGTGGGACCTCCCAGTGATTTTGAGCCCGAAAATCATGATATTGAAAATATGATGTGGTCTTGAAATGTTGAAATATGTAATCTCAAATCATGGATGTATAACCCCACCTAGGCCAACGGAGAGTCTAAGACCCTGAGATATTGGGACTGAAATCACCTTGTATACTTGAAATCTATTTGTTTGACCTAAAATATGATCTCACCAAATTTTTGATCAATAGGATTAACTCCATAATTGCGACTTATATGCTGACTTTGGACAATGTATGCATTGACCTTAGTACTCTATTGCTCGATGATGAAGTGGTGTTAGTACCAAGTTGATTATTATATGGAACATGGAATCCCAATTATGATGATCATACTTTGAGGATATAATTTGGATTATATAGTTGAGAATGTTCTCATATTTGAAGATATGATATGGATTTAGGTAGTCCCAATTTTGAGGATGTTTGTGAATTTTGGGGACAAAATTTCTTTTTAAGGAGGGAAGGATGTGACAAAGTGGAATTTTGCATAAGTATGATGAAATTACAATTTTTCCCAATTTATGTTCACTCATAATCTCAAATTATTTTTTTCTTGTATTCGTAATCATTATTGAGCTCAAATACAAAATATGGTGAACAATGTGAACTTTATACACATTATAACACCTTATATTTGATTATTTCATCACTTTGTCCAAAGAAGAAACTTTGTCCATCAAACTTAGTTTTCTGGTTCTCAAACTTTTTCTAAAGGTTATTTACATTTTTGTGAAGTTGTGGTCCAAATTTGAGAACAATTGGACATTCCTACGATTTTCTATGATTTTTTTGAAATTAATGTGTTGAAAATCCTTTGATTTGCCTTTTAATTGGCCTTTTCCATGTCAGCAATCCGTGGCAAACGATCAGGGGCGATTCATAGCCCTTGGATCCGACCCATGGAGATCCAGCCAAATCTGATGGCCGTTGGGTTGTCTCCTACCTCCCGTAATCAGTGGGGAGGAGTTAAGGAGGACTGAGACTTGTAAATCGCTCGAATAAGACCCGATTCAAATTTCTAACCAAGCAAATATCTTAGTCTCGTGATTTCACGCTCAATGATCCCTTGTTTGACCATATTTATTGCACCGTTAATCCCTCCCCACGAGTTTCTTACTTGCTCCTCTCTTTCTGGCAGCCATGGCCGCTGCCCCAAACTCAGTTTTCCCTAAAACCTAACCCTCAACCCTATATAAAGGCCTCATAAGCCTCGTCTACACCTCACCAAGCAACGAGCCTTGTTCTCGCTCTTAATTTTGGCCTCAAGCAGCCTTTTTCTCCTCACCATTTTCCTCTAATATGGTGTAGTGTCGCCGAGCAGCTTATTTGGGCATCCTCCCTCCTTGACCATTCTCCCCACAACGCCACCCCCTTCTGCTTCGCGAGGGAGGAACAAGCCTGGACGACACCTTTCCAGGCCATGCATATGCTTCCTTCCTCAGGAACCCACATACTGGTGAGCCTCCCTCTGCCTGGTTCCCATGCTTGTGAGGGACTACTACGCCAGGAAGAAAGGGTCCCGGACCGGTTGGTCCAAGAAGGGGAGCCCCGGTCCAATACTTAGTTGAACCGAGGTATGAACCAAGAAATCAAGTCTGAACCAACCAATTTAGCCACTGAACTAAGTTCTTTAATATATTGGACCAGCGAGCCATGTGGTGTGATCTTGGCCATCCAATTTTGGATCCAACGACCCTCATATTCCCTATTTAAGGCATTCCTGCTTCTCTCTACTCAAAATTCAAATAAATGATCAGATCTTGCAAAAAACATATCTGTCGATTCCTAACTCCAAAAATTATGAAAAATAGTCAATCTTGATCAGAAAAACCCAGTGAATTGACTAAAAATACTTTGGAAACCTGATTCCAAATGATTCTCACTGATATATCTTAATCTTGATCTATTGCTTATATAATTGGTCTAAATGACTCTATTTGTGGTTAATCTTGACTAAACACTGAAAACCCTAATTCTTGGTTCTAATGTTCATATTGAGACTCTAAAATCATAATTGACCCATTAATGATCTAGATTTATATTTGTTGACTTGATTCAATCTTGATTATAAGGAGTATGAGTAATCTTGATATTGATCTTAATCTTGCAAAACACTTGATATAGTTTTGACCCCTCAACTTGATCTTGATTATATTAAGTACCATGATGATAATATAGAATTTGATGATGACTTGGATAATGATCATAAACTAGGGGTTACCACATATGACCCTAGAAAACCTAAGTGGGTCATCCACACTTGAAATATTCTTGACACTTGAATAATGATAGACATATTGATATAGTATGAATCATTAGTGGATGACCTAACCCTAAGGTTGACCTAGGAAAATGTAATCCTAATCTTGAATATTGAAACATGACATTCATAACATCATGATCTTAACCTTTAATCCTATCTTGATGATTTAGGATCTGACTCGAAGGGTCTACCTATTATTTGTTGATTATACTCAAAATCCTCGGTGAAAGGTATGCTATTATATAACTCCTCCTTGATTGTATTGAAGATACTTTCATGTATCTCTTGACTGTATACTTGGATATTTACTTGGATGAGCTACTGTTCCCTATGATTAGTCTTTTGTTTTTCTATAATATATTTTGAAAAACATGAAAACATAAATTGCATGCCCATTATGACTGCCCGTATATTGATAATGATGATGATATTGATAATGTTGATAATGTTGATATTGAGTACAACAACCCCCTCATTTGGAGGTGGGACTTGTACATTGGCTTCCTATGTTCCTATGGTGAGAAGGAGCCTAGTGACCTTCCCCATCGCGTTGGGGTAATAGAGTCACACAAAATATATAAGCATGCTTCCCGAATTACAGCATAATGGGAACTTGTAATAAAACTCAAATTGCTTGAAAAACATGTTGAATAAATGTTGGTTTTGCAAATTGCTTGTTATTATTTTGAATATAAGTCCTGCCAAGTATTCTATTTTGTTATAAATTTCTTTGCTTGATTTTGATAGCATACCGTGCAATTGCATGATTGTGTCTTGATTTTCTTAATTTTAGGAAATACAAATGGAATATTGAATAAGATTGCTTCCGCACTCATACACTCTGATGACAAAGATAATTCGGATATATCTCCATATTGAGCTAGTTTGTTATTTAATTATCCAGTTTTTGAGTTATTTATTTCTTATTGTATATGCCAGTGTGATTGATCCTATTGGGCCACTCAGGGACGGGCGCTTCAATCCTTTTTCTACTGTCTAGGCAATGGGATTGGGATTGGGGTAAGAACAGTTCCGTGACATTGTTCCTTGCAATGGCACCAAAATATCTAAAGTGAGTGGAGAGCCCACTCACATTAGTTAAAGAAAAAGTAATATCCACTCAATTTTGGATATTATTATTATATTGATTAAGGTGCTTAATTTGTTTTCTTTAATTCATGGATAAAGAAGAGGATTTTGAAGGAGAAGATGATGGCTTCATATGCAAGGCAGTGAGGGGGATAAGTGGCACAAATTTTGGGAATTAAAGGATTTTTATAACACTTTCTCTCTCTTGAATTTCCCTTATATACACTCCTTTTTCCACCCACATGAAAGACTCTTTTTGACTCTTCTTTCTTTCCTTGCTTTGGCCGTGCACAAGGGAGCTTAGGAGCAACAGGAGGACGTGCCCCAACCTGTAGGTAAGCTCCATAGTCATCTTCAACCTTGATTTCATGGTGGAAATCGAAATTCAATGCTTATTTTCTTCTTTTCTCCATTCAATCTTCAACTTTAGCCATTCTTTTCACTCAAAGACTTGAGAACGGACCTTGTACAGTTGAGAAAGCTTCATTCACCATTGAGGATGTGAAGCTTGAAGCTTGGATTCAACTTTGAAGGTGGGTTATATAACTTGAACCCTTAAATATCATTATTGATGTCATTTCTTCATCATGTGTTGATTCCTTTTTCATTCATGATTTTCCTTTTTATTAAATGATGGAATCACCACAAAGATCATAGCAAATTTTGAAGGTTTGTAGCTTGAAGATGATGATGTCATCCTAGCACACACCTCAATGAAAATCATGAGCAAACGGTTTTGAGTCTTGATGACCAAACGGTCTCAAGATCGTTTGAGATCAAACAGTCTCAAGTCTGTTTGAGGGAAAACGGTCTCAAGACTGTTTGAGGTCAAACGGTCTCAAGACCATTTGGGGTCAATTGCTGATGTAGTTGGATGAAGATCCAATGGTTCCAATTGATCTAATTAAAATGGTTCCAAGAATGGGTGATCCATTGATTACAAACTCTAATCGGATTGATTTGGATGAAATCCTAAATTGATTGAGTCGATTTCCATGTTGAATGGCTCAAACGGTCTCAAGACCGTTTGAGGGCAAACAGTCTCAAGACCCTAATCTAGGGTGATGCCATGTGAAACTCTAATGCAGTGATGTGATGTGAAATTCTAATCCAGGGCGATGTTATGAAATGCTATATGAAACCCTAATATAGGGTGAAGGTATGTGAAACCCTAATTTTGGGTTATAGTGCATGAAACCCTAAACTTGGGCAATATGATGAAAAACCATAATCCTAATTTTGGTTAATGGGATGAGTATCCCTAATTGACATGAATTTGGAAAACCCTAACCCTAATGAGTGAATAGTGATGCTACCATTACATTGCATAGTGCTGAAATGTAATTGATATAACCGTTATCATGTGTCCTAATCATGCAGGTATCATGAGATGTTGGACATAGCCAAGTATGAGCTATGATGTTTTATCATTGAAATTGTTTTATGGGCCTTGTGAGCCATAATATGCTTTGTTGCCTAGTGAGAGGTAACAAGAAATTAAATGGGCTTTGAGAGCCATGTGAGATGCTTATGTAGCAAGTATCATGTTTACCTTGATTAGATGACCTGAAGGTATTAGTTATCTGATAAGTGGTAACAAATGTTCTTTAATGAATTGAGGGTTTGAATACCCATATTTCATAATCATGATGATGAGATGTTAAGGGATGAGAATGCCTTGATGTGACAAGGGATTGAGATCCCAATGTTTAATAAAGCTTTGAAAAGTACTTGATAGAAGTATTACTCATTCTTTGTAGCATTTGTTATAATAATTTATGTTTGAAAACTTGTCTGATGCTAAACGAATATGGTAATGTACTTAATTAATCAAGTGAAATCTTAGCATGTACAACCCTGGCCATAGATCCATCATCGTCAGTAGTTGGTGATGGTGAAATAGGTTTTCCTACAGGATCTCCTAGAGGGCATACTGTTGAGTATGTGGGGGTTATGGGTGCAAATATCCTTATACCCTAATGGAGGAATTGATGTGAGATAAACATTAAATCTCTCAATCCTTCATTATATATGACAGGATGGAAGTATCACTAATCTCTCGATGCTGGGATGGATGTATCATGAATCTCCTGATAATGTTAATGCCAGATTGATGTGAGATAAACATGAAATCTCTCGATTGCGAAGAGAGTACAACTACCACTGTAACTCTATAGTGAAGTTGCCAGTATACCCTGGAAAGCTATTTAGCAGAGACACAAGATGTCTTGCATTTTTTCCCCACACTGACTGAGGAGGATAAGGTCATGGGAATCTGGCTCTTCCTTGACCTAGGTATAGTACCAATTTTGATTTTGCAATGTTCGGTTGGAGTATGAGCGATATACCTCATCTCCTCAGGGCTTAAGTATTATTGTAAAATGTAATCAGTCATTTAGCGTATTTGTTTCAGATTGAAATATGAGAATCATTGGTTGATGTTACCTTGCTTAGCATATCCTAGATGGATAAATGTTATACATATTCTTCAATTCCTTATTGGATAAGTGACATGCTGCTTTGTCAAGATATAGTTGAAATGCTTTGAATAAAGAATAATGCTCTAATCTATTTAGACATTGATTTATCTACTGTTGAATATATATGATTCTTCTGCTCTGTTTTATTCTATTAAACTACAATAATAATATTTCTGGCAGAGAGTTATATCTCTCGCTGGGACAATTTCAATTGTCTCACCCCCGTGGGATCCAAATTTTTAGGTAGACGTAGAAGAGGAGGCAGAAACCCTATAGCAGGGGAAGAACAACAACAGCAACAACAGGGATAGTAGTGAAATTCCAAGTGGAGGCACTGGCTGTCATATTTTGTATAGATAGTCCTATGTGTCGTCTATGTACTCTTAGGTCCTCGGAGTTAGTAGTTAGTACTTTTAATGAATTGATCTAAGATTTTTGGCTTGATGCCTTGAGGCTCTTATGCTGTCTATGTATAGTTTCAACAAGGCAATTGATGCTTGTAATCCTCGAGAAGAGACGGTATAGGATATGTACATATGAACCAGGATGTAAATAAAATACTTTAGTTCTTGATAAAAGAGTTTTTCTGTGTTTGGATCTCTTTATAAATGGTTTTAATTTTTAGTGATTTTCAGTAATCTACTGTTAATTATCACTTCCGCTTAGTTAGTGACGTTTGATTTTGCTTCATAAACCATCTCTAGGTTTCCATCATATCATGTCTATGTATAACGTCTCGAGATTAAATCACATCCTTACATATATTATATCATGGTAGTGCTTAAGAAAACTTATACAAGTCACTGGTCAAACATATATCAAAACATTATATAGTCCAATTAAGGTTCTCCTGACCCATATCATGAGGGTAGTGCCATGCTCAGTCTCTCTAAGCTAACTCAACTCTATGAGTATCTCATATGCATATACTTTATCTTCCCTCTCTTAGTCTAGGGTTCTCGAATTACCTCATTGGTACTAGTCAGAGCCTTACAAGAGTTTGCCACATAAGCACAAACCAAAACATGCTATGACATTCTCTTCATAGGTCTCTACCCATGATCCATGCTTACCCAAAACTCTCTCTACATATACACCACTAGAGTCTTACATGGGGAACCACCAACCCAAGCATGAGGCTTTACAGAACTAACACAGTTACCTCCTCCAGGGTCTTAGGACATTCTCTCCCTCACCCAGATGGTAGGTTCTCACATTTCCTTATTCACATATGCATACATAACTAGCCTCTCTCTAACTCTAGGGTTTGGTCCTCCCAAGGACATCTAGGGTTCAACAAGACTATAGGAATCATGCAAAAAGAAAATCAACTCAATCACTCAGGATTATTCTAGTTTAGGACATATCATATCACATATTTCTCATCATTCTCATATCTTGGAGTTTAGGTTCTCTAACCTTCTCCGTATGGGTCCCACTCTCTCTGGAGTTAACCCTATAACCGATCCCAACACTAGAGGTCCTCCTTTGTAAAAGAGCATGAGGCTCATGCTGACTCACAACCTTGTCTTAACTTAACATATCTTATCTCATAAAAACCTAGTTCCTTGCATCATCAAAACTTATCTCAAAACCTCAAAACCGAACTTAAGTACTCAAAACCAAACATTGATCATCATAAACCATCTTATATCATCTATATAAGACCTACATAATACCATCAAAACTTATTTCATCTATTCCATCTATCATATATTCCAAACAAGACTCTAGAGATCTAATCTAGAACTACTCTCTTCTAGACTGATGTCATTCACTTTCACTCAGGTTGCACGACCACCTCCTACTCATAAATGTGTGGGGACACATTTTTGTAATACTTACATATATAATAAAATATGATATAGTTTTTCTCCGATAAAACAAGCTTCAGAGACAATTATTGATGTCTGATCTGATTGGAATCAAAAACCAAATCCAAAAACGAGTGTCCCACACATAGTAGAGAGTATAGTGTCATGAAAACTAGTGAAAAGGGTGAGAACATGGTGTAGAATAGTGTAGATACCCTAGACAACAAGCTCTATACGTCTAGGATTTCTCTTCCCTTGATGCACATCATTTACAAATAATGCAACGTCGCATACCGCTGCACTATAAGGAAAGAATGATGTCATAACCCCAAATTTTTGGGTTCAAGTGGTGAGAAATATAATTTCTCATATTAAATATGTTTGAACAAATAATCATATATTTGTTTGAGAATAATTGGATTTCATTTACAATAGCCTTGATGCTTGTGTTGTGGGCTTTATTGGCTATTGGGCCCAAATAACAAGGAAATTCAATTACTAACTGGATAATTGAATTTTTAAGAAAAGAAATATGTAGAAATCTCTAAAAGGCAAATCCAAAGAGGATTTCGTGCCTCTTGGGTTCCTTGAGTACCAAGGAGTCCAAAGTTGCAAAAAGAAAGCAATGAGAAAAGGAAGGATTAATTAGGAATTTCTTTATTAGGAAACAAATTGAAAATAATGATAAAATGTGGAAAATGAGTGGAAAGAGGCATAAATGGGATTTCTTGGAAAAATTTCATATCCATGAGTTTCCTAATGTAAAAAGGAAAACCCATGAGGAAAATTAAAAGGATTTCTTGGGATCCAAGGAGTCCCAATGGAGAAAAAGAAAGATAAAAGGCAAATAAAACAAAATAAGGGGGAAATATAATACATCAATAATGACTTTTTGATAATATCAAAAAGAAAGATATTATTTAAGAAAGTGGATTTCGTGGCCAAAAGATTTAAAGCCAATGAAGGATATAAAATTCGAATTTCTTAATGACTAAGGAATGTGGATTTTCTTTTAAGTGGATAATTCAAGAATTACTTTGTAATAAGTGAAAAGAGGATTCCTACAGTCTTGCTCCCCGAAGGTAGGCAGGCTAGGACGCTGCTGCCTATCCCTATATAAGGGACGGATCCATAGCCTTGGGTTTCCTCGTCTCACACTTCTCCAACCATACACCTGTTCAAACCCTAACCAAGGGAGGGGGGTAGTGCGACCCCTGGAATGACAAGAAGCTATGATGGAGTTCGTGATGGAAGGATAACGCTCCCACATCACCACAAGATCTGGACCCTCACCTATTCGTCCTGACCCCGCATAGCACCTGCCGGAGAGCTGCAAACCGGCTGCAGGTTGCAGGTCCGGTCCTTTTGAACGGCGCCCTTTCAACCTTAGTTCAGGTGCTACTGAGTGTGTGGAATGGGAGGTGGGCATAGAGGGATCAAGGGCGGTGCCCATCGTGCTTTGAGGAAGGGAGGACAGCCGCGTGAAACCTCACCTGACGGCTGCAGCAAGGCAGTGAGCCGCGGACTTGCAGAGCTTGTTTCCGGCCACGGCGGCCATACGTGAAGTAGCTGCACCTGCGGGGGGGGGGGGCACGATGGAGATAGGGGATCGATCCCTGATGGCCGTAGAGGTCCCAGGTGGAGAGGAGAAGCCGCGCAAGGCACACCATCTGCCCGAGGAAGAAGAAGGGTAAAAGGTCCTTTGGACCGTTTTACCCCCCCCCCCCCCCCCCGTCATGAAGAGACAATCGTTTAAGTGGAGGGCAATCACGTAATTCCGTTATGTTTCCAAATCAACTGAGTTCGTTGCATGGGACGGCCTACATGGCGCAACCTGATTGGCCCAAAGGTAAGTATTTTTGCAAAATTCGTAACTAATGAACCGTAGCTCGGATGAAGGAACTTAATATATGAAAATTGATCCTCAGAACGAGAGGAACACAAATAAATTATGTTTGAAGTCTAATTTTGCATGCTATTCAAAAAGTAGTGTAAATTATCATCTTTGATTAATTAAAGATTAAGAAACCCTATTTTGAAATAAATAAAGTGTTTAATAGGGTTTAATGGATCATAAGAGTTGATATTAACCTGTTAAATGTAAAAAGGTACTTTAAGATCGAAAATGATGATCTTTACACGTAATTAGGAGATTATGTGCATAAGTATGCTTGAAATTTGAAAAGGGCATAAAGTTATTATCTTTAATTAAGGAAAAACCCATAGATTTGATGATAGATGGACGTAATGATGTTATTTGGATAATTCAAGATGTTTTTAACCTGATGTTAATAAAAGTGAAAAATAGGATCTAAAAAGATGATCTTTTTATATAATTGGTTTAATTTAGGGTTTTGTGCATGATTATGCACTAATGAGCTTGAAAACCCTAATTTTGATGAATATGTCTTTTAATTGGTTTAATTGTGTAAATCCACGAATAAAATAGAGATGTGATGATCCTAAGACAATTTGATCATAAAAGATCCTTAATGTGGATAATTTGAGTAATTAGGATTTTTATGAGTGGAAAAGTTGTTTTAGGGTTTGTTAACTTAAAAAGGATAAAGTATGATAAATTGATCTAAGAAACCCTAATGCATCCTAATGAGACTTAGAAACCTTAGAAAGATGTCCCAAGTCAATAAGGAGTTGTTTGGGATATGCTTGTGACATTTAGACATTATACATGTTTTCAGGATCAATGTTTGCTTGATTGATTGATTGACTTGCTTGATTGGACATCTAGTTGGATTTGGATAAATTGTTGCTTGAGATCTCCAAGACAGGTATGTGGTTACGATTATGAATAACCACTATAGTTTCCCGATGGATTCCCGAATGTTTAATCGCATTGAATGCAACTAAACTGTTGGGTGTTTATTTATTTCATGCCACTATAAAGTTACTATGATTATCACCATAAATGTGCATATATAACTGGCTAGATCCGGGTCCACCTCTGTTACTTTGAAAAGGCTAAAAAAAGGGGTAATCCTAGAGTAAGGTCTAGGTTACCGTGAGTTAGAAACTGGGCTACCTACGTGTAGTGCCATGAGACACTTTAGCAAATCCCGAGTTAAGGAGTGGTCTACTTACGAGTACTGCCATGTGACTCAACCCTAGAAACTGGTTCACTTATAGGTGGATCATGAGGGGTTTAATGGGGACAACACAGAGGATAGGGTATTCTTGGATTGCAGAGTTATATCTAAAACATAATATTGGTTGTTAAATAAGTAATTGAATGATTAGATTGTTATCATAGTTGCATGTTTATTGTTTCCCCCACATACCAGCTACGGCTGACCGACGTTTTGTTTGTCGACGTTTTAGGTTTAATGAAAAGAACAAACAGTAAAGTGGCACATGTGATACTAAATGCGAATTAAAGTGAAAAGGAGGATTAGATAGATTAGTATCAGTGTGGATAGAAGAATAGAGATCTAAGTTTTCAAAAGGTATGCAAAAATTTATTTTCTTACAGCTTTTCAGTATAGTATGTTAAAATTTGATAATTATTCTTGGTTAATTGTTGAACCTTTGATCCGGAAGTCATGGGTGCAGCTTCGACCTCTCGGTCTCCCTTAATTGGGGGTTATCGGGAGGTGGGGTCATAACATTTGGTATCAGAGCTTAGGTTCCTCAGTTAACCATTAATAATTATTAAATTTTACAAACTCCATAGAACCCAAGGGAGTTATTAGAGGAGTATCCGAAAGACGGAGGTGTCTAGAAAGGGATCACGACTGGGGGCTGGCAAGATTTTCCTCCGCACCACTAGTCGGAATACGAGGACTCCCAGACCTGTGTGACCGCCTGGCCAAAGTCTTAGGGTATAAATCGAAATAAGATACCTTTAGGACTTCTCATCTTATTCATCCTTTCTCATCACAAAATTCTGATAAGGACATAAAGATTAGGGTTTTGTTTCTTCTCCTCACCCTCTTGAGGTATGGGTAAGGTTAATAAGGTTTAAGGAAGTCCTACATCAAATTAATGAAAGGCATGTAAATAAGATGTCATGGACATAAGCTTAATAGTTTAAGCACAAATTAAATAATAGATACATGCTTAGGTCGTATGACATAAGTTGTCATGTCCTCAGAAGAGACCTGAGGCTAGACCTTCTTGTCAGGAGGGTAAGTCAGTCTTGGAGATAGAGATCTCCATTGCTAGTAGAGACCTGGCACATCCTCTGAGGATGATGCTAACCCTAACCCTAAGTGAAGGTTAGAGAGAGATGAGTTGGACCAGGTGTTTGAAAGGACATGCCTTTGGGAGGCCATATGATCCATGGGTGACCTAACACCTTTGGAAACCCAACCCTGGGAAGGGTCGTGCATGTTAGGGTAAAGGATAGCTCCTTAGATGATGATGTTAGTAAAGGACCCTAGAAACCCTATGGGCTTGTGCAAGTAGGGCATAGCTGGAACCTAGGGCACGTCATAGTGCTAACAGTAGGATGAAACCCTGGATAAGGAATTATGATGGAGCATTAAGGGTTATGGATGACCTTGAGCAACTATAAGTTCGAACCTAGGCTTCAACCACGTAGAGCATGCTTTTGAGGATGATCCTTCACGAAGAAAGGACCTCTTATGGTGAGGTTGGTTGTAGTTTTAGCTCTAGAGAGAGAGCAGGAAACCCAGCAAGAAGGTTGGAAGCCTAAAACCCTGAACAATGGATAATAGTGGTTGCCTCATGATCGATCCCTGAAAGTTGATGATACCTTGGTTGTCTTTAGAGGGACCAAACCTAGAGGAAGGATGAGGTTTCTGGTACCTATGTGCCTAGGGTATAAGTGTTTACCTTCTGAGAAAGGAAGAAGATGTTCTGTATACCTTGAAGTGGATTTGTAACAGGTTAGGAGGCCTTGTACCTTATGGGTTGTCCTTGAGGAAGATCCAACTCTAAAGTGATGCTCGAGTTGAAGGATGACAGGAAGTGCACGTTATGCCTTTTGCAAGCTTGATTCATGGTTAAGAGATAGAGCATGCAGCTTGACACCTAAAAGTGAACCTAGGGTTCCTAGGCCTAAGAGGGGAAGTGGTATACCTAATGCTCATGATGAGAGTTAAGTTGCTATAGTTTTGAGCATGGTACGCCTCATGTATAGAGGAAAAGAGAAGCCCCTTAAGTTTAAGGTGTATTTGATGAACCCCTTACAACTAGGTTGATGATAAAGAAAGATATGATCTTGATCCAACATTGAGGAAAGAGGACAAGTATGACCTAGCACGGTTCAGTAGGTGATCTGCTTGTGCCTTAATAGCTTGGTAGGGTTAAGTAGGCTCATGTGGGTGTAAACCCTAGACCTAAGAGCTTTTGGTGACCTCAGTGATAGTTTTCCTCCCATCCTGGGAGAGGAACCCCTTTGGAAGGGTGTATATCAGTTTTTTTGGTTTAAGGTAACCTAAAGAAGTCTCATAGGATCTTGAGAAGCTAAGTGAAAAGTACATAGTATGAGATTGAATCTACAGACCCATAGATATACATCTCTATTGCATATGAATGTGTTACCATGGAGGTAACTAGTATGGGGCTTGACCAAGGTAGGCAGGTTGCCATGATCCCTATCAAAGGATGAAAGCCAGCCCATGAATGCATAAAGAGAGATGATGAAGACTTGGGTAGGGTTCTAAGTGAACATGTACCATAATGGAGAATCCTAAGTCTATCCTAGGGTCAGGTAGGGATAAGACTGATGAAAGTAGGAGTTGCCTAATTCCCCAGTTGCACATGACCATAGGGTCGGGAGGTAACAGCTATCATTGTCTGAGGGCCATGGGTTAGGAGATTGATCACCTTCATGAACTCATGCGACCCAAAGGGCAGATGAGTAGGGCACTCTCTTGATGCATGAGGGAAGAGGGATGACCCCAAAAGATCCGGTACCCTATAGACCTAGAGGAGATGACCAAGGATATAAACCTCAGTATGTTCGAGACTAGTTGATATCATGATGTCTGTGATGTAGAGACATATGTGGCACATTGCAACTTAGATGTAAAGGTGTATGGGCAAGGTGGGATGTACCATCTCTACTCTTGGAATAGGAAGAACTCTGTATTTGGACTGTAGCCAAATGCTTATTTCCTCTTGTTATGGGGGGTGAGATATAGGACATTATGCATGCCATACACCAAGGATAAGAGATGATGTAGGTTGGAACGTTGCCATAAGCAATGGAGATAGAGAAGATAACCTACTCGGGTAAAGTGAAAGATACATGGATGGTTTGCAAACACTAAGAGGAATGAGGTAGTTTTTATCATGAGCTATGTGGAACTTACAAGTTATGCCAGGTCGAGTTTGATCACCATGATGATGAAATCAGAGAGTGTTCTTTATAGAGTTTGAGGTAATATGATAAGTGAAATACATGGAAGTGTATGTCTTCAATGTTACCTAATACATAAGAAGGTGAAGCAGTAATGGATGCTCTGATTGAAATATATCTGCCTAGTTTGGCTAGAAGAGGTTGTTTGGCTAACCCTAAGTTTGGAAAGAAGAGGTGTTTGGATAACACTCAGATGTAACGAGATACGTTGAAAAGTTAAGAGTTGTTTGGTTATCCAGTCTAGTCCTTGATACAATGAAAGGATGGTGGTAGAACCTCAAGTGCACTTATTTGGATAAGAAGGTGATGAAACCCTGATGAGGGTGGTGTAGGGTTTCCAAGGAATCGATCTTGAGGAATCATGACATACCGGAAAACATGATTGAAGATCACCATACACCATGGTACTACAAAGATAATAAATGATAGTGGTGCTTTAAATACCTAAGATAAAGTTGCATGTAGTATATGGCCATGCAAGCTGAGGTGACATGCGAACACCAGTAACGCAGCACATTGTTATGAAGGATAAAGAGAGTTCCCAAGAGGGGATGGGAATTCACCACTATGGATGTTGTGATAAGTCTCCCCTAGATCAAGGAAGGTCAAGATGCAAGATGGGTTATGGTAGTTTGCCCTACCTAGATGACATGAGAAAGAAAGAAAGAGTTATGTCAAGGGACATATCTGGTTGAACTACCCATGAGAGAGGGATGGTTCAACTATGAAGCAAGTTCAAAAGGTTTTGAGTTTGACCTAAAGGTTCCCTTCCAAAAGGTGGAAGTAGGTACATAAAGAACTCGATGTTAGTACAGTTTATCACCCCTAACTAATGGTTAGTATGATCCAGACTAAAGGGTCTGATGAGAGCATATGTGCTCATTCAGGGTGATAGCTAGAGACATTTCTTGTTCTATGAAAGATGTGATGATGACCACCATAGCCAGTATCAGGATTTAAAGAAGCTCCATAAGGGAGGTTGTGTCGGTCACCACTTCAGTAAGGTGATGTTGGTGAAATGACCATGTGATGGTTAAAGAAAGCACCACAGTGTGTGTAGATGAAGTCACTTGATCATGCAATGGCTGAAAGGAGCCTAGAGACGACGAGAGTCGTGAGCAGATGCAAAGTAGACTAATATGCGGTGCACTGTAAATTAAAATAATGTGAGAATCCGACCCCTCTGAGCTGCAACTAAGGAAGCTGAGTCCCTGATACATGGGTCCATTAGAGATGGATGGGTGGAGATGGTTAGGTTTTGACCTTACCCCTTAGGATAGAGTAATGTTAGATGTTTCCCAGGTGTCCAATTTAGACCACTATGTGAGGTACCCCGACCATGTGCTGAGCAATGAACCTAGTGAGCCCCAAGGGAGGCTGACATGGCCTGAGACACCTGTGTAGTTTATAGACGCCAGGATGAAAGAACTCAGAGAAAAGAATATGTGATGATAAAGGTTCTTTGGATGTGCCATGGGTACGGTAAAGCCACATAGGGGCCAATGATGGACATGGAAAAGTCTTATCCTGATTTGTTTGGTTGCTTGATAGAATTTTGAGGACAAAATTCCTATAAGAGGGGAAGGATGTTATAACCCCAAATTTTTGGGTTCAAGTGGTGAGAAATATAATTTCTCATATTAAATATGTTTGAACAAATAATCATATATTTGGTTGAAAATAATTGGATTTCATTTACAATAGCCTTGATGGTTGTGTTGTGGGCTTTATTGGCTATTGGGCCCAAATAACAAGGAAATTCAATTACTAATTGGATAATTGAATTTTTAAGAAAAGAAATATGTAGAAATCTCTAAAAGGCAAATCCAAAGAGGATTTCGTGCCTCTTGGGTTCCTTGGGTACCAAGGAGTCCAAAGTTGCAAAAAGAAAGCAATGAGAAAAGGAAGGATTAATTAGGTATTTCTTTATTAGGAAACAAATTGAAAATAATGATAAACTGTGGAAAATGAGTGGAAAGAGGCATAAATGAGATTTCTTGGCGAAATTTCGTATCCATGAGTTTCCTAATGTAAAAAGGAAAACCCATGAGGAAAATTAAAAGGATTTATTGGGATCCAAGGAGTCCCAATGGAGAAAAAGAAAGAGAAAAGGAAAATAAAAAAAAATAAGGGGAAAATATAATACATCAATAATGACTTTTTGATAATATCAAAAAGAAAGATATTATTTAAGAAAGTGGATTTCGTGGCCAAAAGATTTAAAGCCTATGAAGGATATAAAATTCGAATTTCTTAATGACTAAGGAATGTGGATTTTCTTTTAAGGGGATAATTCAAGAATTACTTTGTAATCAGTGAAAAGAGGATTCCTACAGTCTTGCTCCCCGAAGGTAGGCAGGCTAGGACGCTACTGCCTATCCCTATATAAGTGACGGATCCATAGCCTTGGGTTTCCTCGTCTCACACTTCTCCAACCATACACCTGTTCAAACCCTAACCAAGGGAGGGGGGTAGTGCGACCCCTGGAATGACAAGAAGCTATGATGGAGTTCATGATGGAAGGATAACGCTCCCACATCACCACAAGATCTGGACCCTCACCTATTCGTCCTGACCCCGCGTAGCACCTGCCGGAGAGCTGCAAACCGGTTGCAGGTTGCAGGTCCGGTTCTTTTGAACGGCGCCCTTTCAACCTTAGTTCGGGTGCTACTGAGTGCGTGGAATGGGCGGTGGGCATAGAGGGATCAAGGGTGGTGCCCATCGTACTCTGAGGAAGGGAGGATAGCCGCGTGAAACCTCACCTGACGGCTGTAGCAAGGCAGTGAGCCGCGGACTTGCAAAGCTTGTTTCCAGCCACGGCGGCCATACTTGAAGTAGTTGCACCTGCGGGGGGGGGGGGCACGACAGAGATAGGGGATCGATCCCCGATGGCCGTAGAGGTCCCAGGTGGAGAGGAGATGCCGCGCAAGGCGCACCATCTGCCCGAGGAAGAAGAAGGGTAAAAGGTCCTTTGGACCGTTTTACCCCCCCCCCCCATCATGAAGAGACAATCGTTTAAGTGGAGGGCAATCACGTAATTCCATTATGTTTCCAAATCAACTGAGTTCGTTGCATGGGACGGCCTACGTGGTGCAACCTGATTGTCCCAAAGGTAAGTATTTTTGCAAAATTCGTTACTAATGAACCGTAGCTCGGATGAAGGAACTTAATATATGAAAATTGATCCTCAGAACGAGAGGAACACAAATAAATTATGTTTGAAGCCTAATTTTGCATGATATTCAAAAAGTAGTGTAAATTATCATCTTTGGTTAATTAAAGATTAAGAAACCCTATTTTGAAATAAATAAAGTGTTTAATAGGGTTTAATGGATCATAAGAGTTGATATTAACCTGTTAAATGTAAAAAGGTACTTTAAGATCGAAAATGATGATCTTTTCACGTAATTAGGAGATTATGTGCATAAGTATGCTTGAAATTTGAAAAGGGCATAAAGTTATTATCTTTAATTAAGGAAAAACCCATAGATTTGATGATAGATGGACGTAATGATGTTATTTGGATAATTCAAGCTGTTTTTAACATGATGTTAATAAAAGTGAAAAATAGGATCTAAAAAGATGATCTTTTAATATAATTGGTTTAATTTAGGGTTTTGTGCATGATTATGCACTAATGAGCTTGAAAACCCTAATTTTGATGAATATGTCTTTTAATTGGTTTAATTGTGTAAATCCACGAATAAAATAGAGATGTGATGATCCTAAGCAAATTTGAGCATAAAAGATCCTTAATGTGGATAATTTGAGTAATTAGGGTTTTTTGAGTGGAAAAGTTGTTTTAGGGTTTGTTAACTTAAAAAGGATAAAGTTTGAGAAATTGATCTAAGAAACCCTAATGCATCCTAATGAAACTTAGAAACCTTAGAAAGATGTCCCAAGTCAATAAGGAGTTGTTTGGGATATGCTTGTGACATTTAGACATTATACATGTTTTCAGGATCAATGTTTGCTTGATTGATTGATTGACTTGCTTGATTGGATATCTAGTTGGATTTGGATAAATTGTTGCTTGAGATCTCCAAGACAGGTATGTGGTTACGATTATGAATAATCGCTATAGTTTCCCGATGGAATCCCGAATGTTTAATCGCATTGAATGCAACTAAACTGTTGGATGTTTATTTATTTCATGCCACTATAAAGTGACTATGATTATCACCATAAATGTGCATATATAACTGGCTAGATCCGGGTCCACCTCTGTTACTTTGAAAAGGCTAAAAAAAGGGGTAATCCTAGAGTAAGGTCTAGGTTACCGTGAGTTAGAAACTGGGCTACCTACGTGTAGTGCCATGAGACTCTTTAGCAAATCCCGAGTTAAGGAGTGGTCTACTTACGAGTAGTGCCATGTGACTCAACCCTAGAAACTGGTTCACTTATAGGTGGATCATGAGGGGTTTAATGGGGACAACACAGAGGATAGGGTACTCTTGGATCGCGGAGTTATATCTAAAATGTAATATTGGTTGTTAAATAAATAATTGAATGATTACATTGTTATTGTAGTTGCATGTTTATTGTTTCCCCCACATACCAGCTACGGCTGACCGACGTTTTGTTTGTCGGCGTTTTAGGTACAATGAAAAGAACAAACAGTAAAGTGGCACATGTGATACTAAATGTGAATTAAAGTGAAAAGGAGGATTAGATAGATTAGTATCAGTGTGGATAGAAGAATAGAGATCCAAGTTTTCAAAAGGTATGCAAAAACTTATTTTCTTACAGCTTTTCAGTATAGTATGTTAAAATTTGATAATTATTCTTGGTTAATTGCCGAACCTTTGATCCAGAAGTCATGGGTGCGGCTTCGACCTCTCGGTCTCCCTTAATTGGGGGTTATCGGGAGGTGGGGTCGTAACAAATGACATCTAAGGACCTGCTATACAACAAGCACCGGTCTAGACCTAGTTCTATGACATCTAGGTGCCAACCTAGAGGCTAGGTCAGATCTAGTCTATAAAAGATGACTAATCTAACCCTAAAGATTTGTTTTAAGTTCAAGGTTGTTTAGCTTTGCATTTCATAATGAGAAAATGTCAAGCTTTGCTATTGCTCATGCTATGATACCACCTGTGACGTCCCCGAATTTTCTAAAACTTAATTTTATGTGAGTGTGTCCAAATTGAAACCTCACTCAGTGAGAATCCCAATTTAAACACGCACACTAGGCTAAGGAGAAGAAAATTATGGGAGTCAAAAGGAAACAATCAGTAGAACATGCACATGAACAATAAACGAACCATACAACACATGTTCATCGTTCAACATATAATTACAACATAAATTGTTACAACATTTGATATTACATATTGAACAACAAACTTTTACATATACATGTACTACCACTAAACAACATGATCTTAAGACAACATGTCCACCTGTACATCAGCTCACCACACAACTCTCAACTATCCCAAATCTTCAAGATGATATGTCCACAACCTAAACAAAGGATTACATGTGGTACACGTCAACACAATATTCAAGAATATTGTACTGAGTATGCCTACGTGTCTTTTATATACCTCTCATCATATCTTGGCAATAAGATAAAAATAATACTTAGCAATATTAAAAAAATATAAGAAAGAGCGTATACTTGCACAAAGATATTCATTAGCAAAAGAGAACACAGATTTTAAGCTCATTTTCCATTATATGCTTGTGCATCTGCCTACCAATTCTCTAGGTGCGAGTAGCCTCCCACAGGATCTCCGTTTCCTCTCCATTTTCTATGGCGCCTGGGTCTTCTTCTCGTGAGAAGGTTCCCCGGGTGGTCACGCCTCTGGCTTGCAACCCAAATCCAGGTGGACAATGACCAGAGGTGGTGAGCTCTAGGTGGCGGTGGGCTGTTGGCCGAACCCCCTTTCTTTCTGCCTATGTGTCATCTGTAGGTCATGGTGTTGGGTGCTACTGCAGACGAACGATGAGTTTGTGCGACTCCATGGTGCACCGACAGAGGGAGAGAAACTAAGATATGTTCATTGTGAGGATGCTCTCCCCCTTGTTCGTAGGGGTTCTTGTGAGTGGTGGTGGGGTTTCTCAGAGCTTTCTACCCCTCACCTTTCATCCTTGTAGGCCCTCTCTCCTCTGAGTATGTGCCAACAAAGCTTTTTGCCTCCTCCCCAGCTCTCCAGAGTGTTGCACCCAAGATGTTCGAGGAAATTCCTGTGTGAGAGTACTGTGAGCTTGGGAAACTTCTTGACTGGCCTCACCTGTTGTTCTTTTCTTTTCTTTTACTTGTGTTTAACCGTAAGCAGTAGCTTGTTAGTTTTGCTTGTTGTGTTTTGGGTCGAGCTCTATACTTTTTTGGTGGCCTCAAGCATGGATGAGATGGCGATCTCTGTTGGTGGTACTTCAAAATCCTTCCCTGATATCCTCATGGACTCTTGCAGATTCTTGGCTCGCATCCTAGACAACTGCTTTAGATAGCTACAACAAGAGGTGGTTGGCATAGAAATTTACCTATCACATCCCAATCTGAGTCATGGGCTATGTCATTCTACCAAATGATTTGTTCCTTGGTACCCTAATGTGATTTTACTATCTTGTAGATATCGTATGGCTTTCTATTAATGTTTATTGAGCTGTCAAAAAAAATCTTCCTACCAATGGGGTAGATGCATCCATGCCTCATGATCTGCTTACCAAAGAGATAGATCATTGTACATGTGATCTGCTTACCAAAGAGATAGATCACTCACTAGCACTATGCTTACCAAAGAGATATAGTGCTTTCATATAATGGAACAAATATATTATGTTTCATGTGTTAATAACCATAAGTACTGAAAATCAAGCAACATATCATGCAAGAACAATCATTTCAACCAATACCATATGCCAAGTATTTATTACCATATAACACAAGAATATTGTATAATAAGCCAAGTAAGAGGTAATGGCGTACCTTCAACTAACATAACCTAATCATTAGATATCTCTCATGTCAACTATATCCTTGTCAACCCCTGATTAAGACAAGATCATATATACCATCATCATATTCTCATAATCTTAACCCTAGTTATCACCATTTTAGGGTTTACCTTATCTCTTTAGTATATTTCCCTTATTACTTGCATTCTTATCTTAGGATTATCTTACATGTTTCAATTTCCAGATTATGGTTTATCATATGAACATTATCTTCCATGTCAATTTGTGCACACATTAACCCTAGGTTACATCATCAACCTAAATTAGGGTTTTAAACCATGTATTAAAGGTCAACTTCATATGACATGGATTTCGTGTATAAAACTGATCTCAGATTTACATATTATCTTCCAATTATTGGTATGAGGGTGTTCTATAAATTTCATCATTTATTGAGCATGTATGTATTTATTACATTTTATTTAGGGTTAATAGCCCTAAATAGCCATATTGAGAAAATTACATGAATTCAAGCATCAACATTGTCATTACTGATATTATATGGATTATAAATATGAATATAGATTTACTGACATTTTCTCATAATTTTAGGCCATCATTTGTTATTTATAACACATGATATAAGAATTATGCATCTTACTTAAAATTCCTGAAATTTGTGCATCAAAAGCCTGATATCGTGGTTGCATGTTGTTCTACTAATTTTTCTGAGAATAACGATACCTTGTTTGCATTTTTCTGATAAATGGGCTATTTATTGTGATTTATATAAGATATGAGTAATTTACTGAGATTTTACCTTTGCTGGCCAGTCAGATGCTACCACATGGACCCTAGGGCAGTGGCTCCTGCCTTGAAGCTGGCCTCAAGTGAACCAACAGTTCACTTCTAAGAGTAGGCTAGTTTTCTGGGAGGTTTGGGAGAATCAAGCTGGTTCAGGCTCTCCCTCTTCTCCGTGTTCTCACAATAACAGAGCATGACCCCCCACGTTCTCATGTGATCACAGCCGCCGCCCGCCGTTAAGTACGCGTCTATGGGTGTGATCACCTGCAAAATGAATGCCGTCATGTTCCAGATTCTGGCAAGAAATCAATTGTCGACTGCTACTCATTGTCTACTATTGATGACACCTTTACCTCCTCAAAATCCCTTCTGCTTGACGCTGCTTCTCAGTGATAAGGAGCACAGGTGCCCCTTGCCTAACGTTGTAGGGTCTTGTGGCAGAAATCACCGGCAAGAAAGGGGTGTTCTTTGTGGGTAGAGATTGAATCTCGGACCTGCTAGTGAGGTTGCTGGCTCTTCCCCCGTTGTGTCTGCGATCATCAGCACCACCGCGGCAAGGTGTTGGCGTGCTTCATTTGCAAACAATGTCTTCTCCTCCTCTCGCTCAGCTTCGTACAAGGGCCTTGCCTTGTCCTTCTTTGCAGTGCAACCCCTCTGCACCTACAACTCCATAGCCCCAGATCCAAGAGCTCTTGGTTGTTTGCTGTGTGCATGACTTCCACCACCCCCGCGGTCCTTCTATCCGGTGAGCTATCAATAAGGTTGCTCTGCCAGATTCTCCTCTTCGACACATGCGTCTGCCTGCTGTGTTCTCACATCACGTCTGGCCATGTTCCTCCATGAATAGGTGTTACAACCCAAAATTTTGGGTTCATTTGGTGAGAAGTGTAATTTCTCATATTAAAGATTTTTGGACAAATAATATAATTTGTAGTGAATAAATGGATTTTGTTTAAAATAGCCTTGTTGTTTGATTTGTGGGCTTTATTGGCTATTGGGCCCAATAACAAGGAAATTCAATTAATTAATGAATAATTGAATATTTGAGAAAAGAAAGAGGTAGAAACCTATAGAAGGCAAATCCAAGGAGGGATTTCGTGCCTCTTGGGTTCCTTGGGTACCAAGGAGTCCAAAGTCGCATAAAGAGAGCAATGAGAAAAGAAGAGATCAATTAAGTATTTCCTTTTTAAGAAAGAAATTGGAATATTGATGAAATGTGGAAAATAAGTAAAAAGAGGTATAATTAAGTGATCCTTGGTGGAATTTCGTATTACAAGGATTGCTTATGATAAAATGGATACCAATGAGGAAAATAAAAGGGAAATAAAGAGAAATCCTCAAAAAGAACTATTTTAATAAGAAATAAACAAGATAATGAAGAATAATGCATTTAGATGCATCTAGAAGGATAATGAGTATCCAATAAAAAGGAATTTCGAAATAATAGAATTTCTTGGGATCCAAGGAGTCCCAATGAAGAAAGAGGAAAGAGAAAATACAAATAAAGTCAAATAAGGAGAAAAATATGTAAGGAATATGATAAAAGGACATATTCAGACCATTTAATCTTTTGTATGTAATTTTGTTTGGCAAAAGAAAGTTAAATATGATGGGGAACGTTTCCCCTTATTACTTGTCAAAGAAATCATATTCTAGAGAGAGAAGTGCAAGCATATTTTCAGAATTAACTTATTTCCAAGCATCTATATCTCTTTGGAAAGAAACTTTCCTTTTTCCCCAAGGAACTAAGGGCTCTAAACCCAACCAAACCATCGCCTCTTCCTTGCTACCCTCGACCTATATAAGGTCTAGATTCAAAGATACCGAGATCAGAAGGATCTGTGACAGTGCACGTTCCTCCTTAAACCTTGCCTCCTTCTTGACCATGAAGGAAGGGATGATGTGGTTCCTGAGGCAACAGCTGGTGGTGGAACTGATTCGCGGAGTGGTAGCATCTTCTTTCGGTCAGAACGGCAATAAAGGAGATGCCCAGATGAGCAATCTCGTCGCCCAGCCACCTGTACCCTGCCTACATGGCCGACGGACAAGAAGCAGCAGCAGATCAGCACCCGGCCTCTTCGGCCGCAACCAAGGGCGTCCGTGGCTGTGGGGGAGGAGGGCAGAGGTAGAAGAACCTTCGTCGGTGCTCCTCGAGTCCCAGGGAGGGGAAGCAACGCGGCAACGAAGCTTTAACTTAGCGGCAGCGCTGGGTTTGCGAGGAAGAAGAAGGGTGGGGAGGCGTTGGACCGATGTGCCCCTCCGCGGGCTGAATAACCAACAAACTTAACGAGGGCAAATCGTCATTTGGTTATATTTCCAAAGTAAGCCAGAACGTTGCATGGAGGAGGCGACGTGGCATTCTCCAATTGGTCTGGGTAAGTGAAATCTTACAAAAATCATAACTAATTAATGGTAGCTTGGATTGATAAGTATAATATATCAATTTTGCTCAGAAAAATGAGAGGAATCCATTAAAAATATAATTGAAACCTGAATCCTTTTGCAATTCGAAAATTAATGGAAGTCATTAACTTTAATGTAAAGATGATTAAGAAACCCTATTTTGATATGATTAAAGGGATTAGTAGGGTTTAATAGATGATTAAAGTTGGCAGTAGCCTGTTAATGATAAAAAGGAATATTAGGAAGAAAAAGGACGAACTTTGCATATAAATAGTTAATTTAGAGTTTCATATGCATGAATGTACTTTAATGGGCCTTGAAACCCCAATGTTGATTAATTCGACTATTAATGGCTTTAATTAATTAATTTCATAATTAAAGTAAGAATATGCTATTTTGAGCATTAAAGTCCCTAATTTGTGGATAAATAACCTTAATATAGAAATTAGGGTTTTCGATTGAATCAAGGTAGAATTAATAATAAATAGAGTTCATATGGGTATTAGACCATCATGAATTATGAGTTGTTAATCTGAAAGAAATTAAAAGTGATAATTGAGTATAATGACCTTGAAATAACTTAAAAGGATAAAGAAGGTAGTTTTATTATAAAAGAGAAATAATCGACTTTAATTGGGCTTATGATGTTGAAATTAGGGTTTATGAACTAAGAGAGCATTTAAAGCGTTATGGAGGCAAAAACCCTAATAAAACCCCAATGTGGTCTAGAAAACCTAAGGTGGAATCCAAGTCTAGCTTTAGAATGTTTTGGATAAACTATAAAACTTGGATCACATGCATTAATTTCAGGATATTGTTGATTGCTTGTTGATTTATCCTTTACCCTTATTGCTTGGACAATCAAGTTGCCCTGGATCAGGTATGTGGTTAATTATGAATAACCGCTTTAGTTTCCCGAGGATTTTTCAGATGATTAATCACATTGAATGCAAATTATCTGTTGGATGTTCATACTTGCAAATCATAAAGTCACTATGATTATCACATTAAAAATAGAAGTATGTATTCTCGCACCTACATGCCACCCTGATGGATGATGCCAAAGGTCAGGCCCAAATGGGTAGACCAATGGACACCTTGAGTGGTGACCCCAGGCACCAAGAAGGTGGCCTATGATATTGCATGACTAGTGGGCACCATGAGTGGTGACCCCCAGGCACCAAGCTCAGGATTTAGAAGGTGGCCATAAGTCATTGGCAAAGGGCACCCTAAGGTGGGTATGCCAGGGTTAGGGCAAAAGCGGTGGAGAATGTCATACCGAAAAGTGTAAATTGGCTTGTTAATTAATTTGATTGTGATTATTAATTTGTTAGCCATATTTGCAAGATTTTGTTTGTTCCCACATACCAGTATATTTCGATATACTGACCGACGTTTTGTTTGTCGGCATTTTAGGAACAACAATTGAAAGAATAAACAGTAAAGTGACACATTGTGAAAGTAGAAGATAACGTGCAAGGAGGATTAGTTAGAGTAGATTCAAGATTGGATAGATAGATTCCCAAAGTTTTCAAAGGTAAGTAAAGTTTTAATTTTGTACCAAATTCCAGTTAGTTAGTAGAATTTCATAATTGTTATTGATTATTTGTCGAACCTTTGATCCTGTTAATTGAATAACGGCTCTGACCTTCGGGTCTCCCTTAAATGGGGGTTACCGGGAGGTGGGGTCGTTACAATTGGTATCAGAGCCTAGGTTCCTCAAGTAATCTTTAATAATTATTAAATTTTACAAATTATATAGAACCCAAGGGAGTTATTAGAGGATTATATGAAAGACAGAGGTGTCTAGAAAAGGATCATGACCGGGGCTGGCAATATTTTCCTCTGCACCGCTAGTCAGAATACGAGGACTCACGGATCCGTGTGACTTCCTGGCCAAAGTCTTAGGGTATGATTCGAAATAAGATACCTTTAGGACTCTCTCATCTTGTTCATCCCATCTCAACTCAAATTCTATTAAGGACCTTAAGGATTAGGGTTTTATCTCTCCTCCTCATCCTCTTGAGGTATGGGAAAAGTTAATAAGGTCTAAGGAATCCTCCACCAAATTAATAAAAAGCATGTAAATAAGATGTCATGGACATAAGCTTAATAGATTAAGCGCAAACTAAAGAATAGATACATGCTTAGGTCGTATGACACAAGTTGTCTTTACCCTCAGGAAAGACCTGAGGATAGACCTCCTTGTCTGGAGGATGAGTAGAGAGAAATAGTCTTGGAGGTAGAGACCTCCATTAAAAGTAGAGACCTAGCACATCCTTTGAGGATGATGTTAACCCTAACCCTAAGTGAAGTTTAGAGAGAGAGAGATGACATGATAAACTGGGTGTTTGGATAGATATGCCTTTGGCTTGCCATACAAGCCATGTGAGGTTGGGTGACCTAACACCTTTGGAAACTCGGGAAAGGGTCGTGCATGTTAAAGCAAAGGGTAGCTCCTTCATGGATGAAGTTAGTGAAGGACCTATAGAAACCTTATGTCTTATGCAAGTAAGGGATAGCATGCCCCCAGAGTACGTCAGTGGTACGGTAGTAAGTTGTAACACTGGCCAGAAGGGCATGATGGATGGCTTATGAGATAAACATAAAGAGATATGGATAATCTTGAGCCAAACATGAGTTGAGCATAGGCTTCAACCACATAGGGGTTTGCTTGAGAACATGAGCCTTCATGGAGAAGGGACCTCTAGTAGGTATGGTTGGAGGTGGTTTTAGCTCTAGAGAGAGGGAGCAGGACCTCAAGAAAGAGGGTTGGAAGCTTAGATTCTGAGACATAAGGAACAATGGGTAGTTGGGGATGATGTGACCTAAGTGGATGATAGTGGTTGCCTTATGTTTGATCCCTGGAGGCTGATGATATCTTGGTTGCCTTTAAAGGAACCAAACCCTAGAGGGAGGACGATGCTTCTAGTACCCATGGTATAAGTGGTTACCTACTGGATGAGATAAAGAGTGCTTTAGACCATGAGGAGGTTTAAGTAACCAGTTGTGAGGCTTTATACCTAGTTGGTTGCCCTATAAGAGTACTCAACTCCGAAGCGTTGCTCAAATAGAAAGATCATGGAAGTACATGACATACCTTGGCATGCTTGATTCGTGGTTAAGAAGTTGAGCATGTAGTGGGATACCCAAAGGAGAACTTAGGGTTCCTAGGCCTAAGAGGGGAAGCAGTGTATCTGATACTCATGATAAGATTTGAGTCTCTATAGTTTCAAGCATGGTACTCCTCATGTGTAGAGGTAAAGGAAACCCCTTAAGTTTAAAGGTAGGTTTGATGAACCCCTCACAACTAAGTTGATGTAATGTTGAGGATGAGAACAAGTATGACCTAGCATAGTTAATAGGTGGTCTTCTTGTGCCTTAGTAGTTGTTGGGTTAGGCATGCTCATGAGAATGTAAACCCTAAGGATGCTTGTGACCTTTGTTATCAAGGTGTAGTTTCCTCCCATCCTGGGAGAGCGACCCTTTGGTAGGGAGTTTACCAGTTTGGTTGGTGTTGAGGAAACCTAAGGAGGTTTCATAGGATCTTGAGAAGCTAGGTGAAGAGTACATGGCATGAGAATGAACCTATAGACCCATAGATAGCCATCTCTATGTGCATGCAGATGTGTTTCCATGGAGGTAACCGGTATGGGGCCTGACCAAGATAGGCAGGTCGCCATGATCCCTGTGAAAGGATGAAAGTCAGTCGAGAATGCAGAGAGATGATGAAGGCTTGGGTAAGGTTCTAAGTTGGACATGTACTATGTTAGAATCCTAAGTCTATCCAAGGGTCAGGTAGGGATAAGACCGATGGAAGAAGGGGTCGCCTAATTCCCTAGTTGCACATGACCATGGGGTCGGGAGGTAACAGCTATCATTATCTGAGGGCCATGGGTTAGGAGATTGATCACCTTCATGAACTCATGGGACCCAAAGGGCATATGAGTAGGGCACTCTCTGATGCATAAGGGAAAAGGGATGACCCCAAAAGTGTCGGCTCCCTATAGACCTAGAGGAGATGACCTAGGATTATGCTTGGACCATGTAAGTTTGAGACCAGTTTTCCCTGGAAGTAGTGTGGATATCATGATGCTTGTGATATAGAGACATAAGCTACATGTTTCAACTTGGATTTGAAAGTGTACAGGCAAGGTGGGTTGTACCATCTCTACTCTTGGAACAGGAAGAACTCTGTATTTGGACTGCAGCCAAATGCTTATTTCTTCTTGTTATGGGAGTGAGAGATAGGACAGTACGCATGCCTTACACCAAGGATAAAGATGATGTAAGTTGGAACGTAGCTACAAGGTATGATGATAGAGATGATAACATACCCTGGTGAAGTGAATGATACATGGATGGCTCGCAAACACTAAGAGAGGTAGTGTAGTCATCTTATGAGGATGTTTTATCAGGAACTATATGGAATTTGCAAGTTAACCAAGGTCAAGTTCGATCACAGTGAGGATGAGCTCAGAGCTTCTTGATAGACTTAGAGTTTGAGATGAGACGATAAGTATAATACATGGAGGTGTATGTTACCTAACACCTAAGAAGTGGTAATGAATGCTCTGGTTGAGATATAGTGCCTAGTTTAGCTGGAAGCTAGATGAAGTTGAGGTTGTTCGACTAACCCTATATTTGGAAAGAGGAAGTGTTTTGGCTAACACACAGAGGTAACAAGATATGTTGAACAAGTTAATGGATTGGTGTAGTGAAAGGATGGTGATAGAACCTCAGATACACTTCTTTGGATAGGAAGATAATAAAACCCTTTTGAGAGTGGTTTAGGGTTTCTGAGGTATCAAGCTTGAGGAATCATAACATTACAGGAGGACATGATATACCTTGGTACTACAAAGATAGTAAGTGATGGTGGCATTCTGGATGCTTAGAACAAAGTTGCATGTAGCATGTGGCCATGCAAGCCAGGAGGTGAAGGACGAACACCATTAACCCAGTACACGGATATAAAGTATAAAGATTTCTCGAGAGGGAATGGGTGTTCATCACTATGGATGTTGTGAGTCTCTCCTAGACCAAGAAGGTCAAGATACAATATGGGTTATGGTAGATCGCCTTACCTAGATGACATGAGAAAGGAAGAATTATGCCAAGGGACAAATATGTTTGAACTACATATGAAAAGAGACAGTTCAACTACACCATGATGCAAACTCTAAAGTTCTTGATGTGACCTAAAGGTCCCCTTCCATGAGGTGGAAGTAGATACATGAAGAGCTCAGTGTTTGTACAGTCTATCACCCCATACTAATGGACAATATGATCCGGACTAGAGGGTCTGATGAGGGCATGTGTGCTCATTTCAGGTGATACATAGAGACAGTTCTTAAGATGTGATGTTAACCACCATAGCCTTTATCGGGATGCAAGAAGTTCTATATGGAGGTTGTGTCGGTCACCACTTCATTATGATGATGTTGGTGAAGGAGGCCTTGCGAAGGTCAGAAAAGAAACATAGTGTGTGTAGATGATGCCGATTTGATTGTGCAATGGCCGAGAGAGAGCCCAGTGGTGACATGAGTCACAAGCTGATGCAAAGCAGACTGACATGCAGATCACTGTAAGAGAATATGGGATGTGAAAATTCGACCCCTCTAGGTTACAACTCAGGAAGCTGAGTCCCCGATATATGGGTCCATTTGAGATGGATTGGTGGAGATGGTTTTGTTTAGCCTTGCCCCTCAGGATAACATGATGTGTTGCATGAGTTTGATCTAGAGCACTATGTGAGGTACCCAAGCCATGTGCTGAGCCCTGAACCTATTCAACTTTTGAGGCTGAAAAGTTCTGAGTCACCTATGAGGGTACGATATACCAAGGTAAGAAAGAACTCAGATGGAAGAAAATGAGATAATGAAGGTTCTTGGGAAACGCCATGAAAAGGGTGAAGCCACATGGGAGCCCTGATGGACATAAGAAGGCTTATCCTGTTTGTTTGCTTGCTTGATGGAATTTTGAGGGCAAAATTCTCATAAGAGGGGAAGGATGTTACAACCCCAAATTTTTGGTTCATTTGGTGAGAAATGTAATTTCTCATATTAAATATTTTTGGACAAATAATATAATTTGTAGTGAATAAATGGATTTTGTTTAAAATAGCCTTGTTGTTTGATTTGTGAGCTTCATTGGCTATTGGGCCCAATAACAAGGAAATTCAATTAATTAATGAATAATTGAATATTTGAGAAAAGAAAGAGGTAGAAACCTCTAGAAGACAAATGCAAGGAGGGATTTCGTGCCTCTTGGGTTCCTTGGGTACCAAGGAGTCCAAAGTCACATAAAGAGAGCAATGAGAAAAGAAGAGATCAATTAAGTATTTCCTTATTAAGAAAGAAATTGGAAATATTGATGAAATGTGGAAAATAAGTAAAAAGAGGTATACTTAAGTGATCCTTGGTGTAATTTCGTATCCCAAGGATTGCTTATGATAAAAGGGATACCAATGAGGAAAATAAAAGGGAAATAAAGAGAAATCCTCAAAAAGAACTATTTTAATAAGAAATAAACAAGATAATGAAGAATAGTGCATTTAGATGCATCTAGAAGGATAATGAGTATCCAATAAAAAGGAATTTCGAAATAATAGAATTTCTTGGGATCCAAGGAGTCCCAATGAAGAAAGAGGAAATAGAAAATACCAACAAAGTCAAATAAGGAGAAAAATATGTAAGGAATATGATAAAAGGACATATTCGGACCATTAAATCTTTTGTATATAATTTTGTTTGGCAAAAGAAAGTTAAATATGATGGGGAACATTTTCCATTATTACTTGTCAAAGAAATCATATTCTAGAGAGAGAAGTGCAAGCATATTTTCGGAATTAACTTATTTCCAAGCATCTATATCTCTTTGGAAAGAAACTTTCCTTTTTCCCCAAGGAACTAAGGGCTCTAAACCCAACCAAACCCTCGCCTCTTCCTTGCTACCCTCGACCTATATAAGGTCTAGATTCAAAGATACCGAGATCAGAAGGATCTGTGACAGTGCACGTTCCTCCTTCAACCTTGCCTCCTTCTTGACCACGAAGGAAGGGATGATGTGGTTCCTGAGGCAACAGCTGGTGGTGGAATTGATTCGCGGAGTGGTAGCATCTTCTTACGGTCAGAACGACAACAAAGGAGATGCCCAGATGAGCAATCTCGTCGCCCAGCCACCTGTACCCTGCCTACATGGCTGACGGACAAGAAGCAGCAGCAGATCAGCACCCGGCCTCTTTGGCCGCAACCAAGGGCGTCCGTGGCTACGGGGGAGAAGGGCAGAGGTAGAAGAACCTTCGTCGGTGCTCCTCGAGTCCCAGGGAGGGGAAGCAACGCGGCAACGGAGCTTTAACTTAGTGGCAACGCTGGGTTTGCGAGGAAGAAGAAGGGTGGGGAGGCATTGGACCGATGTGCCCCTCCGCGGGCTGAATAACCAACAAACTTAACGAGGGCAAAGTCGTCATTTGGTTATATTTTCAGCGTAAGTGAGAACGCTGCATGGAGGAGGCGACGTGGCACTCTCCAATTGGTCCGAGTAAGTGAAAGCTTACAAAAATCATAACTAATTAATGGTAGCTTGGATCGATAAGTATAATATATCAATTTTGCTCAGAGAAACGAGAAGAATCCATTAAAAATATAATTGAAACCTGAATCCTTTTGCAATTCGAAAAGTAATCGAAGTCATTAACTTTAATGTAAAGATAATTAAGAAACCCTATTTTGATATGATTAAAGGGATTACTAGGGTTTAATAGATGATTAAAGTTGGTAGTAGCCTTTTAATGATAAAAAGGAATATTAGGAAGAAAAAGGACGAACTTTGCATATAAATAGTTAATTTAGAGTTTCATATGCATGAATGTACTTTAATGGGCCTTGAAACCCCAATGTTGATTAATTCGACTATTAATGGATTTAATTGATTAATTTCATAATTAAAGTAAGAATATGATATTTCGAGCATTAAAGTCCCTAATTTGTGAATAAATAACCTTAATATAGAAATTAGGGTTTTCGATTGAATCAAGGTAGAATTATTAATAAATAGAGTTCATATGGGTATTAGACCATCATGAATTATGAGTTGTTAATCTGAAAGAAATTAAAAGTGATAATTGAGTATAATGACCTTGAAATAACTTAAAAGGATAAAGAAGGTAGTTTTAGTATAAAAGAGAAATAATCGACTTTAATTGGGCTTATGATGTTGAAATTAGGGTTTATGAACTAAGAGAGCATTTAAAGCGTTATGGAGGCAAAAACCCTAATAAAACCCTAATGTGGTCTAGAAAACCTAAGGTGGAATCCAAGTCTAGCTTTAGAATGTTTTGGATAAACTATAACACTTGGATCACATGCATTAATTTCAGGATATTGTTCATTTCTTGTTGATTTATTCTTTACCCTTATTGCTTGGACAATCAAGTTGCCCTGGATCAGGTATGTTGTTAATTATGAATAACCACTTTAGTTTCCCGAGGATTTTCCAGATGATTAATCGCATTGAATGCAAATTATCTATTGGATGTTCATACTTGCAAATCATAAAGTCACTATGATTATCACATTAAAAATAAAAGTATGTATTCTCGCACCTACATGCCACCCTGATGGATGATGCCAAAGGTCAGGCCCAGATGGGTAGACCAATGGACACCTTGAGTGGTGACCCCAGGCACCAAGAAGGTGGCCTATGATATTGCATGACTAGTGGGCACCATGAGTGGTGACCCCCAGGCACCAAGCTCGGGATTGAGAAGGTGGCCATAAGTCATTGGCAAAGGGCACCCTAAGGTGGGTATGCCAGGGTTAGGGAAAAAGCAGTGGAGAATGTCATATCGAAAAGTGTAAATTGGCTTGTTAATTAATTTGATTGTGATTATTAAATTGTTAGCCATATTTGCAAGATTTTGTTTGTTCCCACATACCAGTATATTTCGATATACTGACCGACGTTTTGTTTATCGGCGTTTTAGGAACAACAATTGAAAGAACAAATAGTAAAGTGACACATTGTGAAAGTAGAACATAAAGTGCAAGGAGGATTAGTTAGAGTGGATTCAAGATTGGATAGATATATTCCCAAAGTTTTCAAAGGTAAGTAAAGTTTTAATTTTGTACCAAATTCTAGTTAGTTAGTAGAATTTCATAATTTTTATTGATTATTTGTCGAACCTTTGATCCTGTTAATTGAATAACGGCTCTGACCTTCGGGTCTCCCTTAAATGGGGGTTACCGGGAGGCAGGGTCGTTACAATAGGTGCCACCGCTATTAGACCTTCGGCAAGGCAGGCTACGAGATCATCCTCCTCGCAGTGAGCATCTTGGATAACTGTGGCTTGGATGCCTGGTACCGTATTGATTTCTTGTTCCATCGTTGATGGTTGCTTCCTCAGTGGGTTATTTCTCTGGCTCCTCGTCTACCAACTCCGGACGGTGGGTGGAGAAGCAATAAGATTGGGAGGTGGAACTCTCCCGCCTTAGGTCCATCTGCCCCCGTAGTGATGTGAAGGAACCACCCCCACGAAGCCACAACATGCACATCTCCATCCACGTTTAATGATCGTCGTGGACTGATCTTACGAGAACCATACTGCCTCCACATACACCTATGACCACATAACCAATACGGTAGCATGAAGATTAAACACCCACTATCCATCCAACGATCAACATAATACCACCCAATGAATCTGCAGTTGTCAAGTCCACAACTTCGACAATTATGGCAAGGCATATTTAGTTGACTAAAAGATCTCAATTTTAAATTATTTCCCATGGTTAACATGACTCACTTGCTTGACTAGTCAATCACTTTAAATAGACTCATACTTAAGGTATTAATCACAATATTATCAATTGAATTTCAACCTTTGCCACAATAATTTGAGTACCTTCAGATGATAAAAAAAACACTTAAAAGACTATAATTGTGTCATTAGACATTCAAAAGGTTCTAAAAGTTCACTTCATCACACATAATCTTGCAATGAAAAAAAACTATAGGGTTCTTAGTGCCAGATGACTCTCCTTTGAAGATAGGAGGTCCCTTACTCTTTTTCTTACCCTTTCCCTTTCTCTTTCTCTGTAGAGCTCTTACATATCCCAAACCAATTTTACCAATATGTTTGGTAGAGTTATCTAGAACTTCGTTGAGGGACTTTTTCCATTTGATGAATTTTTGCAAGGAAGCTCAAAGGTTGTGATTATCATCACTAAGAGTAATGACAGTAGAAGATAAACTACCAAGATCATCTTGTGCATGAAGTAAGTCAGCCTCCAAACAGAGGGCTTTAGTATGATAAGAATCTCTCTCATGAGTAATTCTAAATACCTCATTACATTGCAATAGAGGTCTAGAAGATAGATCATTAATTTGAGCAAGAAATCTAGAATTTTTAATTCTAAGCATGATAAGCTCATCAAGATAAATATTATTTTCATCTTTAATAGAATCACAAGCATGTTTAAGATCATCATTTTGAGTTCTAAGTAAAACAAGCTCATCAAGTCGGTCTTGGTTTTCCTCAATTAAAACTATTGATGTTCTTAAGGTAGATACCATTCTATAATTCAACTCCATTGTATTGGAGCTCAAGGTCAAGAAACTACCCTTGTAAATAATCAATACTACCAAGATGCAATTTCTCATTTTGATCAAAAATATCAATTTTAGCATACAAATCATCTATGATCTTCCTTAATCTCTTCTTCTGAGATTTGCATTCAGAATAAGAAGAGCGGGTAGCATTAAGCATATCAATGAGAGTTTCCTTAGATAATCCATGTAAGCTTACCTCACTTACCTCACCAATGTCTTCACTTGTAGAGGCCATAAGTGCAAGATGGCATTCTCCTTCATTTGACCTAGAATCACTAGAGGAAGATTCCTCCCAAGAGGCATGAGCTGCATCCTTGATCTTCTTATCCTTCTTTCCCTTACTCTTGTACTTGTCTTCCTTCTTGTAGCCCTCGCTTTTCTTGGATCTACTCTTGTGGTATGACTTCTTGGCCTTGGGGCATTCATTTTTGTAGTACCCTTTTTGTCCACATTCATAGCACCATGGAGTAGAGGAGGATGGCTTTCCTTTGAAGTACTTTCCCTTGGAGTGGATTCCTTCTCTTCTTGCTCATCTTCCTCTTGTTTTTTAAGTCTTGTCTCATGAGCTTCAAGGTTTCCAATGAGCTCTTCGATGGCTATGTCACAAAGGCTTCTAACTTTTTCAATGGAAATCACCTTGGATTCCCATCTCTTAGGGAGAGACCTTAGAATCTTGGAGTTGATGGTCCCCCCTATCCATGGCGTGGCCCAAAGAAGCAAGTCTGGTGATGATAGTGTGAAAGCCTTGTATACAATCAACACTCTCTCCTTCTTTCCCATCTTGAAGTTTTTAAGGAGTCCCTTGAGAATGTAGATCTTTAACTCCTTGACTTGCTTTTCACCTTCATAGGCGATTCCCAACTTGTTCTAAATCTCATAGGTTGTGTCCCAGGATGCGATCCAGTTGAACTCAAAGGGGGTGAGGGCATCATAGATGATGCTATTTGCTTATGCATTCAGTTGTGCCTTATTGAGCTTGGATTCATCCCAAGTGGCTACATCACCCTCCAGCTCCTTGTAATCAAGGATGACTACTTTCCACATATCACAGCTCATCTCTTGAAGGTAGAACTGCATCTGTCTCTTCCAATAGAGGAAGTTTGTGTCATTGAAAATTGGGGGTGTCATGGAGAAACCACCTTCCAAGTTGAGAGACTCAAGTAGGTTGTCACCCATCTTCTTGTCTCATAGGATATCTTATCAGAGAAGACTGTGTCTCTAATATCACTTGTTGGATTAAGTGGGCTCTAGAGGGGGGGTGAATAGAGCTAAATATACTTACACAAAATTCATTAGATCTTCAAGTTACTACAATGTATGGGATTGAAAATATTTAATTTATATTGCAACAAAACATACATGACAAGGACAAGAGAGATTGAACAAACACAAGAACACAAGCTATTAAGAGTGGTTCCAATCCCCAAACTAGGAGAAAGTTTGTCCACTACCTAGAGAGGTCAAGCCCTAGGATTTAGCAACCAATGTATATTTATATTCCATTATAAGACATACAGAAGAGCTTCCTTTTCCAGGTCAAGCATACCCAACCTTCCCTATGAGGACAAGGGAGCCAATAACCAACCAAGGTCTTACCTCTTCATAGGAGCTGGAGTCTTCTACCTCTACAAGGTCTTACCCACTCTTGCAAGAAGCTGGACACCTTTGCTAAGGAGATCCCCTTCTTACACTGAGTCTTTTTCCTTGAAGGATTTACTCACTTCTACTCCCAGATCTTCACCCTTGACCTTCGCCTTCACGTTGGGGAAGCTTTTGCACCTTCTTCTACAACTTGAAGAAGCTTGAACCTTCTCCTTTACTTGGAGAAGCTTTCACAAGCTTGATCTTGAAGAAAATGGGTTGGTGAAAGGGAAGTTTTGAGAGCTTTAAAAGTCTACAATGAAGTAGATCTCTCACACAGATCCTATATCACTCATATAGACATTTTGATTTGCAAACAAGAGAGAGAAAGGGGCTCAAGTGGACTAGATGCAATCAACTATAGCTAGGAGCTTAAATAGCATGAAGGGGCAACCTTGAAATGAATTACAAGAGGTTCTATTTATAGTTGGGGGTGTTCATTAGAGGGTAGGAGCACTAAGGAATGCTTTCTAGCCGTTTGGGGTGTTGAATTGGATATAATTTCCATTTTTGCGACACTCCAACAGCTAGAATCACTTTTTGTGCACTTTCCATATAGTGCATTCAGTCAAGTTTCAATGAAGGTAACTCGAACGATTGAACTATATGACAAAGCAAATTTGAAGCATCAGTTGACTTTATCCTGGATGAAACTCGGCCGATCGCTTAAATTTAGTTTTTACCACTGTAGGGATTAGTCAAGTTCTGTGTATAAGAAACTTGACAAAGCCTGTGCATTCTCAAAATGCATCAAGGGGGTCAGTCGAGTTTGTCACAAGAGTAACTCAATCAAAAAACACCCTATAATGACTTTTGGAAAATGTCATTGGAATGATTAAATGTTCAAATGTAGGGCTCCTGGTTTTTTCTCATCTTAGTTGCAAGTCATTATATCAATACTAATTATTACAAAAGTCATCCTAAGGGTTTTAGGGTGTTTTCCAAAAAAGTGCATTTGCATTGCTTTTGACTTGAATTTGATCGAGCTAGGGCTTGATTGAATTGATCCTTTTTATGCACCTCATACCTAAAATCGATATCAAGTAGACATATTAGATACATATGAATGGAATAGTTAAGTCATTATCAAAACATGGGCAATATATAACTCGCAGGTCAATATGTAGTCCCCCTCTCACATGTAGAAGGAAAATGTCAATTACTTCATCTACTCATATGGGGACACAAACAATCAACACAACCAACAATAATTCTACCAATCCAAACTATAAGGGAGTTGTTGGTTAGAACCTTTGCCTACTAGTGGATGATGGATGTCATAAAGTGTAAGTAGGGGAACTAATCCCTAAATCACACTCTATCCAACCTTATGTGGCTTAATTCACTTGAGGATAGGTGAATCTAAGTCAAAACCAACCCTAATCAAGGTTTCTAGGCGTTGTTATCCTAGTACACTTGGTGGTAAGGGTTGGTATTATGAACATGGGAAGGATTTTAATCTTCTATTACCCCCTATGTAACCTATAACATGCTCTTTGTCAAATGTAGAAGGGGAGACAAATATAGATGCTTAGATCTCACACCTAATGCGAGTATAATACAATGACATAAGGGTGGGGAGGAAAATTGTCCATAAGTGGGACTAGGAGTTTTTCCTTTCAAGCCTCCAAATACCTCTTTTCTCTATAACTTAGGAGATTCCATAGATCAAACACCAAAGAAATAGGCGGCGAGAGAGAATAAACAAGAACATGGCATTAAGAAACAACAATAAATGTTCCACATGAAAAATCCCCACAACATGGTATCAAAGTCCCATATTATCTCCCCCAAGAAGCCCACAAGATGGGCCTAGATACTCATCATAGAAGAGAAATTGAAGAATGAATATTCATCATGGTCTAGTTATAATTCTTAGACTAATTTGTCATCCTAACTTAGATTTTTACCCTTTAAGATAGGATCATTTTTTAGAGTATCCTAGTTGTTATTTTATCAATTTTGCACGAATCTAAAAAATTTATTGGCTAGTTTTGGTTCAATTTGAATTTTCACTACATGTGTCATGATTATAGTGCTTCAAATAATCCAAGCCACTTGATTTTTGTAAGAAACATTGTTTCAACAAATTCCACTTCTCATGGTTGTTTCATGCATGCAATGTCACGCACAAAGAAACTCTGAACATGGCATTATCTATCAAGGTGTGTTTCTCATTCTTTAAACAATAGATGCATTTAGCAAGATTGAGACACTGATTCCAAAAGCTTTCACTTATCTCACAATATTAAACTCCTCATATGGATCATATGGTATGACAAAATCCTTAGAATATGAAAAAGAGAGGATTGTAGGCCCCTTCCATCTTCCTTCCCTACACCCAACATGAAGAAACATCAAAACATCTATTAATAAAATGTCTTACAACCATACTCCTAAGAGACTACTTCTTCTAATTCCATAATACTCAGTCAAATGTTCCTATAGACATATGACATGTGTTTATGATAGCTAAGCCAAAATATATGGTCGTATACCACAAAAATGTCATTATCCTCCTTGATATGAACCATTGGGACTAAAAGAAACTATAGAAAGTTTAACAACAACATGTGTTACACCCTTAGACTTGCCAAAAATGTCCATGACTCATAGCACCTCTTTCTACAATGTAGATTTATAGGACATCATATATCAGAATAAGGAAAATAAGAACCAACCATCTCAAATCTACCTGATTGATTTTCCCATATCCCCTTAACAACCTACTCCTCTAATCAATTGTTAAAACCTAATTTGTTTAGTGTTTGCTAGTCTATCTCTCTTTCTTGCTCATTAATCTGATCAATTTGTTAATGGTGAATTGTTCTTGTTAGGGTTACTTAACTCTTATTTGTGGTTAATTAAGTTGGTTGTTCAGTTAATCTTTTAGATTAGTTCTAGTTTGCATTACTAATTTATAATTTAGTCTAGTCATTTGCTTATGCTAATGTAGTGTTCATTTCTCATGTCACAACTTCTAATTACTAGGTTTAACTTAGGTTTTAATCAATATAATTGCATGCTCCCTTATTATGACTCTAATCAAACAAAATTTAAACCATAAAAACCTTAATTTCCTCACTAGGATTGTAAAGAACCATACTAGCTCTAGTACCTCCTTTGTTCATGTGGATTCAACAAGATCTATCACTTTAGCTCTCTCGTGAGGAACAAGTGGCACTTGTCTAGTCAGAGTGTCATCCCTCTCTGTGGTGGTTGAGTGGCCAATTTTTATAGCAAAAATTGGCTTAGTGTGAGGCAATGGGACTCCCATCCACGTAGTCTATGGATCTCTTGTTTACTTAGAAGCCAGGAGACTGATAGAGGTTGAGCAGTGCATGATGTTTTGGGGGTGTGCAGAGCTTAATCACCATTGGATATTGATTGAGTTTCCATGACGTGACACTTTTGTACTATACTCAGAGCCTGCGATCTTGCGTATTAGTGTATTGTTAGTGTGATAACTAGGTTACACATATCAAAAGCCCTAGTGCCTTCTAGCACATCAAGATTTATAATAATGCTTAAGGGGATGGTTTCTTAGACCTAGGTAGTTGTATCTTTTTTACTCTTTCTAGTTACCCTCACCATTTCGTGTTTATCACTCTTTGTGTTGATTTTGCATAAACAATTTCTAACTATTCTTCTTGTGGGTGACAATGCATGTTTGGTTTGTTGGTCTTTGTCCTTAGAGACATTCTTTGAATATCTCTACATAGGACGTAGAAGGCAAAGAAACTATCAAAACTGTCAAGAAGAAGGGGTATATATGAAAAATCCACATGGAGACCACCTCTATTCAGAAAATAGTATGGAATACCACCACCACATGATGAAAATCATGAAGATAAACTAACTCCTATGACCCCCACCCAACTCCAAGGCCACTACAAGATTAGTTCTGTCTCATATCTAATAGCTACTAGGGTGGGGCAACCCTACGACAAGCCTTCTCAATTCCACATGCTCTAGTTCCACTGCTCCCAACTTTTTATGGTCTTGATAATGAAAATTGATATTGACATGTAGATTATTTCTTAAAAGTATGTTCTACTTTTCACTCTCCCACAACCATAGATGATACCATTTGGTTGGCTATGTTCCCCTCCCTCTAAAGAATAAGGCAAGAAAATCGTACTCTTCTAAGACTAAGGTAATGACTTAGGAAATGATTAGAATGAATTTTGAAAGGATTTCAACCCTATTCTAAGTTGAATCAAATGTGAATGTACATTACTTATTTCATCCAAATGAGTAATGAACAATCCCATGAAAATTAGGTGAGTTTGTGAAGCTATTGAGGGGGATTGTCCCCATTACGAGGTACCACTATGGAATCTTATGCAATCTTTCTATGCATGTTTATCTTAATTGAATGAAATAGTATGGACTCTTTTTCTATAAGGAACTTCATGGATAGGTCTTCAAAGTATTCATGGCCTTTATTTAAACACTTGTATAAAAACCTAATGCATCATGCTTCTAGAGTTTTCAGTGATTGTGATAGAAATGTGGGTGTTTCGTCTCCCAAGACAACCCCCACCTATGAATGACACTAGTCCAAGAATGATGAAGCTTCTTTTTATTATCATGAACATGATAAAAAAAATGATGTAGCACTTCTATTGATATTTTACAAGCGGTGGACATTTTACTAATGAGATGGATGCCATACGTTCTTTTGAGAACCAAAATCATAATACTGACATGTCTGTGTATTACACTCTGGAGTGGATGAGTCACCCTCAAATTCTATTGGAAGCAAAAAGGTGAGGACCTGTATTGGCAACCTCACCAACAAAAAGGAAAAAATATGGCTCGAAGTTTGAGGATGAAGTTCTTTCAAGGTTAAGGAGCCTTGATGAAGTCATAAAAGATGCATCTACTCATGGACATATGATTAATAGGCTTGAAACTAGTCTAGATCAACTATCTTTGTCACTTTCTCATTGTAAGGAGTGGAGACTTCCATGTCAAACCATGGTGAACCCAACATGTGCTGGAAGTCAAATGGGTGTCCCCAAAATCCCTTTTTTCCACTCAAATGCATGTGCAAACCCAAATGCCCCAAATGCAACAACACGTTCCCTGATACGCTCAAGGAATACCTCCACCTCACATGCATGTTAAAATGCCGCCACAACATCTTAACTTTCATTTTCTTACTCCACCAAAAGAACTAACTCGCCAAGGATAGTGGTAGTGAAATTCCCTTCCTCGATGCCATGGATGAGCCCTCATTTGTTGGTATGTATGCCCACATAACCAATCATATGATGTTTGTATTATAATAAATTGTACATGTTTTTTTAATAACAAAGGAAAGCTTCTAATTTATTCTATTTTATTTAGTTATGAGATAATAAAGTAACATAATAATTGTCTAGAGAATGATATTACTCAATGACGTATGTTTTCAAGTGCATGACATGAAAAATGAAATTATATGGATGTTAAGAGTACATCATTCTTGTTATATCCCTATTCGGATGTTATTTTGGAAGGCTGATAGACATCAATAACACATAAGTATAGAGTGTGTGTTGTTTGATGACAGAATCTCATCAGTCATGATATGTGATATCAAACCAAGCACATAGATACTTGTTAGAGAATAGTGTATCAGACAGACCCACCATAAGAGTGATACATGGAGACCATAAGTAGTCAGAATCATCTCTTATAGTGTTGGTGGTAATTGTGGTTCTCTGATCTGAAGTCACTACACTCATCACATATCATTCAATATGCTTTGACATCATCCACCGTGATTCTAAATAAGGGTTTCCATAAAGGTGATGCTCAGGTGCACTGTGACACATGGGGATGACTATGAGTGATGTAGATGGGTTTTGTCCCTCCTATTGGAGTATGATATCCTGGATACTTGATAAGAGAGAATGAGAAATTCATGGACATGCTCATGTGAGTCGATATGTGATATTGAGCTTACATATATCTCAGAAAGTCTGCTCTAGCTCAAGGAGCATGGATTGAACAATTGAAGAGGATGACGATTCCAAGCCTCGAGTTCAATCTAGATATTAGTGATAAAGCAACTATACAAGCACTGTAACACCAATCACATATTGTAGGTTGAAGTTGTTCTCCAAATTTCCATTTACTTGGGTAGCAATGATGTGTGAGTAGGTACCACTCTTTGCTTGTGATGTCATAATTAGTTATGGACATTCACTACCAATGTAATGTAGGACCTAAGGGTAACAACTGTAGGAATTCACTTGGTATATGAGTTTATTCATGAATGATAATTAAATTGATTACTAAAGTGTTTAGGTATTCAATTTAAACAACAATTGACTGACTGAACTCTGAACTGACATGTTTAAGTGTTGAATTGACTGGTTGGTGTGTTAGATTGATTGGATATTGCATTGGCTGAATTTTGGATGAACCATGGCACAAACTGGCTAATTCACTGAGTGAACTGATTGGCTCATGGTCATGAGATGAACTGCCTGGTTCACAAGAGAAATTTGATTGCATCAAGATTAATGCTGATATAATGTCATGCATTAATTGGATTAAAATAGCCAATACAATTGTGATTGAGGAACATGATGAAATGATCAGTTCAGTGGGTGAACTAATTGGCTCACATGCTGACCGATCAATTCACATGTGAACTGGTCATTTTTCCATTCCCAGGTTGTGCAAATTCATGAAATTTTTGTCCCTTCTACTCCCTCACAGATTGGGAACCTTGAACCAGACCCTTCTATAAATAGAGGGGTATTGGGGGCTTTCCAGAGACACAACTCAATTACTTCTGACAATCATTTGTCTTCTCTTATTGTAGTAACTAAGAGAACCCAAACAAGTCCTACCTGATAAAGGGAGGGATAGAAGGGAGAACAATCGTGGGAGAGCAAGTTGGTGACTAGTACGCCAACATTAAGGGAAAACTCCTTCTTGTCCGTTCTACTAGAACGACAAGAGTTCCCAACGGTCCATGTGGACTAGTCTAGAGGCGTGCAGTCCTTTTCCTGCTCAGAGGACAAAGTCAACCTACTGTCCAAGGTGATCAACCAGGAGGCCAATGCAAACGTTATTCGAGTGCGACTTCAGGAAAGAGTGCACAACCATGATGAGGAGATTGTCATTGGACTTGCTCTAGGACAAGGTTTATGATATAAACCATCCTTTCCATTGAATAGTTATTGATGTGTTCTATTGGTTAAAGGGGAGTGTGGTAGTTAAATTTTTGTTTTCGCTGCGTACTCTATTTCCATATTTCCCTATAGTGGTATTTGAGCCATGAAAATCTACTATGTTTTGAGATAATCAATATGATCAGACTTTTGGTTTTCATCATTTATTTATTGCATGCGATGCAAATACTTAAACTAATTAATGTTCATATCTGATTAAACACCACATAAGATCCAAATTATTATATATATGATATATATGCAATTCACACGTGTTTCCCTAAAATGAGTTTTTAATGGTGGATGTGAAGCATGGTTATGGCCAATAACCATATATATCTATGCATGGTAGTGTGGTTGGTTTTATCTCAGTTTGCATACAAATCATCTACCTTATCTTCTAATTGTAAAAGTATTATTCTCTCATACTTGTGCTCCCCTCAAACGTAACTCGAGGTTTCTCTTACACCATGTAATATGTAATAGCATTAAGATAGTTTTGATTTCATGTCACAATGAAGAAGAAGATGTGTAGTACCAGACCACTGACCATCTTGAAGGTGACCTGATCGACTGGATGACTAAGGAGGATGGGCTGAATTGATCAAATGGCATGCCCAACCGGTCGACTAGAGGATCAAGAAGATGGTGTACTCCACCAAACAACCGGTATGACGACCAACCGACCGGTTAGGAGGCGAGCCGACTAGTTCAAGGGTTGAATCAATCCACCCAGATTGGCAAACACATAACCTCATAAAAAACATGATTTTGCATGAGATGTAGACCCTAGATGGTGGTAATTCCTTGTGGCTCCAAGGAATTACAATAGAATGTCCATAATGTTTGCTTATGTTTATTACATGTTTTCATTGTGGGATATAACATGTATATGACACATACTATACATATATGGTGATTGGATCATGTATATATATTTATATATACAAACTCCCATAAAAACATATAAGTCTAAGATGCTTTCTATTAGAAACACACATGAAAATCTTAATCGACTAAGCTTGGGTACCTCAAGGGTGGTACATTGTCTATCTCATGGACGTGTGATGGTAATAATGTAGGTTTGCCATGTGGGGTGTATTATTATTATGTTGGCTTTTGGGCCAAGCTTAACCGCATGTCCTTAATGAGATTAAGCACAAGAAGCATGCATATGATTATGGCAAGGAGTTGGGCATAACATTTACCTTTGAATTCCATAAGATGCAATTGGAAAAAGCTACCTACCTTGATAATTGATTGTGGACATTAGCGTTGGTTGGGTAATAATTGAATTATTTTAGATCTTGGCTCACTAGGTGGTTTTACACTACAATCTTCCAAATTGATATGTGAGGGATATCAATATAAGATTAATAATTAATTAAAGACATAACTGAATATCACCAAATTTTCAAACTAAATCAAATCAAAAAGGGTTTTTGACAAAATGCAATATTGTTCTCTTATAGAATCAAATGGCAATCAAATCATCATTGCAATTGGTCCTTAGGAAGGACAAACTTAGCATGACAAATTTCCATGTTTGGTTTCAGACTTTGAGAATGGTTCTCAATGAAGAGTGCAATATCTATGTCCTAGAAACACCAGTGCCAAAAATACATGCTCCTGATGCGCCTAGGGCTGATGTGGATGCTTACTGGAAGCATGCCAATGATGCTTTCGATATAAATCACCTTATACTAAGATGCATGAGCAATGTGAGGACATGGAGATACTTGAGATGGTAGCACATCTTAAAGAATTCAACCATAAGCACACAAAGCAAGAAAAGCACAATATCTCAAAGGCACTCTTTGAGTGTAAGATAACAAAGGGAGACTCAGTAGAGACCAATGTGCTCAATGTGATTGGACACATGGAACATCTAAAAGAACTAGTATTATTTTTTATCCAAGAGTTGGTCACATATATGATTATGAAATCATTGCCTAAATCATATAAACACTTTATTATTTGTTACCACTTGAATAATATGGATAGACCATTATCAAATTTTCTTGGCACGCTAATAAATGATGAATCAAGAATGAAAAATGACAAATCGATGATGGTGATCATAGAAGTTGAGTCCAAGGATGAAATCCAAGACATGAAGATTTCTAAGGCTAAGTCTAAATCTAGATCTTCAACACCAAAGATAAGGAGAAAGAAAAGTGCAAGAGGAATCTATCCTTTGTACTTGAAGGCATTCAGGAAGAAGAAGATGGGGATGGTGATCTTCACTTTAGGTATATATGTTATTGAGATAAACTTATCTACTTCTTCTTTTTGGGTACTAGATACCAGATGTGGATCTCACATATGATCAAATATGCAAGATCTTAAAAGAATTAGGCCTTTAAGAAAGGGTAAGGTTGAGCTACGAGTCACAAATGGAGCAAGAGTTGGTTCTTCTGCAGTTGGAACCTATAGTATATATCTACCTACATGGCTTGTAATAGAGTTCATGAACTAATATTATTTACCTTCCATAAATAGAAACATCATTTCTATAACTTGTATGGGTAAGGATGCATATGAAATTCATATTAAGAATGGTCAGTGTTCTATTTTAAAAGATGGGATATTTTATGGCAGTGCGCCAATGTCTTAGGGTCTTTATTTGCTAGATATAAAGACAAATATTTATAATGTATATAAATAGACTAAAATTCAACAACTTAAACAAAACTTATCATTGGCATTGTTTTCTATGGAACATAAATGAGAATCGCATATCTAGACTCCATAAAGATGGATATATGGACTCTTTAGATTTTGAATCAAAAGATACATGTGAATCTTGTTTGATGGGAAACACGACCAACACTCCTTTTACATGTAATAATGAGAGGGAGAGTGATCTATTAGGACTCATATATACAGATGAATGTGGCCCTTTTAGAACAACTGGTAGAGGTGGGTATGAGTATTTCGTTGCCATCACTGATGATTTTAGTAGGTATGGATATGTTTACTTGATGAAACATAAGTAAAAAACTCTTGAAAAGTATAAGAAGTTTATGAATGAAGTACATAACCAACTTGGAAAAAGTATTAAGGAACTTCATTCTGATTGTGGAGAATGCTTAAGCCAAGAGTTTGAGAACCTTTTGTGAGTCCAATGGTATTGTATCACAGTGGACTTCACCTGGAACACCACACCATAATGGTGTATCAGAGAGAACGAATCACATATTGTTGGATATGGTGTGATCAAAGATGAGTTTAGCTAAACTTAAAACTACCTTCCGGGGTTATGCTTTAGAAACCGCCACATTTACACTAAATCGAGAACCATCTAAATCAATTCAAAAGGCACCATATAAGATATGGTATGGAAAGCATCCCAATGTGTCTTTTATGAGGATTTAGGGTTGTGAAGCTTATGTGAGGATAATGTTTCTTGAAAAGCTTGGCCCTAATTCTGATAAATGTTATTTTATTATATATCCTATGGAGACTAAAGGATATTAATTTTATTCTATATCTGACAACAAAGTGTTTGTTGTCGGAGATGTTGCATTCCTTGAAAAGGATTTTATTTCTACAGGAATTAGTGGGGGAAAAGTAGAACTCGAAGAAGTTTGATACCAACAAGAAAACATTGTACTAATATATGTACAAGAGGAACAAAGGGAATCACAAAATTTAATGGAGTCTTAAATTCCTCAAGTAACACAAGTACCTAATAGATCTAGTAGGACACACCTTGAACCTGAAAGATTTTGTTATCTTGTGACTCAAGAAGGTGATGAGTTGGTCATAGATGAAGATACAAGAACCTATCTAGAAGCTACTAAGGGACTATAGTCTGACAAATGGCTTGAGGCCATGAGATCTGGGATGGAATCCATGCATACCAACAAGGTATGGACCTTGGTGGATCCACCTGAAGGGGTAAAACCCATAGGGTGCAAGTGGGTGTTCAAGAAGAAGACCAACATGGATGGTATAGTACAAACCTATAAGGGAAGATTGGTTGCATAGGGTTTCAAACAAGCTCAAGGTGTTGACTACAATGAAACCTTTTCTCTTGTTGCCAGGGTTAAGTCCATTAGGATCATACTTGGTATTGCAACTTATCATGATTATGAGATTTCACAGATGGATGTTAAAACCACATTCCTTAACGGGAATCTTCTCAAGGATGTGTATATGAGACAACTTGAGGGTTTTATAAATCCAATGGATGCAAAAAGAGTTTGTAAGCTACAAAGGTCAATCTATCAATTACAGCAAGTATCTCAGAGCTTGAATATTCATTTTGGTGAGACAGTCCAAAAATTTGGCTTTACACAAACTGAAGATGAACCTTGTGTGTAAAAGAAGGTTAGTGGTAGAATTGTATTCTTCATATTGTCTGTGGATGACATACTATTGATGGGGAATGGCATCCCTACTTTATAAAAGGTAAAGACATGACTAGGAAATATGTTTTCTATGAAAGACTTGGTATAAGAATCCTACATCTTGGGGATCAAGATCCATAGAGATAGATCTAGAAGTCTTCTTGGACTAAATCAGAGCACATACATTGATAAAATGTTGAAAAGGTTCAACATGGAGAGTTCAAAGATAATAAACCAACCCATGTGTCATGGAGTTACAATCTCTAAAGCTTAATGTCCTAGTTCTTGTGAAGAAAGGGAAAACATGAGTATGAATCCATATGCATCTACAATTGGATCCATCATTTATGTAATGTTGTTTGTGCATCCTAACATCTCATCTGCATTGAGAATAATGATAAGATTTAAGTCAGATCTAGGTGATTCTCACTCGACAATCCTTAAGAACATCCTTAAGTACTTGATAAGACCTAAGGATCAATTATTGGTTTACGATAGAGAGGAGGAGTTGTGGTAAAGGGTTACACCAATGCAAACTTCCAAACTAACAAAGATGGTTACATATCACAATCTGGATTCATGTTTTGCTTAATAACAAAGATGTGAGTGGGAAGAGTTCCACGCAAGAGACAATTGTTGATTCTATAATAGAGGATGCGTATATTTCTACATTGAATGCATCAAAGGAGGTTGTATGGATCAAGAAGTTCATCTCTGAACTTGGGGTAGTTCAAGCATCAACGAAACAATTGAGCTATATTGTGACAACAATGGAGCTGTTGCACAAGCTAAGGAACCCATATCACATTAGTGTTCCAAGCATATAAAGAGGCATTTCCATCTCATATGAGAAATTATACAATGAGGAGATGTGAAGATTTGTAGAGTACCAACTAAGAACAATATTTTTGACCCCTTGAAAAAAGCACTTTCTTAGTAGAAGCATGGTGGTCATGTTAGATCACTTGGAATAAGATTCATGGGTGATTGGCTCTAAGTGAAAGTGGGAGTTTGTTAGTATGTATTCCCAAAGAGATAAGCATATTATGTTTATAATGGCATAACTTGTAAATGATAATAATAATAAAGACAATCTTCTAGTTTATTCTATTTAATTCAGTTATGAGATAATGAAGTAACATAATACATGTCTAGAGAATTATATTACTCAATGACATATGTTTTTTAGTGTGTGACTTGAACAATGAGATCATACAAATATTAAGAGTACAAACATTCTTGTTATGTCCCTAGTCAGATGTTATTGTGGAGGCTGATAGATCACAATAACACATAAGACTAGATCATGTGTTGGTTGATGATAGAATATCATCAGTCATGATATGTGATATCAAACCAAGCACATATATACTTGTTAGAGAACAATGTATCAAACAGACCCACCATAGTGATGCACGAAGACCATAATTGGTAGTCAAAATCATCTCTTACAGTGTTGGTGGTGATTGTGGTTCTTAGAACTAGAGTCACTACACTTATCACATGTCATTTTGTATCCTTTGACATCATCCACCATGATTCTGAATAAGAGTTGCCATAAAGGTGATGTTCAGGTGCATTATGACCCATGGGGATGACTATGAGTGATGTAGATGGGATTTGTCCCTCCTACAGGAGTATGACATCCTGACTACTTGATAAGAGAGACTGAGAAATGCATGGCCATTCTCATGTGAGTCAATATGTGAAATTGATCTTACATATATCTCAAAAAATCTGCTTTGGTTCAAGGAACATGTATTGAATGATTGAAGAGGATGATAATTCTATGCCTCTACTTCAATTTGGATATCAGTGACAAAGGAACTATACAAACATTGTAGCACCAATCACAAATTGTAGGTTGAAGTTGTTCTCCAACTTTCTATTTACTTGGGTAGTAGTGATGTGTGACTAGGCACCTCTCTTTGCTTGTGATGTCATAATTGGTTATGGACACTCACTGCCAACATAACATGGGACCTATAGGGTCACACACATATGAATTCACTTGGAATAGGAGTTTAATCATGTATGACAATTAAATTGATTACTAAAGTGTTTAGGTATTCAATTTAAACAACAATTGTCTGACTGGACTCTGAACCGATTGGTTCAAGGGTTGAACTGACCGGTTAGAGTGTCAGGTTGATTCGATATTGCATTGGCTAAACTCTAGATGAAGGAAGGCATGAATCGACCGGTTCACTGAGTGAACTGGTTAGCTCATGGTCATGAGATGACAAATTCATGAGATGAACCGCCCAATTCACAAGAGCTATTCAATTGCATCAAGGATTAGTGTTGATGTCATGTCATGAAATAATTGGATTAGAATTTCCAATACAATTGTGATTAGAAAACCTGATGAAATGACTGGTCCATGCCAACTGATCGGTTCACCTATGAACCAATCATTTTACCATTTGCAGGTTGTGAAAAATTTGTGAAATTTTGATCCCTTACATTCCCACACAGGTTGGGAACCCTGACCCTCCTATAAACAGAGGGGTATTGGGGGGCTTCCCAAAGATACAACTCAATTGCTTTTGAAAATTGTTTGTCTTCTTTGGTTGTGGTAATCGAGAGAAGTTGATCAAGTCCTACCGGATAAACAGAGGGATAGCAAGGGAGAAAAATTGTAGTAGACCAAGTTGGTGAATAGTATGCCAACATGAAGGAAAAACTCCTTCTTGTTCATTCTATTAGAACGGCAAGAGTTCCCAGTGTTCCATGTGGACTACTCTAGAGGCGCTGATCCTTTTCCCACTCAGAGGAAAACATCAACCTGTCATCCCTGGTGATCAACCAGGAGGCCAGCATAGATGTTGTTTGAGTGTGACTTCATGAAAGAGCGCACAACCACGAATAGAAGATTGTCGCTAGACTTGATCTAGGACCAAGTATATCCTATAAACCATCATTCTCATTGCGTAGTTATTGATGTGTTCCATTGGTTAAAGGGGAATATGTTGGTTAAATTTTTATTTTTGCTGCCTACCCTGTCACCATATTTCCCTATATCATCATCTAAGAAGAATAAGAAGAATCATGTTGATGATGTTTTTAAATTTTGAAGCAAGTGAAGGTGAATATCCCATTGCTTCATGAAATTAAGAAAATTCTCACTTATGCAAAATTTCTAACGGATATGTGAACCTTCAGGAGGAAGTCATTACAAAGAACACCTACAAGAGTGAAGCTAACAGAGCAAGAAATATTGACTCTAAAAAATCCCATCCTAACCAAGAAGAAAGATACATGAGCCCCCATAATGTCTTTCCTTATGGAGGACACCTCATAGATGGACCCCTAATTGATTTGGTATCAATTGTGAACTCAATGCAAAATAGTATCAATGTTGATATGGGTCTTATCAAGTTTCATCGAGCCAATTATACATTCCAGTTGGTGAATCAATCTGTACAAGTACCAAGGGGCACCTTAGAGGATATTTTATTAATGATTGATGAAGAAACTTATGCCAACATAGAATTTCCCTCCTTTTGTAGGATTTGAAATTGAAAACGATTATCAATAAATATTCCTAGTTATTTTCTATTTCTTTTAAGCCCCTTAGGACAAAAAAAATGCAAGAATGTATGGTACCTTAGTGGAAATGTCAACTACTTGTGATTCTTTTCTGAATAAAATCTCCTTCTAAATCTATTACCAAATTTTGAATGTAATATGATGTCAATGTGGAGACCAATATTTTCAAATAATAAGAGGTTAATTCCAAGGGAAAGAAAAGGGTGCGTAATGGGTTTATTTTGTTTCCATCTTTTTCATATATCAAAAAGAGAGTAAAGAATGGATCTTTGAAGATTTCAAAGCATTTTGAATTTTCTAGTGGCCTAGGCAATATTTTAAAATTTTAGTGTTTTATCTAAATAGATATCATATAACAGGTAACTATTGAATACATTGGATGAGTAATGAAACTCATAACTATATGGGACCTGAAAATCTGGCCCCTTGATGTGTAACTCAACCAGAACCCTGACAGAATACCATTGGATCATAATCTAATGATGACAATGTCATCTTTATACCTTACACCTAATTCAGAAGGTCAATCACTAACTCCAATGATTTTGCTGACCTTGACTTTTTCTCTCTTTGATTATCCTCACCTTATTGATACCCAACCATTGACTCCCTCTCTTTAATATGGGCCTTATTGTGGGCATATTGATAGCACTTGGTGCTTTGTTTGTCAAGAAATAGCATCCTACCACCACTCTCTCCAAATCAAATGATAAAATAACTTCAATTCCTAACCTAACTACCTTGCAATATAAAGACATTCCCCTTGCTTCCACAGCCTCACCTCAGACTACCCTAAACATTTTCCAGTTGGTACAAGCCCTCAAACACCCCCTTTTGTCACTCGACGTACCCCTATGCATAGAAGGTATGCATCAAGCCCCTTCCTTCCTCAGACCTCATCAAGAACAACTGAGGGTGGTGTCAAGTCCACAACAAGAATGCCCTTTCTTTCCCTTGGACATATTTCTTTCTCCTCCTCTGATTCACTCTTGCTCTAGCGAGCTATTCTGTGGAGCCTGATGTCCTCCCTCACACCCAATTGTGTAGAGGTGATGACTAGCATCTGTTGGATCCAGAGCAGTCAACACACGATCTTGATCTGATGAGATACACGTCTCCCTCTTACAAAAAGATGAGTAGCTCCTATCACCCTCGACCATCTCATCAATATCTAGTCAATCAATGACCTGGATCGATCGTCATCATTTTTCCCTAATTAGGTAATTCATGGGCTCTCTATCAAATAGTATAGATAAGAACGTAATCTTCAAGGTTCATAAAAATTGATCCCATTACTTGAAACTTAAGTGCAAGTACTCTAAACTTATTAAAAAATAGAGAAAAAACACTAAATAATTTCATAATGTAATTATAATATTTTTTATTGATATCTCAAACAACATTATTTTTGGTTATTTGGAAATTGAAAATTTCCTGATCTTGATAATTATGAAACTTGACCCAGGATTTGATAACATTCACAACTCTAATGACTTGTCTCATATTCCGAAACCAAAATTCAGATGTAGTTACTTTTATTATGACAATGATAGAAATAATATAGAGCATAATGACAACATAAAACCTAAGTTTAAAAAGGTCATCTTTGCTAATGATGGTGAACTATATGAACGTTTACTCTACTCATGCGACTATTTCTGTAATGAAAAACTATGTTGTTAATAAAGATGTAATTCTAGCTGATGAAAATCCAATTTTCCATAACTAGATGCCTAGCTTAGCAATGAAGGGAAGTAGGATTTAATAAATTATAAATTATGATTTCCCCAAAGAAAAGAATTTAATTATTTAAAACATGGAAGTTGATATCCATTATAGATCTAACTAAACCTTGAACCTGAGAGACCCTAACTTAGGTTTTATATGGTTTTGTTAGTAACTGTTAGTGATGATACATTGTGCAGATTGAATTGGTTTATTAACTCTATGATTGAATGGTACTTGCACCAAAATAGGTACATAGGCTATAAATGATTAAACAACTCAAATGTTCTTTGATTTCTGATGCGTTTTTAAGTTTTATCATTTTGAAGAAATTGTAATGCCTACTTTAATTATTGCACCTATTAGAAAGTTATGTGTATTAATAAGATCAAGAGTAATATTACAATTTGACTACCAGATCTAATAAGAAGGTAAATAATGACCAGAGTTCCACTAGGGAATTACTAGGAGTAAGAACCCAATGTTGGAATGTAATTTAGAGTCCATTACTATAAGATAATGAAAAATCCATTGCTATAACATGAGAATGGGTTAGGTACTAGAGGGAAAACATCATTCACCATATGAGATATTTGGATAATGGACTAGAATTATGAATTTAAAATACACAATCCATTACTTTCAAGAGTTTATTATATCATATACTGACATGTACACCGTTATTGCTACTTGTGATATTTTTGGTTGCTCCCATGTATAGAAAAGTGAAATATGAGAACCCATGTTTTGTCAGTATTTTAGGTTAAGCTATGGGATTCATAAGCAAAGTTGAGTCTGATTAAAGAATGAAGCTTTAAAACTATGGATGATTATAACGCAGTTTTTCCTTTCCTATTATAATTGAAATTTGGGTTTTGAGCTCTAGTCTTTCAATATCTTAGTTGTGCCTTTATTTGGAGCACAATTGTGTTGAAAATCATTTTATACCTCTTGAATGGACTTTTTAATAACATTTTCCTCTTTGGTTATTTTTTTGAATATGGTATTGGAGATGGTTGTTAATCCTTCTTAATTCTATGGTCATTCAAGGGGATAATAGGAGGAAGAGGTCATTATAAAACTTGTGTGACTTTTATAGTTGAACTCATTGTGATTGATATTGATCCCAATGACAAAACCATTCTCATCATTTTGGGAAGGCCCTTCTTGGCTACTATGGTGCAAAGATACATGTGCAAGTTGTACCATCATAGTTATCTTTATGCACATGAGTCTAAAGATTTATATGTTCAAGGTCTTCACATATCAAGAGAGGAAAGAAAGTACATATACTTATTGTTTTGAATATTTTTTATGTACTTGTGTAGTGAACATCTACCTGAATCAACCACTAAGGCAACAAATATTGCAAGAATGAAGGAACAACATGCCTAGTTGAAAGTATAAAACTTAGTGCTAGTGGAGGCAACCCACATGGTTAGTGAGATTTTGAAACTCATACCTCACATTTTACTCATTTTCATGCTATAATTTCCAGATTTACAAACACCCACATCATACTTCATATTTTTTTTATTCGTGAATTGAACAAAACATCAACAAAGAAGAGATCAATAGAAGTTTGATTTGAATTGAAAATCATTTGAAATTTACTGATTGAGCTAAATAATTGTTGAGAGAACCCTTGTAATGATAGTTCTCCATTAAAATGGTCGTGATCTTCAAATTAATAAATTGTGAAATCCTACTAAGAAGAATATTGATTGATAACAACCATTTTTGTCTAGAACGGTCATGCTACATTGACGACAAAAAATCATTTGAGAACAGAGCGGCCATACTACCAAGTCCGTACATGATAGTAATGTCAATGAAATAATATACTTTAGAACATCTATCTAGCCTAGAATGGTCGTGGTGCCTCCAAGATACCATCATCATGCTACATGATAATGACTATGGCACAAATGATGGACATAATATTGAAGAAAGAAAAACAATGGCCCATAATGGCGTTCCATATTAGAACAATCGTGATTCCACAAGCCCAGAACAATTGTTTATCCTAGAATGGAAATTATAGTTAGGGTTCCTTCACTTAAGTGAAGGTAACTGAGTGTGGGAAAACATCAACCTGCCCTAGATTTTGAACTTACAAGAATGGTCATTCCACATCTACACCCTAATGTCGACATATCCCATTTGTGTTACGACCCCATCTTCCGATAACCCCCAATTAAGGGAGATCGCAAGGTTGAAGCCACACCCATGAAATTCCGGATCAAAGGTTCGACATATAACCAATAACAATTATTAAATTCTAGCAGACTATACTGAAAATGGTAATAAATTTTTTCTTTATCATACCTTCGAAAATTGGAAGTACTAGACTTCTAACCACAAAAGAACTACTCTAACTAACTCCTCCTTGTTCTTTGGTTCTTGAATTCACAATGTGTCACTTTACTGTTTTGTGCTTTGAAATATGTACCTAAAACGCCGACAAACAAAACAACGGTCAGTCGGTATGTGGAGGATCCAATAATCAAGAAATTATGCTAACAATGTAATCAAGCAATTAATCTTTTTAACCATCAAGATTATGTTTTTAAGCCATACATCTCAATCCATACATATTCCCAACTCTGTGAGTTCCTGCAGTGAACTTTCATTATACCTCTGTAAAGGTAGAGTCGCATGGCACTACTCCAGGTAGCCCAATATCTAACTCAATGTGATTTGATGGTCCTACCACAAGGGTAGCCATGTACTAAGTCAAACACAGACCTGATGACCTCTCCAATAGGCAGCCATGTACTAGGTCTCTTCAGACCTGATGGTCCTACCCATTAGATAGCCATGTACTAGGTCATACACAGAGGGAACCAGGATCTGAGGATGTAGGCATATACATTTTGTGATAATCATAGTCACTTTATAGTTGCATGAAATAAATAGACATTCAACAGTTATTTCAAGCAACCGATAAATCCTTCGGAAATCGCCGGGAAACTAAAGCGATTATTCATAAGCGTAACCACATACCTGATTTGATGAGTCATGTAGATTATTCAACATATACTTCATGTACATTCAATCAAGCCAATCAACATATCCAAGCAAGTAATTCAATCATCATGCATTTCCTGAAAAGAATACGTACTCTTTTTATTACACACTTCATCAAGAATCTACTTTATTGTCTTGGATTTACTTTCTAGGATTTCTAATCCGCATTAAGGCTTCATTAATATTCATTAGGGTTTCTTAGATCTCTTTCTCAAATTTTATCCCTTTTTGATTATCAAACCCTAAAAATATTCTTTTCCATTTATATAAGCCTTAATTGCTTCAAACTATTCAATTAATAGTCTTTTATACTTGGATTGACTTAGGATCATCATATCCCTTCTTGTTTATGGATTTGAACAATTAAAACATTTAAAAGATTATCCCTTTAGATTCCATCTTCACATTTATCAGCAATAGGTTATCATCGGCTTGAATTATCCATTAGACAACATTAAATCACTAAAGAGGATAACTTTATGCCCTTATTAAATTACAAGCATATTTATGCACATAAACTCCAAATTAGACTAATCATGTGCAAAGTTCTTCCTTTTTGGACATAATGTACTACTTTTCATTTAACAGGTTAACATCAACTCTAATGATTCATTAAACCCCATTAATCATTTTAATCATACCAAATTAGGGTTTCTTTTTGAAATTAGGGTTTTACTCCTTACTTCCTCATTAACATCCTTAATTTATCAATTCTCATGAAACTCCTAATGTCTCATTGAATTTCCTATATTAGACAATTGATTTCCTTATTTCATGAAAATATGGTTTTTATCTCTCTTTATCTCAATTTAGGGTTTTCTTGCAAATTAACCTTCTTTTAATCATTATCATTCCAAGTTAAGCATTCTTGCAAACAAATAATAGATTAAACTACCATTAACCTTATCAGAGTCAAACTTAATGATTTGACTTGTTAAATTACCAAATTACCCTCTTAACATGCAATTAGGGTTTCTCATCAAATTTTAATTAACTTTATTATCCAAATAAAGTACTTTTGCAAAATTAGGTGGAATTAAGTTCTGGAATTATTTTTATCGTGTTCCTCGCATTTTTCTATGAAACTTTCATATATTAAGTTTTCTCATATGAGTTTCCTAGAAATATCTATTAATTTCTCAAGATAAATCCTTTTTCTGTAATTTTGGTCAGAGAGAGTAATTACCGAAAATTCTCAGCCGCTTGATTTGTGGACCGGTGGTCCGCTCCTTGGATTCAATGATCCAGGTTGCACGCGCCCAACCACAACTGCTCCTACCCTGAAGCGTTGGATTCTACTGAATCTATCGTGGTCCCTGATCGGACGGGTACAGGTCGTCTTCTACCTCCGTTCTAGCAAACCTGCGAGAGTCAACCTTAGGGTTGACTCCGAGTTCTCGACCTCTAGAGCTCGCGCCACAAGGCCAGGGAGCGCCGTCTCTCTCCTCCGAACTTGACTGGAGGTTCAATTGGGAGCCCAAAACGCGCTGTGACTCCTCCCTACTCGCCGGACCTCCGGCGAGGTTTTCTTCTGGTATCGGGGTGTAGGTCAGAGTAAAGGGGACAATAGAAGGCACGATCTCGCTCTTCTCATCCTCCTGCAGAGATCGGTGTAGAGATCAGGGATGCCCATCCCCTCGATTAACTCCCCTATAAAAAGGGTTGCGCGAGCCCCTGTGGAATTGGGAAGTTCCCCAATCAGAGTCAAAACCCCGACAAACCAGGGATGTCCCTCTACGTATTCACCTCCCGAAGCTATTGGGATAACCAGTTCACACCCACATGCTCTAAATTCCAAGGAAATCGAAGAGGAAAAAATCCTTTTCCTTATTTTATGGAATTCTTCATGTATTCTTCAATCACATCATTTTGGGCTTCAATTAAAACAAGGCCCATTAAGCAACACACAAATAATCAATCATGGAATCCATTCCAAACCACATCACATCAATCATGGAATTCATCATATCATTATTTGTTCAATTAGCTTTAATATGAGAAATTTCATTTCTCATTAATTAAACTCAAAAATTGGGGTTATAACATCCTTCCCCTCTTATAGGAATTTTGTCCCCAAAATTCAAACAAGCAAACAATCAACAATTCAGGATAAGACTTTTCCCATGTCCATCATTGGCCCCTATGTGGCTTTACCGTACTCATGGCGCTTCCAAAGAACCTTTATCATCACTTATTCTTTTCTCTGAGTTCTTTCATCCTGGCGTCTATAAACTACACAGGTGACTCAGGTCATTTCAGCCTCCCTTGGGGCTCACTAGGTTCATTGCTCAGCACCTGGTCGGTTACCTCACATAGTGCTCTAAATTGGACACATGAAAAACATCTCCCATTACTCTATCCTGAGGTAGGGTCAAAATCTAACCATATCCACCCTTCCATCTCTAAAGGACCCATGTATCGGGGACTCAGCTTTCTCACTTGTAGCTCAGAGGGGTCGGATTCTCACATTATATTCCCCCACAGTGCACTGCATGTTAGTCTACTTTGCATCTGCTCACGACTCTCGTCGTCTCTAGGCTCCTTTCAGCCATTGCATGATTAAAGTGACTTTCGTCTTCATGCACTGTGGTCCTTTCCTAACCATCATGTGGCCCTTTCCTAACCATCATGCGGTCCTTTCACCAACATCACCTTACTGAAGTGGTGACCGACACAACCTCCCTTACAGAGCTTCTTATAAAACCCGATACTGGCTATGGTGGTCATCATCGCATCATTCATAGGACATGAACTGTCTCTAGCTATCACCCTGAACGAGCACACATACTCTCATCAGACCCTTCAATCTGGATCATACTAACCATTAGTTAGGGGTGATAAAAAGTACTAACATTGAGTCCTCCATGTCCCTACTTCCACCTTTTGGAAGGGAACCTTTAGGTCAAACTCAAAAACCTTTTTAACTCACTTCATAGCTAAACCATCTCTCTCATGGATAGAGCAACCCGATCTGTTCCTTAACAGAACTCTCTCTCTCTCCTGTCATCTAGGTAAGGTGACCTACCATAACCCATATTGCATTTCAACCTTTCCTTGGTCCAAGGGAGACCCATCACCACATCCATAGTGTTGAGCTCCCATTCCCTCTCAAGGACTCTTTTATCCTCTATATCGATACACTGGGTTACTGGGGTTCGTCCTTTACCTCCTGGCTTGCATGGCCATAAACCACATGCAACCTCCTCTTAAGCATCCAAAGTGCTATCTCCATTTCCATGGTGTATCATGATTTCATGTATGTCATGATTCTTCAAGATCGGTTCCTCTGAAACCCTAAACCACTCATGTCGGGGTTTCATCACCAAAGAAGTGCATCTGAGGTTCCACCACCACCCTTTTATTGCATCAAAGAGTAGACTGGCTAACCAAACAACCCTTAATTTTTCAACACATCTTATCACATTTGAGTGTTATCCAAACACCACTCCTTTTCAAACTTAGGGTTAGACAAACAAGTCAGATGTATCTCAACCAGCTCATCCATTACCACCTCACATCCTTAGCTATTAGGTAACGTTGAAGACACATACTTCCATGTATTCCACCTATTATCTCCCCTTAAACTCACTATCTATCTTCATTAAGAACACTCTCTGATTTCATCATCGTGGTGATTAAACCCAACCTGGTATAACTTGTAAGTTCCACATGATTCATGATAAAGACATCCTCATAAGGTGACTACCTCATTCCTTTAGTGTTTGCAAACCATTCGTGTATCATTCACTCTACCAGGGTAGGTTATCCCATTTATCGTGGCAACGTTCCAACCTACATAATCTCTTATCCTTGATGTATGGCATGCGTAATGTGACGTCCCCGGATTTTCTAAAACTTAATCTGATGTGTGACGTCCAAATTGAAACCCTCACCTCAGCGAGAATCCCAATTTAAACGCCCCACACTAGGCTAAGAAGAAGAAAATCGAGGGAGTCAGAAGGAACATACATCAGTAGCACATGTACATGAACAATAATAAAACCATACACACATGTTCACCATTCAACGTATAATTACAACATGAATTGTTACAACATTTGATATTACATATTGAACAGCAAACTATACATATACATGTACTACACTTAAACTACAGGATCTTAAGACAACAGGTCCACCTGTACATCAGCTCGCCACACAACTCTCACTATCCTGGATCTTCAAGAGCATAACCACAACCTAAACAAAAGATTACATGCGGTACACGTCAGCACAATATTTCATGAATATTGTACTGAGTACGCCTACGTGTCTTTTATTTACCTCTCATCATATCTTGGCAATAAGATAAAACTAATGTACTTGGCAGTAACAAAAGAATATAAGAAAAGCGTATACTTGCACAAAGATATTCATTAACAAAAGAGAACACATAATTTAAGCACATTTTCCATTATATACTCATGCATCCGCCTACCAATGGGATAGATGCTTTATGGCCTCATGATCCGCTTACCAAGGAGATAGATCATTTCATATGGTGATCCGCTTACCAAAGAGATAGATCACCTTTAAGCACTACGCTTACCAAAGAGATATAGTGCTTTCATATAATGGAACAGATATATTATGTTTCAAGTGTTCATAGCCATAAGTATGGAAAATCAAGCAAGATATCATACAAGAACAATCATTTCATCCAATATCATATGCCAAGTATTTTACTATGCATATAGCACAAGCATATTGTATAATAAGCCAAGTAAGAGGTAATGGCGTACCTTCCAAAGAGATAGATCATACTAAACACATATCACTGATGTCAACTATAAGCTTGGTCAAACCTGATCAAAACAAGACCATATACTATCATCAGGTTCTCATCTTATTATATCTCATCTTAACCCTAGTCGTACTCATATTATGGTTTGCTTACTCATTTGGATATGTGTACCATTACTTGTATTCTTATCTTGTGATTATCTCATTGATGTCATTTTCCAGATTACATCTTATTATTAAAGTTCATCATCTGAACATTAGGTTCCATATCTTTAATGTGCACATATTAGCCCTAGGTTGCATCATTAACCAAGATTAGGGTTTATATCACATTAACAGCAAACATCATCGTATAACATAGATTATGTGTATCATATTGATCTCATATTTAATTCTGAGGTTCCAAATACTAATATGAGGATATTATGTAAATTTCATCATTTATAGAGCACGTATGCATTAATTGCATTTTAATTAGGGTTATTAGCCCGAATTAGCCATATTATGCAAATTACATGATTTTGTGCATCAACATCATGATTACAGATATCGTATGGGTTAAAAACATTATTATGGAGTTACTGACATTTTCCCATAATTTTATATCATCATTTGATATTTATTATCCATTAAACGAGCATTACACATCTTTCATGATATCACTAAGATTAGAGCATCAAAAGCCTGATATTATAGTTCCAAGTTGTTCTACGCATTTTTCTGAGAATTTCAGTACCTTGCTTATAATTTTCTGATAAGCGAACAATTTTCTACGAATTATGTAAGATCTGAGATTTATCTGATATTTTCTAACCTTTAGACCAATCGGGTGGCGCCACGTGGCCACCAGGGTTGCGGCTCCTCTCCGTGGTTCGCACTGAGTTTAGTCGGTTCGGGTTGGGTCGGTTCACCACCTGGACCCGGTTCGTGGTTGGGTTTGGGCGGCTGGACCGGGGTTCACCCCCTCTTCTCCTTTCTCGCGAGAACGCGCGTGTGCGTTCCTCTGCTTCTCCAGGGCACCGCCGCACGGTCCACCTCCGGTGAGCGATCGAGTGGTGTAGAGGGCTCCTCATCGGCGCTTCATGCCGCCATAACGATCAGCGTCCACTCACCTCCCTCCACGGCCACTTGGTAGTGCCCAACGGCCTCTGGTTCTCTGGCGAGGTGGGAGCGCCGCCGCCAACCTTGGTTGCAGTGGAGAAAAAGGGGCAAAACGCCCGTGCTCCTCCTAGCATTGATCCGAAGCTCCCAAGGCCTGCGCAACACTACGAGGAACTCCTCTGAGCTCTTCTCTCTCGAAGACATCCACTCCACGCATGTCCCCGAGCTCTTGCTCCATCTCCGACGAGATTCAGTCTGTGTAAAAACAAAGCCACCTCGGCAGCCAACCGGGACGTCTGGGTTGAGCTCCCTTTAGCTCGTCCTTGCTTTACCCTTCTTCATCTTCCTCAAGCTACCTTACTACCTCCATCTCACTCCCCCGATTCCCACCTGCAACCTGCGGTGGAGAGACTGCCAAAAGAGAGGGATCGTTCTCTCTGTCTACTTCACCAAAGGCTGTGTGGTCAAGGCTATGACGGAAGTGCTCGCTTAGGCGAAGCCAACCAACCGGTTTCCCGCTCCAATTGCCCCACCATCACAGATCGTGGCTGCGTGGATGGTTGCTCGTCTCCCTGCTCCATGACTCCTTCAAAGTCGGAGCTTGGAGACGATATCAGGGCCATCCGATCTACATCCAACTGCTACAATAGGTCCTTCGTGAGACCAGATCCGCGGGTCACTGAAGGAGGCAATCACAGCCACTGGATCAGCCACAAACGGTCAAGATCTAGCCACATGACCCGCCCTCAAACAAAGGGGGCGCGTGACACTTATTAAAGCCCTAACTTAGGTCCAATAAACCATCAATCATGCACATAATTTCTCCAAAATTAAACCTTCATAACTTCCTCTAGGAACATCCAAATGCCACTAAATTTTAACCATAGCTCCCCTACCTCTCAAGCTTCCTTCTATTCAAATTTGGTGCAAAAACTCAATTATAAGACCAACCAATTAAATTCCTCAAGAAGGCATTAAAAGAGAGATCTTAAACATGATATAAATCTCAATCAACACTCCACTTTACTAACATACTTGGAACTCTCATTATAACTCATGATATAGATTTTAATATGTTATTAGAGATTTATGGATTTCAAAAATCCACTCCATCACATCCTACACACCTTAAAAGATATTTCGTCCTCGAAATTAAGCCAAAAAATCCACTTCGTCACATCATATACATCTTAAAAGAACTTTCGTCCTCGAAAGTCACCCATACTCATACCTCCAGGGAAAACCTAACTTGTCTTCATCCACATATAAGGCACTATACTATGTGTATCATATCCACAAAGGTTACCTTGAACCATGTATCCAAAGCACTATCTGGGGGTTTTACAACCATCTTGGTACACAAACACTCCATACAAGGTTAAACTCAAGGTTTAGAAACTTAGGTTACATCATGACATATCCCATATGTTAGGATTGTATCCTTATCTTTATCCATGCATTATTATTCAACTTCATATTCCTTGTTCTGAAGGAGTTAACCAAGGTTAACTCATACATCAAGGTGTCATCAACATTATGTTGTGCTATCTGTCAAACTATATTTTCTCATCTTTATTAAGCATTAAGATTAACACCTCATGTAACATGTTTCATTCATATGAATTTATTTCATTACTCGAAATAAATTGCAACATTTATTAATGAATTCATCACAAGATTAACCAACACTATCAAAATATCATCATTATCATGTATATGGTTAACCATTTATGCATTGATATCTATCAAGCCATCTCTAGGTTTCCATCTTATCATGTTTATATATCATATCTCAAGATTAGATCACATCCTTAAATATATTTTATCATGGTTTTGTTAAACCAACTTATGCAAGTGGATTGACAAACATGTAGCAAAACATCATCATCTAGTCCAACTGAGGTTATCATGACCCATATCATGAGGATAGTTTCATGCTCAGTCTCTCTGAGATAACTCAACTCTATGAGTATCTCATATGCACATACTTATCCTCCCTCCTTGGTCTAGGGTTCTCGGGTATACCTCATTGGCACTAGCTAATAGCTTCATTAGCTCTAGCCACATAAGCACAAACCAAAACATGCTATGACATCCTCTTCATAGGTCTCTACCCATGAAACATCTTACCCAAAGCTCTCTTATATACACCACTAGATTCCTACGTGGGAAACCACCAACCCGAGCATGAGGCATTACAGAAACTAACATAACTACCTCCTCCAGGGTCTTGGGCTCTCTCCCTCACCCAGATGGAAGGCACTCATATTGATGTTCACATATGCACATATAACCAGCCTCTCTCTATCTCTAGGGTTTGGTCCTCCCAAGGACATCTAGGGTTCAAGATAACTATATGAATCATGCATAAAGCGACTCAACTCAATCACTCAGGAGTATTCTAGTTTAGGACATATCATAACACATATCTCAGAATTCTCATATCTTGGAGTTTAGGTTCTCTAACCTTCTCCCATAGGGTCTCACTCTCTCTGGAGTTAACCCCGAAACTGGTCCTAACACTAGAGGTCCTCCTTCGTAAAAGAGATTGAGGCTCTTGCTGACTCACAACTTGTCTTAACCTAACATATCTTATCTTAGAAAAGCATGCATACTTGCATCATCAAAACTTATCTCAAATCCTCAAACTGAACTTAAGTCCTCAAAGACAAACATATATCATCATAAACCATCTTATATCATATCTATACAACTTAGATCATCATCTAATCTTATTCTATCTATCACATATAACAAAGGCTCTAGACATCTAATCTAGAACTACTCTCTCTTCTAGACTGATGTCATTCACATTCACTTAGGTTGCATGATCACCTCCTACTCGTACATGTGTGGGGACACATTTTTGTAATACATATACATAATAAAATATTATATAGTTTTTCTCCGATAAAACAAGCGTCAGAGAAAACTATCGAGGTTCGATTCATTTGGAATCAAAAACCAAAGCTAGAAACGAGTGTCCCACACATAGTAGAGAGTCCAGTGTCATGACAACTAGTGAAAAGGGTGAGAACAAGGGGTAGACTAGTGTAGCTACGCTAGACAACGTACGCAATATGTCTAGGGTTTCTCTTCCCTTGATGCACGTCATTTCCAAATAGTGCAACGTCCCATACCGCTGCACTACAAGGAAAGAACGACATCTAAGGACTTGCTATACAACAAGCACCAGTCTAGGCCTAGTTCTCGGACATCTAGGTGCTAACCTAGAGGCTAGGTCAGATCTAGTCTCTAAAAGACGACTAATCTAACCCTAAAAGATTATTAAGCTCAAGGTTTTCTGGTTTTGAGTTGCATAATGAGCAAATGTCAGGCTTTGCTATTGTTCATGCTCTGATACCACCTGTGACGTCCCCGGATTTTCTAAAACTTAATCTGATGTGTGACGTCCAAATTGAAACCCTCACCTCAGCGAGAATCCCAATTTAAACGCCCCACACTAGGCTAAGAAGAAGAAAATCGAGGGAGTCAGAAGGAACATACATCAGTAGCACATGTACATGAACAATAATAAAACCATACACACATGTTCACCATTCAACGTATAATTACAACATGAATTGTTACAACATTTGATATTACATATTGAACAGCAAACTATACATATACATGTACTACACTTAAACTACAGGATCTTAAGACAACAGGTCCACCTGTACATCAGCTCGCCACACAACTCTCACTATCCTGGATCTTCAAGAGCATAACCACAACCTAAACAAAAGATTACATGCGGTACACGTCAGCACAATATTTCATGAATATTGTACTGAGTACGCCTACGTGTCTTTTATTTACCTCTCATCATATCTTGGCAATAAGATAAAACTAATGTACTTGGCAGTAACAAAAGAATATAAGAAAAGCGTATACTTGCACAAAGATATTCATTAACAAAAGAGAACACATAATTTAAGCACATTTTCCATTATATACTCATGCATCCGCCTACCAATGGGATAGATGCTTTATGGCCTCATGATCCGCTTACCAAGGAGATAGATCATTTCATATGGTGATCCGCTTACCAAAGAGATAGATCACCTTTAAGCACTACGCTTACCAAAGAGATATAGTGCTTTCATATAATGGAACAGATATATTATGTTTCAAGTGTTCATAGCCATAAGTATGGAAAATCAAGCAAGATATCATACAAGAACAATCATTTCATCCAATATCATATGCCAAGTATTTTACTATGCATATAGCACAAGCATATTGTATAATAAGCCAAGTAAGAGGTAATGGCGTACCTTCCAAAGAGATAGATCATACTAAACACATATCACTGATGTCAACTATAAGCTTGGTCAAACCTGATCAAAACAAGACCATATACTATCATCAGGTTCTCATCTTATTATATCTCATCTTAACCCTAGTCGTACTCATATTATGGTTTGCTTACTCATTTGGATATGTGTACCATTACTTGTATTCTTATCTTGTGATTATCTCATTGATGTCATTTTCCAGATTACATCTTATTATTAAAGTTCATCATCTGAACATTAGGTTCCATATCTTTAATGTGCACATATTAGCCCTAGGTTGCATCATTAACCAAGATTAGGGTTTATATCACATTAACAGCAAACATCATCGTATAACATAGATTATGTGTATCATATTGATCTCATATTTAATTCTGAGGTTCCAAATACTAATATGAGGATATTATGTAAATTTCATCATTTATAGAGCACGTATGCATTAATTGCATTTTAATTAGGGTTATTAGCCCGAATTAGCCATATTATGCAAATTACATGATTTTGTGCATCAACATCATGATTACAGATATCGTATGGGTTAAAAACATTATTATGGAGTTACTGACATTTTCCCATAATTTTATATCATCATTTGATATTTATTATCCATTAAACGAGCATTACACATCTTTCATGATATCACTAAGATTAGAGCATCAAAAGCCTGATATTATAGTTCCAAGTTGTTCTACGCATTTTTCTGAGAATTTCAGTACCTTGCTTATAATTTTCTGATAAGCGAACAATTTTCTACGAATTATGTAAGATCTGAGATTTATCTGATATTTTCTAACCTTTAGACCAATCGGGTGGCGCCACGTGGCCACCAGGGTTGCGGCTCCTCTCCGTGGTTCACACTGAGTTCAGTCGGTTCGGGTTGGGTCGGTTCACCACCTGGACCCGGTTCGTGGTTGGGTTTGGGCGGCTGGACCGGGGTTCACCCCCTCTTCTCCTTTCTCGCGAGAACGCGCGTGTGCGTTCCTCTGCTTCTCCAGGGCACCGCCGCACGGTCCACCTCCGGCGAGCGATCGAGTGGTGTAGAGGGCTCCTCATCGGCGCTTCATGCCGCCATAACGATCAGCGTCCACTCACCTCCCTCCACGGCCACTTGGTAGTGCCCAACGGCCTCTGGTTCTCTGGCGAGGTGGGAGCGCCGCCGCCAACCTTGGTTGCGGTGGAGAAAAAGGGGCAAAACGCCCGTGCTCCTCCTAGCATCGATCCGAAGCTCCCAAGGCCTGCGCAACACTACGAGGAACTCCTCTGAGCTCTTCTCTCTCGAAGACATCCACTCCACGCATGTCCCCGAGCTCTTGCTCCATCTCCGACGAGATTCAGTCTGTGTAAAAACAAAGCCACCTCGGCAGCCAACTGGGACGTCTGGGTTGAGCTCCCTTTAGCTCGTCCTTTCTTTACCCTTCTTCATCTTCCTCAAGCTACCTTACTACCTCCATCTCACTCCCCCGATTCCCACCTGCAACCTGCGGTGGAGAGACTGCCAAAAGAGAGGGATCGTTCTCTCTGTCTACTTCACCAAAGGCTGTGTGGTCAAGGCTATGACGGAAGTGCTCGCTTAGGCGAAGCCAACCAACCGGTTTCCCGCTCCAATTGCCCCACCATCACAGATCGTGGCTGCGTGGATGGTTGCTCGTCTCCCTGCTCCATGACTCCTTCAAAGTCGGAGCTTGGAGATGATATCAGGGCCATCCGATCTACATCCAACTGCTACAATAGGTCCTTCGTGAGACCAGATCCGCGAGTCACTGAAGGAGGCAATCACAGCCACTGGATCAGCCACAAACGGTCAAGATCTAGCCACATGACCCGCCCTCAAACAAAGGGGGCGCGTGACACTTATTAAAGCCCTAACTTAGGTCCAATAAACCATCAATCATGCACATAATTTCTCCAAAATTAAACCTTCATAACTTCCTCTAGGAACATCCAAATGCCACTAAATTTTAACCATAGCTCCCCTACCTCTCAAGCTTCCTTCTATTCAAATTTGGTGCAAAAACTCAATTATAAGACCAACCAATTAAATTCCTCAAGAAGGCATTAAAAGAGAGATCTTAAACATGATATAAATCTCAATCAACACTCCACTTTACTAACATACTTGGAACTCTCATTATAACTCATGATATAGATTTTAATATGTTATTAGAGATTTATGGATTTCAAAAATCCACTCCATCACATCCTACACACCTTAAAAGATATTTCGTCCTCGAAATTAAGCCAAAAAATCCACTTCGTCACACGTAATGTCCTATCTCTCACTCCCATAACAAGAAGAAATAAGCATTTGGCTGCAGTCCAAATACAGAGTTCTTCCTGTTCCAAGAGTAGAGATGGTACATCCCACCTTGCCAATACACCTTTTAAATCTAAGTTGAAATGTGCCACATATGTCTCTTCATCTTAAACAACAAGATATCAAACTAGTCTTGAACCTACTGAGGTTTATATCCTTGGTCATCTCCTCTAGGTCTATAGGGTACCGACTCTTTTGGGGTCATCCCTCTTCCCTCATGCATCACGAGAGTGCCCTACTCATCTGCCCTTTGGGTCCCATGAGTTCATGAAGGTGATCAATCTCCTAACCCATGGCCCTCAGACAATGATAGCTGTTACCTCCCGACCATATGGTCATGTGCAACTGGGGAATTAGGCAACTCCTACTTTCATCGGTCTTATCCCTACCTGACCCTTAGGATAGACTTAGGATTCTCCATCATAGTACATGTTCACTTAGAACCTTACCCATGTCTTCATCATCTCCCTTTCTGCATTTATGTGCTGGCCTTCATCCTTTCATTGGGATCATGGCAACCTGCCTACCTTGGTCCAACCCCATACCGATTACCTCCATGGTAACTCATCTACATGCACTTAGACATGACTATCTATGGGTCTACAGGTTCATTCTCATACCATGTACTCTTCACTTAACTTCTAAAGATTCTATGAGACCTCTTTAGGTTACCTTAACCCAACAAAACTCTTAGGTCTAGGGTTTACATCCACAAGAGCCTACTTAACCCTAGCAAGCATTTAAGGCACAAGCAGATCACCTACAGAACCATGCTAGGTCATACTTGTCCTCTTTCCTCAATGTTGGATCAAGATCATACCTTCCTTAATCATCAACCTAGCTGTGAGGGTTCATCAAACATACCTTAAACTTAAGGGGATTTCCCTTTCCGTTATGCATGTGGAGCACCATGCTCGAAACTATTGCAACTTAATTCTCATCATGAGCATTAGGTATACCACTTCCCCTCTTAGGCCTAGGAACCCTAGGTTCACTTTTAGGTGTCCAACAACACACTCTATTTCTTAACCATGAATCAAGCTTGCCGTAACGTGCACTTCCTGTCATCCTTCAACTCGAACAACCCTGTAAGGTTGAGTCCTCCTAAAGGACAATCACCAAGGTACAAGGCCTCAAAACTTGTTACTATACCTCTCCAGGGTTTATGGAACTCTTCTTCTCATCATGCCATAGGTAAAAAGGTATAAACAGACTTATCCTCTCTCTAGGATTTGGGTGGCTAAAGGTACTCGATCATCCAACCTCTCATGACTCATACGGCACCCCAGGCACATCCATCCAAACACCTGGTCTAACTCATCATGCCATCTCTCTCTATCCTTCACTTAGGGTTAGGGTTAACGTCATCCTTGTAGGATGAACCAGGTTTCTACCTACCATGGAGATCTCTATCTCCAAGACTAACTTATCCTCCCGATAAGAAGGTCTAGCCCCAGGTCTCTTCTGAGGACATGACATCTTATGTCATACGACCTAAGCATGTTTCTATCATTTAGTTGCGCTTAATCTCTTAAGCTTATGTCCATGACATCTTATTTACATACTTTTCATTAATTTGATGGAGGATTCCTTAAACCTTATTAACCTTACCCATACCTTAAGAGGGTGAGGAAAAGAGAGAAAACCCTAATCCTTAAGGTCCTTATCAGAATTTTGTGATGAGAAGGGATGAATAAGATGAGAAGTCCTAAAGGTATCTTATTTCGATTCATACCCTAAGACTTTGGCCAGGCGGTCACACGGATCCGGGAGTCCTCGTATTCTGACTAGCGGTGCGGAGGAAAATCTTGCCAGCCCCCGTTCGTGATCCCTTTCTAGACACCTCCATCTTTCGGATACTCCTCTAATAACTCCCTTGGGTTCTATGGAGTTTGTAAAATTTAATAATTATTAATGGTTACATGAGGAACCCAGGCTCTGATACCAAATGTTACGACCCCATCTTCTGATAACCCCCAATTAAGGGAGATCGCAAGGTTGAAGCCGCACCCATGAAATTCCGGATCAAAGGTTCGACATATAACCAATAACAATTATTAAATTGTAGCATACTATACTGAAAATGGTAATAAATTTTTTCTTTATCATACCTTTGAAAAGTTGGAAGTACTAGACTTCTAACCACAAAAGAACTACTCTAACTAACTCCTCCTTGTTCTTTGGTTCTTGAATTCACAATGTGTCACTTTACTGTTTTGTGCTTTGAAATATGTACCTAAAACGCCGACAAACAAAACAACGGTCAGTCGGTATGTGGAGGATCCAATAATCAAGAAATTATGCTAACAATGTAATCAAGCAATTAATCTTTTTAACCATCAAGATTATGTTTTTAAGCCATACATCTCAATCCATACATATTCCCAACTCTGTGAGTTCCTACAGTGAACTTTCATTATACCTCTGTAAAGGTAGAGTCGCATGGCACTACTCCAGGTAGCCCAATATCTGACTCAATGTGACTTGATGGTCCTACCACAAGGGTAGCCATGTACTAAGTCAAACACAGACCTGATGACCTCTCCAATAGGCAGCCATGTACTAGGTCTCTTCAGACCTGATGGTCCTACCCATTAGATAGACATGTACTAGGTCATACACAGAGGGAACCAGGATCTGAGGATGTAGGCATATACATTTTGTGATAATCATAGTCACTTTATAGTTGCATGAAATAAATAGACATTCAACAGTTATTTCAAGCAACCGATAAATCCTTCGGAAATTGCCGGGAAACTAAAGCGATTATTCATAAGCGTAACCACATACCTGATTTGATGAGTCATGTAGATTATTCAACATATACTTCATGTACATTCAATCAAGCCAATCAACATATCCAAGCAAGTAATTCAATCATCATGCATTTCCTGAAAAGAATACGTACTCTTTTTATTACACACTTCATCAAGAATCTACTTTATTGTCTTGGATTTACTTTCTAGGATTTCTAATCTGCATTAAGGCTTCATTAATATTCATTAGGGTTTCTTAGATCTCTTTCTCAAATTTTATCCCTTTTTGATTATCAAACCCTAAAAATATTCTTTTCCATTTATATAAGCCTTAATTGCTTCAAACTATTCAATTAATAGTCTTTTATACTTGGATTGACTTAGGATCATCATATCCCTTCTTGTTTATGGATTTGAACAATTAAAACATTTAAAAGATTATCCCTTTAGATTCCATCTTCACATTTATCAGCAATAGGTTATCATCGGCTTGAATTATCCATTACACAACATTAAATCACTAAAGAGGATAACTTTATGCCCTTATTAAATTACAAGCATATTTATGCACATAAACTCCAAATTAGACTAATCATGTGCAAAGTTCTTCCTTTTTGGACATAATGTACTACTTTTCATTTAACAGGTTAACATCAACTCTAATGATTCATTAAACCCCATTAATCATTTTAATCATACCAAATTAGGGTTTCTTTTAGAAATTAGGGTTTTACTCCTTACTTCCTCATTAACATCCTTAATTTATCAATTCTCATGAAACTCCTAATGTCTCATTGAATTTCCTATATTAGACAACTGATTTCCTTATTTCATGAAAATATGGTTTTTATCTCTCTTTATCTCAATTTAGGGTTTTCTTGCAAATTAACCTTCTTTTAATCATTATCATTCCAAGTTAAGCATTCTTGCAAACAAATAATAGATTAAACTACCATTAACCTTATCAGAGTCAAACTTAATGATTTGACTTGTTAAATTACCAAATTACCCTCTTAACATGCAATTAGGGTTTCTCATCAAATTTTAATAAACTTTATTATCCAAATAAAGTACTTTTGCAAAATTAGGTGGAATTAAATTCTGGAATTATTTTTATCGTGTTCCTCGCATTTTTCTATGAAACTTTCATATATTAAGTTTTCTCATATGAGTTTCCTAGCAATATCTATTAATTTCGCAAGATAAATCCTTTTTCTGTAATTTTGGTCAGAGAGAGTAATTACCGAAAATTCTCAGCCGCTTGATTTGTGGACCGGTGGTCCGCTCCTTGGATTCAATGATCCAGGTTGCACGCGCCCAACCACAACTGCTCCTACCCTGAAGCGTTGGATTCTACTGAATCTATCGTGGTCCCTGATCGGACGGGTACAGGTCGTCTTCTACCTCAGTTCTAGCAAACCTGCGAGAGTCAACCTTAGGGTTGACTCCGAGTTCTCGACCTCTAGAGCTCGCGCCACAAGGCCAGGGAGCGTCGTCTCTCTCCTCCGAACTTGACTGGAGGTTCAATTGGGAGCCAAAAACGCGCTGTGACTCCTCCCTACTCGCCGGACCTCCGGCGAGGTTTTCTTCTGGTATCGGGGTGTAGGTCAGAGTAAAGGGGACAATAGAAGGCACGATCTCGCTCGTCTCGTCCTCCTGCAGAGATCGGTGTAGAGATCAGGGATGCCCATCCCCTCGATTAACTCCCCTATAAAAAGGGTTGCGCAAGCCCCTGTGGAATTGGGAAGTTCCCCAATCGGAGTCAAAACCCCGACAAACCAGGGATGTCCCTCTACGTCTTCACCTCTCGAAGCTATTGGGATAACCAGTTCACGCCCACATGCTCTAAATTCCAAGGAAATCGAAGAGGAAAAAATCATTTTCCTTATTTTATGGAATTCTTTATGTATTCTTCAATCACATCAATTTGGGCTTCAATTAAAACAAGGCCCATTAAGCAACACACAAATAATCAATCATGGAATCCATTCCAAACCACATCACATCAATCATGGAATTCATCATATCATTATTTGCTCAATTAGCTTTAATATGAGAAATTTCATTTCTCATTAATTAAACTCAAAAATTGGGGTTATAACAATTTGTCTCCGAGTTTTGATGAAGCCCTCTCGAGACCTATCCAAGCTTCCCCAATACCCATCGAGTCTGCTCCAACCACCATCAACCTTTCTCCACATTCCTACACTTCTATTTCACCCCTTCACAAAATTGTCCACCCACAACAACCCTAGCTACTCTTCTCCAAATTTCCTAAAACTCAAGTTTCTTGCCTAAAAATGAAGGAGTTGTAGAAGAAGGTGTCTAAAAGCACCAAGAGCATGATGCCCCATCCTCACCACTTCAAGGGAACCTCCAATACACTACCTCCATCTCATACTCCTTCACCTAAAACATATCATACTCTCACACCTCCACCACACACCCCTACTCCCCTATCCTCATCTAGTGATGATGATGACTCTAGCTCTGATCCCAACTACTTAGAGGATGAGAGTTTATACAATGAACACTTGGAGAATGTGGTGGAATATGTTGAGGTGGGGTCCTTGATATGTCTACAAATAGGAACAAGGTGAGCTTCTAGATCTTCATCACCTGCAACATCACATCTACAACCTAAACCTTCATCGACTTAATCAAGGATGAGGCTAGTGGTGGATGAAGAAGAAGAGTATGATAATTCCATGAGGAGAGTATTAATTAACATATCCACAAGATATGGATCTGAATACTATGAGTAAGAGAAGGAATCATATGAGTATGAGGAGGAGTAGTTGATAAATGAATCACCGCACATGGTTTCTCAAATGTAGAATGATCAGATGCATTACAAGGGGAAGGAACATGTAGGTAAACTTTATGGATAAGGAGCAAGGGGGAAACTTGGGGAAAATAAAGAGGGGTTTGGGACCCATTCATTCCCAAAACATTTCAAGGGTAGTCATTGCAACATGCTATGCTTGCTTTCCTCCAACGCAAGCCATGAGGTAAACTTTCTTTTAATCAATTTATCATACCCTATCTAATGAAGATAGTCATGGAGGCATATGAGTTTTATGTTGAGACCACCCATGAGTTTGTATCACATATCAAAAGTGAGTCTAGGATACTTGGAGTTGAGGTTATAAACGATCTTGTCACCCCTTAAAAAATCATATGTCACTAAAATTAGTATATTAGTCAACAAATTTACATGGCATTTTGAGGATGCTCAAGTTGAAATCAAGAGATATAGGCATTGGGGTCAGAAAACCGCCCATGACAAAGAGTATTTTTCTTTTTATGGGGATTGAATTCAAGTGGTCATTCACGCACTTCCCATTGAGCATCCAAACAATCATGAACAACACTTTTTGCAAGAAACAACCTTGATTATTGTGTCAGCCAAAGATTGTATTGCAAAGACTTTTTTAATATATTAGACTATATGATTGTGTATCCTAGTAGTGTTCAATGTCCTAGATATAAATGTATCATGGGTAGTTAAATTCCTCTAGAAAGTGAAGTGGTCACACGCAATACTCTTTTCAGTGAGCTCTTAGTCAAATTTGTCTACAAATTTAGGGCTAGCAGAAAAAGTCTTGTTTAATTGGGTGTTATCAAGATATTTGTGTATCCAATTAGTAGTAGAATAATGATTTCCTCTCATTTATATTTCACATTCTCAATATGCCTCTTGAATGACACGTGGCTCATGACAGACTTCATAGATTTAGTGACACATCAGGAGGAACACCACTCTAGAGAGAGATTTAGGGAATCGATAGTGAACCTACTTAAGAGAGAGGGATACATGAAAGTTACCAAGCAACAACATCAAAAAATCATTTCACTCCATGAGGAAATGGTTAAAGACATAGGATGCACACACAACACCTCATAAAAATGCCTATGCCACATGTACCATAATGGTTAGTTGGATGGCATATAATACACCCAACAATAGATGTTTCTAGATTAGAAAAAGATGTATTACCAAATAAACCACATCTACTCCTATACTCATGTGCATGCACATAGTTACCCATAGTTGGGAGTGGACTACTAAAACAATCTATAGTATTACCCAAATTCATATCCCCCCCACATGCATACTATCATGATAATTACTACCATCATCCACCACCTCACCCCATAGAGGTGGCATGGTGGACTAACCACTACCACAATGATCTAATACCCTAACATCCTAGGTTTTCTGTCATGTTGAGGATAACTTGATTAAAAAGTTTGGTGTAGTTTGGGTGGTACACCCTTCTGGTACATTTTCTCTTATTCTAGTTCAGCACTTTCTTTTCCCGATTGACTAACTAATTGATTGAGACACCTATCTATTTTTCTTTTTATCTGTATTGCTCCCATTTATGATGTTGTTCAACTTCCTCCAAGTTTGCATAATTTTTTTTTTGCAATTTTCTTTCCATGCCATTACATTTTGCATTGCATGTATATTTTTGTAATTTCTTGTGTGTTCTTAGTAAGATTTACATTTCTTGCCTTTTATGATTAATTGATATATCTAGACATATTAAATGAGAAATTTGATACACTTTTTACGAAATTGCCCCAAGTTGAGACTTCCCCCCTAAAAGGTGTTTCAACTTAATCTTTAACATTTTGAACTCAATTTTCAAAAAATCACTAATGCACCCACAATTTCATGTATCTATTTCTCTACATGATTGGCTTTGAACTTTATACATGACTTTCACTCTCTATTGGATATCTATATGAATAGATGAAACGCAATCATTGCAATCCATGATGTTAAGGATTTTCCTGAAGCTTATAACAAATGTGTGTCTTAGCATACTTTCTTATTGTGGTATTTTAATTATGGTGGAGTTAAGTTTAATTAGGTTGCTTGTTGAAAGTTATGTGCAAATGCATGATGATTGACCCCCTTTGTATTCACTTTCTACCATCAATTCTCACCACCTTAGAAAAAGATGTGAAAAAACAAAATAGTAAGCCATCGCCACCATCCAAAAGCTTAGATGACCAATCCTTCCACTATTATGCTTCTTCCTACCACCCTACAACCCTGTCCACACAACTATAAAAGTAAACGAAAATAAATGTCCTCTTATGTAATGCCACCAGAATAGAAGAAAAGAAATAAGAGTGTCCCTAAAAAATTGGGCTAGGGATCAAAAATGATATCCCCTCATACCCTTACATGTAGCCAGGTGGGTCAAGTGGTATATACGGACATATAAGATTTGTTTCTTGCAAGTAAAATTACATTCTAAGCTACTTTGATTAATCCTAATGTGTGATGGTTTTACCTAAGAACTATGAACACCACATTATTTAACTATGCTTTTGATGTCTTACGTGAAAAGTTTACTATTTATGTTAGGATTGCATTATGCTTACCAATAATGAATAGGTGAGGTGTGAATTTAATGCACAAAGTCATTATTAATCTTGTTTAGAGAAGAAACATCTTCTTGGATGAATTGGGCATTTCTTATCAATTAAAACTAAATAACTAACTTAATTTATGAATATTTGAGGACAATTATGTTTTAAGCTTGGGGTGTTGATGAAGCCTTAGTTTGGGTCTTCATCTTGTGTCTTTTTGCTCATTTATTATGTTAAGATACTTCAAATATGTGTAATATTCCCAATAAATCACGTTTTATGTCAAATGCACTTATGGATACCCTGTGTATGTTTTATAGGCACTTTAAAACTAATTTATGGAAGGGGGAGAAGGATGTAAATCCAAGGGTTTCCTAAGTTTTGGGAGAGTCCAAAAAGATACCAACATCACCACAACCTACCCCAATTTATTAGGAATTGAAGTGAAATAAAAAATATCCATGGTTGAATATGTGAAGAACCAAAGTGATGACTAAAACCCTCAAAAAGATTGTGGTATTCAATAACAACATCTAGGGTGAGGAATTTAGCTTCTCCTAGCATTGTAGCTCCCACCTAATCCCCATCTACATCATTTTCATATAACATCTCCCATTTTTCACTCAAACCCCTAATTTTTCTAGGGTTTAGGCCACCTTCGACCACCATTTCATGCCATATATCCTTAGAAGACAGAGTAGCTTGCCACCCTATAGCTGGAGATGAATAAGGGGGAGTCTACTATGGTATACATGGTTATTTCTTCTTCTTTCTCCTCTTTTTCTATATTTACTTCTATCATGAGTATCTAGGTCCCTCTTGTGATATGGGACTTTGATACCATTTAGTGAGGAATATGTGTGTATAATATTTTTTATCATTACTTAATGTTATATTCTTGTTTGTTCTCTCTTCCTACATCATTATTTTGTGTTTGAGCCATTGGCCCACTTAAGGTATAGATAAAAATAAATATTTGGAGGCTTGGAATGGAAACACTTCAAGTTCCACTTGTTCACACTTAGCTATTTTTCATGTCAACTCCTCCCATCTCTCTATTTCACGAGCCTTAGGTGTGAGATCTAAGTATTAAGGCGTTGACACCAAAAATTTTCTCACTCACAAAAATTCATGGTAAATGTTATTTCTCTAGCTAATGATGGAGTTAATTCCACAGTTATCCACATTTCCCCCACATTTTCTCACCTTTATCCACATTTCAATTTATCTAAAATTTCCCATATTTTCTACTCATTTAAATCATTTGATTTATCCAATTAGCACTAAGTGAGGCTTCTGAAAAACAAAAATCATTTATCTGGACTGGTGTAATTTTCCCATCAATTCTTGTTTTTGTAATCCTTTCTCATAAGTTGTCCAGTTGAATTATCCTTAATAAAATATTTCAGAATTCCACATGCATATTCAATTGCCTTTTTACTCAAAAAAATACATATGTTTTGGATAACAATAAATGATAATCCAACTTTTATGTATTTTTTCTCTCCTTCATTATATTATTTGACATTTCTTCAGAATCCAACTTATTCTCTGATTTTCTTAGAATATTCCTAAAATAACCATAAGTTGGTAAATAGAAAATATCCTGCTAGGGCCACCTGACAAATCAGAGCCATCCATTGAGTGCCATGTGGCATATGGCTTTGATTCTTGACCACACCTTGTGGTGCATGAACACAATTTTCCACCTCTTCTAAAACCTTCTAGTTGGAAACCCAAAACCCTAATTCTATCATATAAATAAACCCCCACACCCACCATATTTTGGGTATCTTTTGACCCTTATGAAGTCAGATGATCAACTAACTCCCCCCTTTATGTTCTGCATTATTTGTGAACAGTTGAACCTTTCTTTGACACCAACTACCCTGTTAAAATCCAATAGGATTCTAAATAATAAGTGTTTCTTTCTCTGCTATATTCATAATTTTTTATATCTACACACTATTTTCAAGGATCTAGATGTTACTCTATTGAATCACTTTCATATCTCCATCTTCATACGCATCAGTTCCAATGTCCAATGATGGATCTCCACCATGGGAGGTCCTGAGGTATGGTCAGGACCCCAACACACCTAAAAGTTAGGATACTTGGGGAAATGACTGGAAAGCCATGGTCATCTCTAGCCCCAAAGGTCTGAAAATGTTGATTTTAATAGTTTTCTATCATTTTCATATACAATAACCATAGTCACCGTAATTTTAAATCCAAGATGTCTAAATAGGATGAAATACTATTCATCAGGCGAGATGGGAGTTGTAACACCTTCCCCACTTGTAATAGATCATCAAGTTTAATCGTTGAAATAATGTATAACTTTCTTACCTGCCCTTGGGTGTACTAAAAATAAGATCTTTTGTATTTTTTCATTGACTTAAACACCCATCTCCTCTATTCTTATTTTACAAATAAAATTGCATGGCAACTAAGAGAGATTTATCTTTTAATGTTTTCTTTTATTTCTCTATTGTTCCATATAACGTAGGATCATCCTTGCCAAGGGAACTTTTGGGTTTGGGTACAATAGTATGATGAATCCATTAGTGATAATTAGATGACCAAAGTTGTGTTTTCCTTTGAAATCATCTTATGTTTTACCGACTGGTTGAAGTTTCTATTTCTTCGTCATTTTTTTCCCATTCTGGCCTAAATCCAAAGTTTTTTTTTTAAATCATATAATCAAAAACTTTACAGTAGAGACTCATTTATACCAAAAAAATGTTTTCATATCATTACCTTTTGTTTTCTTATTACTGAAGCCGGCAAAATCCTCTGTTCTACCAAGAAAAAAGGAACAATTTTTTCTTCTCATCATTTTATTTTCCCATCCCTTTGATATTATCTTCGTGTTTTTTCCCTAGAAGTATGACAAGTACCACATTTTCTAATGATTTCTACTTTTAGAATGGCCTTTACTTCCCTTCCAGAGTTTGCTTCTACTTCCCTTTAGGGTAGCCCCCACTTCCCTCTTTTTTTCTCTCTCTTCAATTTCTTTTCTTTCTTTATTTTATTTAAAAACAATATGTATAATAAAAAATAAGGAAAGAGAGAAAAGGACGAGAGAGGTCTTCCTAATGAATATGACCTTCTTTTTTACCAATTGCATGATTATTTCCTTACATGCCTATCATTTATCTTTCATGCTTTATTATTGTGGGCTTGGTTCAGAAGATGTTAAAAGCTTACACTTACACTATGCACACCTATGAACCCATGCGTCACAGAATGAATGCTGACGCTTAAACTGGATCCTAGAAAGTGGTGTGAGGTGTTATTAAAGGTAACAACACAATGTTAAGATGGATGTCCAAAGGCCTTGAGGACACCCACTCTCCTAGCACTCACAATTGGTTATGGTCTTTGTGGTCATGAGACCTCTTAATAGTAGTACCCATAAACAAAGAACCTTTGTTACCCCATAGTGCCATCATGCCATTGAGAAGATAAGGACCAACCCATCCTATGTAGCTCATGCTTGAGTGAGGAGATAAATCACATCTAAGTTCATGGGCTAGAAGAGTTAGTTTATCTTCTTCATATGCATCTTGTGGTTTCTTGTTTTATGATTTTCAAGATTGTTGCATGCTTTGATAATACTAGGATTGTTGAAAGATTTATGCTTTGTAATCATCACCCATAGGATGTTTGTTGTTTGCTAACATCCTCATGTTTAAAACAATATTATAAAGATAACAATCTCAATTAAACTATCTTATTAAAACAAACATCTCAAATCAACAATCATATCATACCAATGATCTCACACAATCTCAAACAATTTCAATCCAACAATCTTATCATACTAGTCATCTCACATGATCCTAAAGGATTCCAAATGATTTCAAACAATCTCAATCATTAACAATCTTTGATCAATATTCTTTTCAGAATTGAAAATCTTTGAATGATCTCCAACAGTCTCAAATGATGTCTCTCACCCAACAAACTTCATCCGATAATCTTGATTAAAAATTCCTTCAAAAAAAAACTCTTTTTGAAAAAAAAAATATTTTAAAAGGGAAGAGGAAAATATTTTCCAAAAAACCTTTTCAAAATAGAAAAAATGAAAATCTTAAAAAAGATCAACAATCTTTTCAAAAACATCAAATCTTTTAAATGAAAGAGATCTCTTTTCAGAACAATTTTATTTCAAATCATAAAAAGAGAAAAATATTTTTAGAAACAAAACCAATAAAAATCTTTGAAACAAACTATTTTTTAAAAATGACAATCCTTTCAAAAAAGAACAATTGTTTCAAAGAAAATATTTTTTTTAAAAAAATTGTAGACTTTTTAAAAGAATATTTTCTAAAAAAATAATAAAAAAAACTTAAGTTAAAGAAAGGGAAGTCTTTTCAAAAAATCAAGAAAGGTGGAACCATCTTTCAAAACTAACCGAAGATGAAGAATCTTTTCTAAAACTCAACACAATTGAAAAATGCTTTCAAAAATCAACAAAGTTTAACAATCTTTTCAAATATCTTTTGAATGGATCCATGCCGAAAGCCAACTCAGTTGTGGTATCTTCTCATGAACCACTCATGCCTGAAACTTTTAGTATCAATCAAAAGGTTTCCAAAAGGCTATTTAAATCCTCTAGATTATGGTGATAACCTGACTTTATCTTTTTACGCTTATGTGCCTTCTCACTCTAATTGAGACATAAACCTACTCAATTGCATTCCAATTATATGTTTTCAATGTGGTGATACTTTAATTTAGTCATAATAATGATCAATTTTGCAATATGTGACATTATTTTGCTTTTGACCTAAGTTTCATGCCTTAATGAAACATCCCATGCAACCAAAATTGAATCCCTTCAATGTGATCTTATATATTCCTACCATATACCATATTATGGAGGACTCAATTACAAATCGAACAATGAAAAAATCACCTAATTAGACCTTTAAAGTGCAAGTTATAAGTCCCAAAATGTGGTGAATGAACTTCTTTTTTAGCTCTAATTTGTGCTTTTCCTCTATTGTTAGCCCAGCCCTTGGGCCCAAGCAACACATGCAACCCTATTTCTGGAGGCTTCATGTTTCCTCTCCCTCTCACACAACATTCATGATCTGCCCCCTTATTTCAACCATCATCCACTGTTAGATCATCCAAGCCATGGATTCACCTAAAATTTGACGACTTGCACCCCTTCTTATCCCTGGGATTGTATATGATGTTTCCAAAACAACAACAATGGCCTTCCTCTGATCATGTCCATTTCTTATTCCCTTATTCTCTCTTCTTTGTTTTCTTTATATTCCTTCCTCTTTATGCCTCTATTTGGCATCCATCTCTAGTCCCTAGTCTAGTTGTATCCACCATCATGGTTAAAGCTTGAAGCTTCAACCCTACATTTAGGACTTGCATGTAAGTCATAGACTCTATCGTAACTGTTAGATTGTGGATGGGGGAAGATTGAGGGCCATGGATATTCATATGGGCATCCATATCTTGCCCCTCACTGGGGTCACATGGTGGTAGAGTGAGTGGATCACTTGATGTTGAGGCCAACTGCTCACGACCAAGTGCAACGAGTGAGGGCGTTGTGTGAACGCTCAGATGGACGAGCAAATAGTCAGGCGATGTTGGGAGTGGGAGTGTGGGAAAACCAGTGGGAGACATACATCCCATGGGAATGCACATCGGATCACATGCAGAAGGGTAGGACGCATAATGCGAGATCGACATCCAGTGGTTGATATCTTCCCCTAGATAAATGTAACACCCTCCCCCTCTCTTATATAGTTTTTGACATGATTTTGCAAACTATATATCTCCCAAATTGTAAGACAAAAACATGCAATATCATAAATCAAATTTATCATCATGAAAAGATATACAATATAGACTAAGTTTCAAACCCTGATTCCATCATTTATTTCTTGTTCTCCTAAAAGATGTCAACTTTAATCATTTTGAGTATAGTGTATGCATGATAATGATACAAGATTGGATCTATGATTCTCAACCTACCTCTTACACCTCAAGTCAGTGACTTTTATGAACTTTGAGCATTAAAGGAATCTTAATCACCGTTCATGCACTTTCGATGTCTTAAATGTACATTTATGACTTGTTATGGACTTTAATGATGTACCTTGCCCTAACTTGATAATCTTTCTTCTTAATTATTGACTAAAGCCTAGTCAACCTCAAATCAAAATCTACATCTCTCCTTGACTTTAATATCAATCCATTATATCCATCTTGGTATGGCTAATTCATTTGAGACCTAATGCATGTATATGCTCCCATTTATGTGAATGAGTTGTCACACCTGAGACTTATGTTGGTTTTGACCTTTCCTATTCATAAAACTCACTAAGATCCTTTAAATTAGTAGCTCTATGATTATTTTAGATATTAATGCCTAATGATCAACCATTCATATAGTGTTTTTGTGTTCATAACTTTAAGTACACTAGTGGTGACCTAGTGTGACACATATGCCTTGTTTGCATTGCTAGTTTTGTAATCTCTTCATGAATCCTAATATTATTCTTCCCTTATATGTTGGGGATTATTATATTATTCTTGATCACTTTGATGTGGGTGTCCCACATAGTTCATATGTTGACCCCTAATGATATGGTTGAACTATTATGTGTTTCACATGTATGTGTGAGTGTTGAACCCAATGTTGGGACATTTAGGCTTGGGCTTGGGGACATCACCTAATATTGATATATGATTGTTATGCATTAGCTTTTTGATCTACATAATATTTCATACTTGATGTTCATGTCTTGTTGATTCTTGACTAGGTTGCTCTATTGTGAGTCTTTTGACCCTAAAATGTGAGTAAGTGAGTCAAATTGTGAAATAACCATGTAAAATGAATGGAACATCAAAATAACATGAAACCTAAACCACACGTTTATAATGACCTATAAATTAGTAAAATATCATAAAATGGGTAATTAACCATCATTGAACCTGACTTGGCCAAAACCATAAAATTGATTTTTTTATGGTAAGCATAGTCATTATATTATGCAAAGACAAACAACATATACAGAGATTAGAGATACATACAGAAAGGGTAACACTACAGTAAGAGGTAGAAAAATATTAAGCAAGTTTGATCATATCAACATAAGACACTTCCTTATTGTAATATCCTCAAATTTGGAAATTTGAATTCTTGCTTGATTTGACAAGAAAATTTCCTAATTGTAATTGATAGAATAATAATAATATTATCTTGGTGTCATGGGTTCAACCCATGGCCCAACTATGGAACATGGGACTATCGACTTTGCAAATAGGCTCGTGTGCCATAACTTTAAGAAATTAAACAAATCATGCATAAATAACCAATAATGACTTTATGAGTTGCTAGTTAATTGAAATATGAGTTAATGGGAAAGTTTCCAAGAGATTCTAATATAATGTGTAACTTAGATAATTAGTGGAGTAATTATCTAACCATGAATATCAACACAAGTTTTGAAGCATAAAACATATATATCAATTTGACTTTTGGGGTAGTTGAATATAATGATACAAATAAGAGAATTCTAGAATTTGAGAAGAAAATGGCTTTCCATTAAATGTGTGCAATTAAATTAAAGAGATGCTTAAAGGGAAAGTTTTGCCTATGAAAGTTATCCCAAAAATTAAATATAATATGGGAAAGTAATTAATGATTTTTCCTCAAAATTTCATTTCAAAAGAAAGTTCCTAGTTGCCTATACAAAATAGAAAAGGCTGAAGGATCTACTTGTAATAATTAAAGTATGTTTCCTTTTCAAAGAGAGAGAGAGAAAATGATATCTAGAAGCATCCTTTTGACACAAAACTTGGGTAGGTGCGATATGATAGGATTATAAGGAATATATCAAAAATATGGAAGCAATAGTAGACAAGATGAGAGAGATGAATTTTAAAAGTTTTCATAAAGTGTAAGGTTAATTATCTATTTGTGACATTGGTCACATTTAATGTGACCAGGAAGCCTTGCTCTGGGCCCTTTTATATCATGTGTCCTTAGCACCGTCTGATCTAGGATAAAAAACATCCACATCATCTTTTGCCTCATTTATGAAAATGATACCATGCAACAATAATTTCTTACTGTTCGATATCTCTCTCTAAACCATGTTCACACCCAAAATGATTGCCACTGAATTCAAGAGACAAATCTGAGTGTATCTATCCCTAGATTTCCCTGCTGTCATGTGAGTTTAAGACTTTCCCCAATTTCATGTACCTACAGTCTCATAGGGTGGGGGGAAGCCAAGAATGTTGTTCGCTACACCCAGTTTCTATATAAGGGACTTTGTAGTCTCCCTACAATGGAGGAAATACTTGACTCACCACAATTCATAGCAGTAGCCCTACATCTCCTCTCGACCTCATCACCTCCACCAAAGACCCCCCTTCCTTGCTTCGTCAAACCTTGACTGTCCCTAGGAAATTGGCTCGACTAGTAGCATTGTATGGAGGGAAGGGACAATCACTTGTAGTCGAGAGGTGTTGAGGAGACTTGTATGCTAGCTCTGATCACCCACTCTAGACACGAGGAGAACCTTGTCGAGACAACCAACCCTAAGCACCAAAGGAGGTGGAGAGTGGCTGGATATATTCGATCGAGATGGGCAAAGGTCATGAAACCTTTGATCAAGATATTAGAGACCTAGAGGCAAAAGTCAAATGTCTGATTGACTCCTCCATGGAATCTCTATAGCAGTGTCAGAGGAACACAAGGTTGAAGATGAAGACGATACAAAAGATATTCTTACCCGTGACCCTGATGTTGATAGGTAAGGACAATCATGTCCTTTCAGCCCCATTCATTTAGCCTAAGACATATGAATGAGGGTGCCTATGTGGCGTGAGCCCCTAGGTTCAGGATTGGCCCCATGACTAAGTGAGTTGTTTGGATAATATAGTATATACAGATGTGGAATTCTATTATTGGTACTTTATGGTAATCTTGAAATAATTCAAGTAAATTATTGGTAGATCAAAATATAATGAAACTATATATCTAATTGATCAAAAAAAGGAATAGATCATGAATAAAATACTTTCTGATCTAATTATGCTTATGGTTCCAAAAGCACACTGGATACATAATTAATAAGTGATTAATGCAAAGAAACCAAAAATCTGAGTATTAACATGTCGAGTATATAAAAAATGTTTACTTTGAGATATAAATTAATGTATATTGTTGAATATAATTAAAATAAAAGTTGATGATGGTAATGATGACGAGCATTCAGGGTTTCTAGGTCAATAATCACATACATTTATAACTAGGATTTTGAAACTAAAGATCATAACTTGCTATATTACTAATGCACATAATCCAATCTAGGTGTTTATAACGCAATGATATGATAAATCTGATAATCATGATTTCACCTAGTCTTGATGAATTGTGGTGTAATAGAATTAAGGTTTGGTACCCTTTTTCCTTATCCAAACCCAAAACAACCCTAAATCCTATTTTAGGACATATGACTAGATTTGTAGGTCTTAAATATGATTGTTGACACATTAGGGTTGTACATACTTTTAGATAATGATGATTGCTTGATTAGACACCTAGTTGACTAAAATACATACATCACACTCGAAGTACATATTGTATGAGATTGGAATGGATAAGGTACATGGTTATAATTACGAATACTCTCTCTTATTGACTTCTAATTTTTTTGAAGTTTCATGAATGGTTGCAATTAAACTACTTGGTTGTTTATTTACATGATGAAAAATATAAGCCCTATGTATATCATCTTGTATGAACATAACTTGCTCAAATCCACTATGATATCTCTAGAGGGTTGAATGTACATGTGGGAGAAATAAAGTCATTGTGATGACTGGTGACAATCCCAAAAAGGGAGGTCAATATAAAACCAAGCCCCGGATAGGGAAGGTTATGAGAAACGAGTGTAGGGGCAAACCCCCAGCGAGTGGGCCTACCACACAGATTGAGTGATTACGGGTTAAGAAATTATAACGAAAAATGAATGCTTGATTATTTAATAATAATTTTTGATATGATTTCTATGTTCTTACACCTACATGCATATATTTTGGTTGCACCATGTACACAATATAGCAATATGATGGCTGGATTTTGAATGTCGATGTTTTAGGTAACTGCCAAATATGAAGATATCACAAGACATGGTGAACTAGATGAAATCAAACTAAGAAACTAAATCTAGGTGAGGACGATTAGTTAGATTTAACATTTCTTCTCATATGTAATAATTCTTAGGTTTAAATTTTATGTAACCGTTTAGAGGAGAATCATTATACATCTTATAAACAACATTTGTGAAGTAATGGAAATTATTTGCTATTATTTGTTATTTTCTAAATATGGATCTTGGTAATTTATGTAATGGATCTCGAGTTTAAGGTCTTTGCTTAATTGTGGGACACTAAAAAGTGAGATCATTACCTTTGGTATTAGAGCAAAAAAATTTCAAATAATTTCTAATGGTCGATAATTTCAAGTAACCCGTAGGAATATAAAGAGAATTATTAGGGCATAACCTAAGGGTAATGTTGTCTAAAATGGATCATGGATTTAGGACTGGGAACATTTTCCTCCACACCATTAATTTTGGTATATGAGGACTCCCTTAGCCAATGTGATACTGTCTTGGCCAGAACCTAGGGTTTGCCTAAAGTAATGTTTCCTTTAAGTTTCTCATCCCTAATTTCATCCACTTCTCATCCTATTTCTTATTAAACCCTAAAAGGTACTTCCCTCCTCATATCAAGTTAGGGTCTCGAGAAGAAGTAGGATTAGGCATCCTTCACTGATGAATGCACATAATAGGTTATGATGATGAAATGGTTAAAAAAATAATAATGCTTTATGGGTTTTTCCTTGTAAGGGTAAACCCTAGATGGTACTAGGGCTGGTTTAGGGAAAGCCTTACATGGGTGAAGGGATGCCTAAAACTATAAGGTGCTTGGTGAAAACCCTTATCATAAACCTACACCCTAATCCTTGGTAACGAGAGTAGTATATCGGGTAAAATAGTAATCCTACCCATGTGAGCCCTAGTAGGATAAGAGGAAAGAGGAAATACAAATAAGTTGGATACTTATACATGACGTAAGGCACCCATGATTCATGTGAAGAGTTTTGATATACATATGGAACATAGGAAATCAATGAAAATATGAGACCCTCAACTCACATTTAGGGATGTATCCCAATTTTGGGTGAGTCAACTCAAGAATGAGGAAAAGACCTATAGGGGAGGCAAAACCCTAAACCGGTGAGGTCTAGTTTCTAGAAAACCTAACCTTCTCTTATTAGGCACCCTGACAGAAAATGTATCCCCACACATGTACGTGTAGGTTGATAGTCATATACCAAAGTGAAAGTGAGTGACATCAAGCTAGAAGGGAGTTAGTTCGAGATAAGATGTCTAAAGCCTTGTTGGAATACATGATAGATGTAATAGATGAAATAACTTTAGATGATATGATTTAAGTTTTAGATAATGGGATAATATGGTTTATGATGTTATCAGTTGGATTTGAGGATTTGGTGATGCAAGTATGTGTGTTTCTCTGAGATAAGATAAGCTAAGTTGATATGAGATGTGAATCATCAAGAGTCTCAATTCCTTCTACAAAGGATTACCTTAAGTGTTAGGATTAGTTATAGGGCTAACTCTAGGAGAGTGAGACCTAAAGGGAGAAGGTTATAAATCTAAAACTCCAAGATATGGGAAATTAAGAGAATTTGTTGTGATATGTCCTAAATTAGACTCCTAAGTGAATGAGTTGAGTTTCTTTTTGCATGAATTCATACAATATTCTTGTACCATATATGTCCTTGGAGGACCAAAGCCTAGAGACAGAGGAAGAGGTTTCTTACATATATGTGGATATGATATGATTACCTACCTTCTAGGTAAGGGAGAGGGAGTACCAAGATCCTAAGGAGGTAAGAAATGTTAATATGTTGTGAAACCCCATATTGGGGTCGGTGGTTCCCTACCTATAATTCTTATGGTTGTTTATGAGAAATAGAGAGTTGGTTAAGAATACTTTATGAGTAGATATCTATGAAGAGAACTCCATATCATGCTTTGTGTTAGTTTCTTATTGAGTGGCTAGATCTTTTGAAGGTGATGATTGATGCTAATGAGGTAGACCTAAGAACACTAGACCAAAGAGGGAAGACAAAGCTAGTGCATATAACACTCATAAAGTTTAGTGATCTCACAGAGGTTAGAATGGCACCACCTCCATGCAGTGGGTTGGGGGAACCTCAATTGGACTTTCTCATACATGTTTGATATAAGTTTGTTTAGCACAACCATAATATAATATATGTAGGAAATTGATCTAAAGTTGAGATGTAATTTATGGATATGACATGATGGAAGACTTAGAAATGGTTTCATAGTTCTCTATCTACAATTGATATCCATATGCATGAATTATGATAAATGTGAAATAGTTTGATAATCTCAGGATGAACCTTTAATGAAGTGTACAACCTATTATGAGAAAGTGAAATGAGATAATATTCATGAAAAACATTGAATTTGATTGTAGTTGACATGATAAATATGTGGTAATTAAATTTGTCTTCTTCAAGGTATGTTTTACCTCTTACTTGGCCTACTATATAATATGGTTGTATTATGTGCATACAAAATACTTGGCATATGCTATTGGATGAATTAATTGTTCTTGTATGTTATCTTGCCTGAATTTTTGTATATATAGTCTAACACATGAAACATAATATATTTGTTCCATTATATCCAAGCACATCAACTCTTTGGTAGAGAAGTGGTAGAAAGTAAAGTACTTCAACTCTTTACTAGTAAAGTACTTGATAAATATCTAACTCTTTGGTTGTAGATCATAAGGAATTAACGCATTTAACTCTAATGTAGTAAATATATGCATCATATGATGGTAAAACATGTTCACTTTTGTAAATATACATCTTTTTCAAGTATGCTTTTATTATCCTTTGTTACTTCCAAGTATTACTTTACTCATGCCCTGGGTTAGAACCTTCCTTAGAGGTGTGAGTTCCAAAATCAATTTAATATTTGAATTAACCAAAAATGTCACCTAAATCTTGAAATATTAAGTATATGAAGCATGAAATCACACATTGAGTATAATTATTTGGACCCAAGTATGCCTTCTCTGAGGGACATGAGGAAAAGTCAATGCGGAAGTGACTGACTATATGTGACCAAGCCCAGAAGGGAAGGTTACCATGTGCCTATCTTAGGGACATAAAGTGAATAATATGTGCCATAAGAGATGGAGAAAATATGAGCCACAGAAATTATAAAGAAAATAATGTGCTCAAAATATTATTAGAGAAACCTCAAGACAAATGTGTAATGAAATAATGTTATGACATCTCAATAAAAGTTTGGGGAGTGTATAGTCTTAAGTCAATCCTAAGGTCAATTAGGGATAGTTAAAGGTGCATAGGACATATGAGGTTAGGAGGTGATCATGCTTTGAGTGCATAAGATTTTGGAATCAGGAGATATCCATCCATATGTACCCAAGGCCAATAAGGTCACATGATTGGCCACTGTCATGAGTTCATGAGGCCCAAGGGGTCAATGTGGGAGGCACTCTATAAGTGCATGAGACCCTTGGGGTCAAGAAGAAATAACTCTAAAATTACCTATACCCCTAGAGATCTTAAGGGAATGACTAAGGCTAATGATACATGAGATGTAAATGTGAAGTCATGTAATGATGTTTGAATATTATCTTAAAGGGGGTTGTGTATAAACTCAAGATTTATGAGAAAAACACTCTCCCTATGAGGACATGAAATTTAAGAAAAAAAAGTATGAAATCTAAATGTAATCATGGTTTGGAGTAATCATTGGGAGTGACTCAACATAAAATTTTGAATTAGAAGATATTTCATGTGGCTAGACCATCTCTACTCTTGGAATGAAATGAATGTTTCATTTGGACTGCAACCAAATGTTGATTTCATCTTTATATGAGTGAAAGAGATTGGGTGCACACATGTTATGATTAAAAGAAAGAAAAAAAAGAGAATGAATACCCTAGTTTGAAATTTAATGGCATCATCTGCGGTTTTGGGGGTGTTACCTCACCCTTACAAATAAACAAATGAATGATAGTTTGGAAATTTAGGTGAAAAGGTAATCACCAAGTGAAAATGAAATTAAAGAAAAAATGTAATCACTAAGTGATAATTTTATATATGGATGAGGTTGTGGGCTTACCCTGGAATTGAATTGGAATTCCAAACTTAGCAATGTGAGGAATTGGCATGCCAATAAAGGTTGTTAAAGAAGATCTAGATAAAAATATATCAGAAGGGTTGCTAACCCTAAAGTTTAGAGAAAAGTTAAGTTATCGTTCACCTTAACCTAATTTGGTTTCGATTTTGGGGGAAAATGCTTTTAATAAGGGGAGAATGCAAAATCCTCAAATTGGTAAATTTTTATTCTATAAATATGAGGTTTGATTTGAAAATCAACTTTACTAATTGTAATTGATAGAATAGTAATAACATTATCTTCGTGGCATGGGTTCAACCCATGGCCCATTAGTGGCCCATGGGACTACTTGCTTTGCAAATAGGTCCCCCTAGAATAACTTTAAGGAATAATATTTTTCATGCATTAATCAAGAATGATGACTTTATGATTTGCTATATAATTGAAATATAAGTTAATGGGCAAGTTTCTAAGAGATACTAAGATAGAGTGTAACTTAGATAATAAATGAAGTAATTATCTAACAATGAATGGAGAAATAATTTTTGAGGTATCAAATAAGGATATCTCAGTCTTACTTTTGGGGTAGTTGAATATGATGAGAGAGCTAAGAGAATTCTATATTTTGAGAAGAAAATGACTTTCCATATAATGTGTGTAATTAAATTAAAGAGATGCTTGAAGTGCAAGTTTCACATATGAAAGTTATCCCAATAAATTCCACAAATTAGATATAAGTTGAAAAAGGAATTAGTGAGTTTTCCACCAAATTTCATAGCAAGAGGTTATTCCTAGTTGCCTATAGAAAATCGAGAATATAGATGGATCTACTTGTAATAATTAAAGTATGTTCCCTTTTTGAAGAGTGAGAAAAGGATATCTATAAGAATCCTTTTGATACTAAACTTGCATAGATGCAAAATTATAGGATTATAAGGAACATATCAAAATTTGGGACCAATCAGAGAAAATGTGAGAGACATATGAGTTTACAATTTTTTAGAAAGTGTAAGGCTAGTTATATATTTGTGACATTGGTACCATTTAAAGTGACCAAGAAACCTCGCTCCAACCCCTTTTATGTCATGTGGCCTTAGCACCATCTGGTATGGGATCTACGACATCTATATCATCTTATACCTCACATATAAATAGGAAAATAGGAAACAATAACTGCTTACCCTCTAATCTCCCTCCCTCTCTCTCTGAACCATGTTCACACCCAAAACTGCACCCATTGAATTCAGGAGATAAATTGAGCGTAACTATCCCTAGCTTTCCCTATTACTACGTGAGTTTAAGACTTTCCCCAATTTTTTGTATCTACAGTCTCATAGGGGGGAGCCAACAATGCCTTTCCCTACACCCAATTCCTATGTAAGGTACTTTATAGTCTCTCCAAAATGGAGGAAGTACCTGACTCACCCCAATCCATAGATGTATCCCTACATCTCCTCCCAACCTCATCACCTCCATTAAATACCTCATTTCCTTGTTTTGTCAAATCTTGACTGTGCCCAAGCAATTGTCTTGATTGGGAGCACCAGATGGAGCAAAGGGGCAATCATGTGTAATCGAGAGGTGCTGACGAGACATGTAGGCTGGCCTCAATCACCCTCTCCAGCCACAAGGAGAACCTTATTGAGGCAGCCAACCCTGATAACCAAAGGTGATGGAGAGTAGCTAAATAGATTCTTCTGAGATGGGAGGAGCTCATGGAACATTTGAACACGACTTCTAAGGTCTAGAGGTGGAAGTCAAACTTCTTATTGACTCTTCCATGGCATCTCTATAGTGGTGTCATAGGAACACAAGGTTGAAGATGAAGACCCAAGAAAAGACCCTCTTACCCCAGACCTCAATGTTGAGAGGTAAGGACAATCATGTCCTTTCAGCCCCTTCTGCTTATCATAAGATATACGAGTGTGAGATGCCTATGTGGCTTGAGCCCATAGGCTCAGTATTACCCTGCAACTAGCTAGATTGTTCAGATAATAAAGTATATACTGGCATGGCATTCTATTATTGGTCCATTTATGGTAATCTTGAAATAGTTCTGGTAAATTATTGATAGACCAAAATATAATGAAACTATATATCAAACTGATCAGAAAAAGGAGTAGGTTGTGCATAATATACTTTTAGACTCTAATTATGCTTCTAGTTCCTAAAGTACATTGGATAGATGATCAATAAGTGATTAATGCAAGGAGACCGTAAATCTGAGTATTAACATGTTGAGTATATAAAAAGACATTTAATTTGAGATATACATTGATATTATTGAATATAATGATAATACAAGATGATGATGATAATGATGATGAGCATTTAAGGTTTCCAAGTCAATAACCACATACGTTTGTAACTAGGATTTTTAAACTAAGATCATACGTTACTATGTTATGAATTCACATAATTGAATCTAGGTGTTTATAACATGATGATATGATAGAACTAATAATCATGATTTCACCTAATATCTAACATTGGTTTATAATCCTAATGAATCATTGTGTAATGGAATTAGGGTTTGGAACCCTTATTCCTTAAAACCCGAGACAACCCTAAAGCCTAGTTTAGGACATATGAATAGATTAGTATGTCTTAAATATGATTGGTGGTGACACTTAAGGTTGTACATACTCTTAGATAATGATGATTGCTTGATTATACACCTGGTTGATTGGATTACATAGAGTACATTTGAAGTACAGAGAATGACATGGAAAAATTACGTAGTTACAATTATGAATACTCACTCTTATCAACTTCCAATGTTTTTTGATGTTTCACAAATGGATTGAAATTCAACTGTTTGGTTGTTTATTTACCTCTTGCAAACTATAAGGCCCTATGTATATCATCTTATATGAACACAACTTGCTCAAATGCAACATGATATCTGTTGATGGTTGAATGTACATGTGGGAGAAAGGGATTCATTTTGATGAGCAGTGACCAAGCTCAAAAAGGAAGGTCCCTAATAGGCCGAGCTCAGAAAGGAAGGATGATATAAAACCAAGACATGGAGAGGGAAGGTTATGAGAGTCCACTACAGGGACAAAACCCTAGTGGGATGGTACCCCACAGAGATTGCCCCCAGATATGGGCATACCACAATGATTGAGTAATGATGGGTTGAGAAGCTATAACCAAAAATGCATGTTTGGTTAGTTAATAATAATTTATCTTATGGTTGCTATGTTGTTACACCTACATGCTTATATTTTAGTTGCACCACATACATAATATAGCAATTAATATGCTGACCACATTTTCATTATTGGTGTTTTAGGTAACTTCCAAATATGAAGATATCACAAGACATGGTGAACTAAATTAAATCAAAAGAAGACGCTAAAGCTAGGCCAGGAGGCTAGTTATATGTAACACTTGTTCTCCTATTTAATCATTTTAGGTTGCAAGCTTATGTAATTATACATCTTGTAAATAATAATTCTAAAATAATGGAAATTATTTGCTATTACTTGTTATTTTCTATATCTAGATCTTGGGAATTTAGGTAATGGATCTCAACTTTAAGGTCCTTTCTTGATTGAGGGACACTGAAAAGTGATGTCATTACACTTATAGATTCATCCCCTTTGCACTTATCCAAGTAGATTTTAAACAAAATATTTCCATGAGCAAAGGTAGTACATGTGTTGTTGTAGACCCTTTTGCTAAAATTGAAATCCAAATATTGATAATCTTGTAGAAACTAATAGCCCCCCACTCATGATCAAGCAAAAGAAGATTATTAACCCACCAAGAAAAAATATAACAAGAGGGATGAGAAGAACTCTCATCCATTTTCCAACTAAACCACATAACAAAACTTGGAAATAACATGCACCCAAAATACATTGAGTAGATTGAGCGAAAAAACATAAAAACACACATTTGAGTGCCAATATGGGCATGAAACATTACTAAATCTATGTTGATGAGTTGGTGAGAGGAGAAATGGGGATTACAATATGAGTAACCTCACCAGCACAACCAAACTATCACAACTCTACTCCTACTTAAGCTTAATCTTAAGAGCCTAAGGACAAACATGAAAGCTAGATGTGTCAACCCCCAACCAAGAATGTTTGAAAATCTCCCTACACCTGATAAATAAGATAATAATCCAACCATCATCAAAAACCCTATTGTTTAATGCCCGACTATCTTCTGAAGCGAAAAAGGGGAGGAAAGGGTCCAATCCCAGTAGAATCACACTATTACGGGGGCACGAGAAACCCTCTTTAACCCAGTGGGCATAGTCAGTCTCACCCAGAGCACATGGTCTTGATTCTGCCTAAAAGGACCTATGAACAAGGACTCAAATACAAAGTTGCAAGAGGATCAATGAAGTTGAGATCACAGAGAAAGGGCTCGCACACCACCCATAATGGAAAGATGTATTTGCATCAGGGAGGGACCAATGGAGTTTCCAAGGGGAGAAGGGGCCTCTACCACTCCCCCGAGAAACATGAGTGATCGGCCATGAAACCTAAATCTCCTTGGAGTGATGGGAGATGCATTAATTTGCATGAGTCTTTGTGAGTAGGCTTCCCTAAAAATGGAGATAATTTTGATTTATGATGAGAATCTAATACATACATGCATTCTTGTTCTTAACCAGGTGGTTTCTTGTGATCTAGATATTCAAGGTTAAGATAAGATTCTTTGAATTAGGTATGGGCTTTAATAATTATATGACTATGGATTTATTGCTTGCAAACTTGATATGTATTATGCTTGTTTTCTTGCTCAAATATTGTCATGTAGTATTTTAGTATTGTACTTGATGTTTTGTCTAGTTTATTTTATAACTTGCAAAAATAGTATAGAGCTCCATTATACAAACCTTGTGTGCATGTCTATATTATCGGGGTAAGGGCAAAAGGTTGGGCATCCTACTTGAGTTGACAAGATATGGCACACTTTGTCGATGATAAGGGTTAGCTAGTCTTGAGAACCCTTATGGACTCTTCTAATGGTAAGTTAGTCAAAATCCTTATGATATATGATATTGTTGGTATAATTGTAGTAAAATGACCTAATAATGGGCTTTCATTTTACTAATCACTTAACTTGTTTATTCTTATTCATTTAGACATGCAATGTTTTTAAATTATGCAAAGCTTATATATATATATACCTTTCTTCCCTTTACTCAACACCTTGTGTGCTAACCCACTTGTTTCTCACATGTTTTAGGTTCAAAGATGGATAGGCAGTTGATGGCTCAGTGAGATATGTTGGAGTGTACTTGTTGTAAGATCCTAGCTAGAGTAGATGTGCTTCTATAATTTGACTCTTCAATATGTAATTGACTTGTAATAAACATGTTGCTATTAATAATACTTATTGAATGATGAGATTGTGTCTTTGTCTTTATCTTTTTTATTTATTCATGTATGCTAAGATTTTACTTGTTAAATGATGAGTTTATGTTAGTGCCTTTGATATTACCATGCTAGGTATGGACGCTCGAATCCTTCAACCACTGTCTTTCTAGTCATTTGGAGGTTGGATTTTGAGTAATAAATGATTTTTTCATACATGGCAATAGAGCATGAACAATAACTACACCAAACATTGTTCACATGAAAAAAATAACTCAACCTTACATATCAACCCTAGAAAGTTAACGAGTTCTCATTTGTCGGATAAGTTGACTTATCTATAGCTTAGAACCTAGATGTTCTAGAATTAGGTGTAAGCTTGTGTAATCCTGAAAACCTTTCTTTTCACTTCCTTTGGTCCTATGGTATGGACTATAGGTTTAGGAGAGTGATAAAAGGGAGATCTTACTTAATACCTTTGACATATGTCCACAACATCTGCTTGGGGTAGTTACACAAGTGTGCTCCATTCTCTTGCTAGTTCTCTAAGTGTCATGATACTAGACTCCCTAATGAATTTGGTAACTCGCTTTTGGTTTTTGTTTAATTTGAATGAAGAATAATGGTTTCCATCACATGTTTCAACGTTAGAGAAAACCTATTCTACTATTAGTATATATGTACTTATGAAAAATTTTACCGCACACAAAAGGCAGTGAGTATCCATGCAACTAAGAGAAAGACGTTATATCAGTCTAGATGAGAGTGTTTATATAGAAGATGTAGTCTCTAGACTTGTCTAGAGCCATATATATGTTAATCTAGTAAGTAGCCTAGATGACCTATGTTGTTGATGATGATGATGATGATGATGATGATGATGATGACAATGACAACAAAGATGATGACGATGATGATGACGACGACGGAGATGATAGTGATGATGTTGTTGATGATGGTGACAATAATGATGATGTTATGAGATGCTTCAAGATAATTCAAGTTAATGTTGGAGAATTCAAGTATTTTTGATGATATGATATGAGTTTGATCATGCAACCCTATATAAACCTAGAACCACATATGGTACATATGACTTGGTTGATGTGCTAAACATAGTGGGTGGCATGCTTTTTTGTGCCTAGTCTTGTATATTTTGAGACACGATATGAGAATTATGGTTATGGACCAACATATTCTCAGTCTCTTTACAAAGGAGGACCTCTAGCACGGGACATACAATAAGGGTGAACTCTTGATATGGGTCAACTTGAAATAGGAGAGGGTCAAAGTACCTAACCTCCAAAACATCTAAAATGTTAAAAATATAAACAATGAAATACATGATGATGAATACCTATCTAGACTACTTCTAAATATATGAGTTGAATCACTGAGTGTGTGGTGCCCTTAATAATTTTAAACCCTAGATTCCCTATGAAAAGATCTGACCCTGGAGAAAAAGGCATTTGAACATAAGGGAGATGTCCCAAAAACCTAAGATGATTTACATGATGTGTGAACTCTGTGATGAGACTCATACTCATGTTACTAGTTGTATGTGAAGGAATATAGTGTTTTCCCTTGTTTTTGAAAGTTGGGCAACATTTTAACTATGGGCATATGGTTGTGGTCAGCATGTCCTATTGGACGCATGTAGGTCTTAGCTTGAGTGGCTCGAGCTTGTAGAGCTACTTTGAGATACCACATAACTATGAAACCTTAATGTTGATGATTATGTTGTTCCTCATGATTATTGATACATAAAATAATATCATTTGAGTTAAAATGTGATAATGCATGATGGTCACTCTCACAAGATAGACCTTATATGAAACCATGCCTTGCATAAACAATGCATTTTTGAAGTCATGAGCTCTATATGATGATACCTTGAGACCTTAGCTTGAATGATTACGAATACCACCCTTCAGTTTAGACCCAAAATGAAAAATTATGAACGTAATTGGGGATAGTTGGTAGAATCCTGGGGGAAAACTAATCCATGCATGTAAGTTGTAATTTAATGAATATAGGGGGATGATAACCCTAATAGAAAGTCATAATAATGAGTAGAAGATGTGATCATTCATATTTTGATAAACCACCTCGAGACTGTATGGATACATGAACAAAAATCTCGTGTAATGGGGATACAAGATGTTGAAACCCTAATGTCAAGATGAGGTCATAAAATGACGAAGAACTAACATGTAAATTTTAACGATGGGTACACGTTTTATTATAGAAAACACCCCATTTTGGGGGATATCTTTACACCTAGGTTTGGTTTCCTAAACATGATGAACATGAAATTTGACCTTTGACTATGATCTTGGATGAATTTTGAGGATGGAAATTCTTTTAAGGAGGAAAGGATCTAATAACATAACTTTCTAACTCTACCTTTATGTACCTTCTCACTCTAATTAAGACTCAACCTACTCAATAACATGTAAAAGCTTTATATTTAATGTAGTGATACTACATATTTGCATTATGTGACATTCTTTTACTTTTGACCTAAGTTTAATGCCTTAATAAAACATCCTATTGTAACCCAAATTTAATCCATTTAGTGTGATCTTGTCGTTACCCATTAAATACCATGTTGTACATGATTCAATTACGAATCCAACAACACAAATATTTCCCCAATTAGACATTTGAAGCCCAAATTCTGAAGTCCCAAATTTTGGTGAATGAACTTGTGGTTTATCTTTGATTTTGTACTTTTTCTCTGTTGTTATGCCGTTCCTTGGGCCTAGGAAACACACCCATCCCATTCATTGGGTATGCCATTCTTCCTCTCCCACTCACACACTATTTACAACCTACCCCTTGCTTTGACCATCATCCGCTGTCAAATCATTCAAGTCACAAATTCACCTAAAATCCAATGGTTCACTCCCCTTATTCTCTCTCAATTTGTACATCATGTTTCTTCTATAGTAGCAATAAACTTCCCCTCCACATGTCCTTTTATATTTCCCTTCTTCTATATTCTTAATTTTCTTTTTCCTTACTTCTTCTTTATCCCTCTCTTTCATGCTCAGATCTAGCCCCTCGACCAGTTGCAACCACTACCATGGATGATGCTTAAAGCTTCAAGATGGCGGCTAGAGCTTGCAGATAAGCCACAAACACTACCATGACTGTAAGTGTAAGGACCCATTATTAAATTACACTAAGTCCTAGTTAGATCTCCATAAGAGTCATCTATAATTGATTTAATTTTTTTATTAATTCGATTGAATATTACTTGAAATCCAAAATTTTGTTTGTTATCTTATTGCCATGGATAATTAGGTTTTTAAGGTTATAAATTGGAAACTCTAGTCACATGAAATCATTATTAGAATTTGCGATGATAAATTTAGTGTGAAGTATAATTTTCTAGTAAATGATTTTATTATTTTGTATGCAAGTGATATTACCCTAATTTTTTTATATTTATTGTATAACTCAAGTGAGAGTACTACTGTAGGTTTTTGGAATTTTTAGAGTTTTATAGAGTTGTTGGTTGTCCTAGTTTCCCTGGGACAAACTCAGTCGACCATGCTATATAGGCTGAAGTATAAAATTGTAGTATTTGATCATTAATAACTTATTTACTTATCTAATTTAGATGAATTTTAAAATGTAGATTTATACTTGATTTTGGATAGCATAATAAATTTTCATAATTTTTGGAGAATTTTTTTGTCACAAAAAAATCTTGCGTCGTCCGAGTTTCTTACCAGGAACAATTTGGGTAACCATTTTTTTTGGAAATATAAATAAGGACTAAAAATGTTTATAATTAATTATACCAAGCACCTTGATGAGTATATAGGATACCACTACGAACCAAGCACACCCCATTTCCTTCCTACACTTTAAAACTCCGTATTTTGTTTTTCTCTCCCCTATATATAGAATTCATCACTCCACTATTTTGGATCAAAAGATCCCAAATCAATCTCTTCTCTCATTCTTTTTCTTCACTTCTTCTAGGTTCTTGAGCAAATAGGAGTTTCAAATTTCTTTGAAGCTTGAATTTGATTCAAGTATATCATTAGCTGGTATGCAAAATTAAGGTGCTTCACACCTATGGTGAGTGATGTAGGTTCATTTGAAAACTTTTATTGAACTATAACCTTAAATCTACGCATTAAACTATAATTAGTGGAAATTGAGCAACTCCAACAATGTATATGACTATTTTGCTTAGTTGATCTTGAATATGATTCTTGTTTTGATCCTTGCAAAAAGATTCAAGTGGGTTTTAGATTTTATTGATCAGGAGTAATATGATATTCTTAAATCCAATTAGCACATTCTTACTATCTAAATATTGCAAATGCCTCATTTTGATTAAATATGGTGTATTGTGTATAAGTTGTGAATTTGAATTTATGTGATGGATATGGATATATAGGGAATATGTAATATGAATTGAAACACAATGTTTCTCTAAAATACTAATCCATATATTTTAGGATTCGAATGTGAAATCACATATCTGTCATGTAATTTCCTTTTATTTTACTTAAAGTGAGTAAATAAACTTAATATCTATTATAACCCTAACTCGTCTAGGTAGGACTCATGAGCACTATGATTTTATCCTTAGGTCTGCACTGGGTAAATGACACAAAATTCCTTCTTATGCTCCCTAGAATATGAAAAGGAATGTGGCATTGTGATTCAAGACCGTGAAGGCTAGATCACCAGCATTTAGGAAATATTTTAAGATGAGATGCTAACCTAAATTCTCTATTGTTAAGTAAATGAAATGGATTGTATATGAAACACTATTATGGTAATTATGATCATGATTTAAAAGGGATTAGTAGGGATTTATTTGTTTAGTATCTTATACATGATGCCCCATCTTTGACATTTACATCATTAAACCTATTCCATGTATCTAGGATGAGGTCTACAAGATAGACATGCTTTATGCTCTTACCTAGCAAGTTTTTGGAAAATTTGAGGTAGACTAGACTAAGTTTCTTGTCATAGGGTGTGATTTAACCTTAAGAAGTATGTAGTGAGTCATTTACATGAGAGCATGGTGTGGAGATTTTACTTGATCAGGAACAGATCAAGTAATCTTAGGGAAAACCTAACAATAAATGTTGAAAAGATGAGATATGAGATTTGATTATCCATGTCTAGTTATTGTGGTTCTATTTATTATTTCATGTTCATTCTAAGTAATTTATATCTACCATAATTACCTGCATGATATTTTTGAAAATTTGATTTTATAAAAAAACACTTATTTTTGATCAATTTAAAAATGATTAGTTCAATGATACTTTTGTCTTCAACATGTTCCACTCACTCAATGTGCTAATAAGTGGTGGTTTTAAATTTTATAGATACTGATTCAATTTCATTTCACCCATGAGTTACTCATCTACAATGATATTTTCTTAATCATCTGAGGTGAAGAATTCTCTTCTTGTTGTAGATTATAAGTAGAGTGTGTCCCTATACTAGGGAGTTATGGGAGGGTGTGTGCACATGTAGTGATATGCTTTATCTTGATCTAGGGTATCTTATATGAAATATTAGTATAACTTTCTACTTCATGTTGTACTAGAGTTTGATATTGAACAATGCTTACATCGAGGATTGCTTGTATATGATCAAATAAAAATGAATACGAATAAGATTTCTTGTGGCAAATATGAAAATGGGGAAAGTTATTTGTATTTTTCATATAATTGAATGTTTTGATTCTAGGATTTATTTTCTAATGATAGGATTAATGTGGGTAGTTTGGATAACCTCATGGGGTTTCAGAGCTGGGGTCCCACAAATTGTGGTATCAAAGCCTAGGTTTTTGTTAGTTCTTATGTAAAGGCACATTAAATGAGCCTATGAGTCTTATTAGGTCCTTCATATTATCTAATGATATATGGCATATTCTCTTTTCTTTTGATCTTGGTTGGTAAAGGTGAAGAATAGGCAGAGAGTCACTGTGTGGCACCTTCATTAGGTGGTAGGGTTGAACTAGGGTAGGAAGAGACTTCTATTGGAGTAATGGACCAACATCATGTAGTGGCTACCTTATCTACCATGTATCCTCTGTATGCTATGGCACAATGACTAGTGTCAGTGATGGCTCATGCAGCAACAGAGGTAGCCCCTCCATTATCTCCAAGTGTTTTAGATCCACTACGTGATATTAGCATGTCTTATGAGATGCTGAGAAAGATGGGCATCTATGACTTCTATGGCACTATTGATCCTACATAAGCAGATGCTTGGCTATATGAAACTATAAACAATGTTTGAAATAGCTCATGTATCTGATGCAGAGAATGTGAACCATGCTACTTATCTTCTAAAAGGCAGTACAAATCATTGGTGGAGCATGGAAGAGACACAAATGGATGAGAAGAGTTTGACATGGGATGAATTTAGGAAGAGGTTTGAGTCCTGATATTATCCCATGACATATATAGGTGATAAGATCTGTTAGTTCAAGACTTTGAGGAAGAGACTGATGACAATATATGGATTTTTTTTCTATATTTGCTCAGTTTTTTATCAACTATGAGTCACAAATGAGGATAAGGTCAAGTGTTTTGAAAAAGGTTTGAACTATGATCTACATGACATGATAGCATAGAATTTGGGATAGAGTTTCATGTCTTTGTTGATGCAGTTAAGCATGTGGAGCATGTCATACAACAAATGTGAGAATTTGAGACCTGTCTGAGTGCAGGTAGTGAGTTGACCAGGCCAGAACTTAGTGCACAATTTAGGATGACCAAGCTACCTACTCATCCTTCTAAGAGACAAAACACTCCAACTAGTGCACCCTATACATTCCACATGACAGGGGTACTACTACATTTGTAGTTAGGGAACCAACACCACAAAGGACACATAGTACATGAACTGTGACAAGACCACATAGGATGAGATTTCACTCGACACCACCACAATGTACAACTTGTGGTAGGATCCATAGAGGTCCATGTTGGGGCCCTGATTTCAAAGGTTATTTTATATTTGGTCTAAAGGACATTGTATCAAGGATTGTCCACAGATAACTCAACAACAGTCAATGACTAGAGTACATAGACCAGAATACCATAGAGCTTAGGTAGAGGGTATGCATCATATGCACGTTTCAGCACCCAAGGAGCCACAAATATATCAAGGCATAGTACAAGGTTGAGGTAGGCAACTGACGATAACTTGTGCTTATGCTTTGATCCAGCAGGAGGGAATAGTTTCTCCACATGTTGTGACATGTCAAGTTTGTTTAGTTACATCCATTCTCATACCTATTACAATGTTGATTGACCCTACTGTTACACATTCTTTTGTGACTCAAGATGTCATAGCTAGAGGTCAGCTTTCTGGTTGAGGAGCTACCATATGATTTATTGTTAGAGATACCTACTATACAACCTACATATGTGGTAAAGATTAGTCCTACATGTTATCTAAGATTAAATGTGCAATGCATTCAAGTGTACTTATTACCACTTGAAGTAAACAACCTTTATATTATTCTAGGCATGAATTTCTTCGAGTAATGTCAGGTAAAGATTAGTCCTACATGTTATCTTACCTTAAATGTACAATGCATTCAAGTGTACTTATTACCACTTGAAGTACACAACCTTTATATTATTCTAGACATGAATTGCTTAGAATAATGTCAGGTGAAGCTAGATTGCTTTACCAAGGAAGCTATCTTTTCTAATGGAAGATTTTCTTCAATCTTTCAACAGGACAGGAAAGTACTACCTACATGTTTGATATCTACTATATCTATAGAGAAAATGATGAGGAAGGGATGTATAGATTATCTTACACATGTACGAATACTATAATTGGGAACCCTACCTTATCTGATGTACCCATAGTGAAAGTGTACACTAATGGTTTTCCTGATGAACTGCCAAGTTAATCTCCATTTAGAGAGATAATTTTGAGATCAATCCAACTCTAGGTACTCAACCTATTTCATAAGCACCATATCACATGGCTCTAGTTGAATAGAGAGATATAGAAGTAATCGCAAAAAATTTCGTGATAAGGGTTTCACTTGACCTAGCACATCACCATGGGTAGCACCGGTGATATTTGAAAAAATGGAACAACGTGTTTGTGCATCAATTATAGGAAAATTAACAAATTTCACTACCAAGAATAATATCATTTTCCTAGGATCGATGATCTTTCTGGCAACTAAGAGGGGAAACTATGTTTTTGAAGATTGATTTATGATCACGTTATCATCAGCTCAGGATCAAGGTTGAAGATGTTCCTAAGATAGCTTTCAGTACTAGATATGGATATTATGAGTTCTTGGTTATGTTATTTGGACTAACCAATGTGCCAACAACTTTTATGGACCTGATGAATAGAGTATTTTGTCAATAGCTTGATCAGTTCATTGTTGTTTTCATTCATGATATCTTGACATATTCTGCGACTAGAGAGCAACATGAAGAGCATTTATATTGGTTTTACACTTGCTGAGACAAAATAAGATATATGCCAAGTTTTGTAAATGCAAGTTCTAGTTATCTGAGGTGGCATTTCTAGACCATGTAATTTCTACTGAAGGGATTTGTGTAGATCCCAAGAAGGTGAAATCTATACTCCAATGGGAGTATCCAAGGACACCCACTGAAATGAGGAGTTTTCTCATCCTAGAAGTGTGAGAACTCGTTACACTAAATGAGATTACTCAAAACATAAAACACAATCAATCAATAATTAATCACATACCCAAAAATATGGGTTAATTAAAACCAATTTCAACGTCAGCACCTTCTTAAAAACATTTTCATAAGACCCCAACATCTTTCTTTTATCCATACTAGGCCAAGAATTTGATACAAATGTTCTATTGTCTTAGCTACAACATATACACATAGAAGAACAATATTCGTATATATCACACAAACAAGCATTAACATGCTAACAAAATCCCCATTCATTTAAAACACCATATACAAACTTTTCTTGTCCGAACCTGAGAGTACAGGGACAACTCTAGGACACACTGGACGTCTAATCAACTTTCTCAAAGATTCATCACTATAGCTCCTCTTTGCTGTCACATGTTTGTTTTCGTCACTTCTGATTACCTAAAAAAAGGTGGCGAACCATAAGGGTGAGACCCATGTCCCAACAAGAGATATAACCTCCAACAATGTTTATTGATTACAACATTTTCAAGTAATTAAATAGCTAAGTAGTTTATTCAGATATAACAAATAAGATCAACAATACTGATGATTAAAAAAATGCATAAAGGAGAAAATAATAACTATCATCATTAGCCAGACTATCATCCTTTATCTTGTTGACAATATAAGCAATTCAATAGCATATGCAACTCTAGCATCATGAGCAAGTCCAGTAACATAGCATAGCTAACAACATGAGCATGTCTAATTGGTTGAACATATCAACATTATAAGAAGAGCTAACAACATAAGCACAACTACATGGATAAGCATGATTAGCAGTATTTGCATCTCTAGTTACAAAGGCATGGCTAGCATTCTAAACATAACTAACAACATGAGATATCTAGCATCATGGTTATAATCAACAGTAGCAGTATAGTTATCAACATAATCATGGCTACTGTATGTATGCATCTAAAATCTTAAGCATAACCACAACATAAGTATATCTACTATCTCTTAATTGCACTAAGCATCATCTTTATGTAAAGAGAACAAACAAGGGTTATCATCCAATGTGAAATGTTGTGTATAACCCTAAACAAATATGTTACATGACTATATTACATCTTTTATTACGCCCTGGGGAATTTGAATCGTACCATTCAAAGTCTAACCAACCCCTACGAAGGGCTATTCGGTTCCGTACAAGATCTAGGAGTGTCGGTATCCTAAGATCTCTTCCCCTCAGTTAGTATGAGTAAAACGGCAGTGACATATCAGTCAAAGCTGCCACCACAATGACATATAGTCAAGCTGAAAACCACTAGTCCAACCTTGGTACAGGCCACGACACTAGAAACCAGGGTATTCACACCCAATCACTTAGGTACAACCACAGTTGTCCTCTAATCACATCATGTTATAATCACCGAGACACAACCGCAGTCGTTCTCAATCACATCAGATGTATGAGGCATGACCATAGCCAACCTCCACAATCTGCATTGTGGATGACAAGGATATATCCTCAACCTGCCACCCCCACATACTCAACAGTATGCACTTCGAGTTTCCCTTAGGAATACTCGTTTCACCATCCAGTAAGTTCTGACGTTGAAGATGGCTCTACAGCATAGGGCACTACATGATTAGAGTTGCACTTGATTAGTTATGCCAATTAGATGAATTATAGCTGCATCAAACAAGTGGACATATAAATCCTAATTCACTTCTAACAAGCATATAAATATAAAAACTTGAAAAGATATAAAGTGTATGAAACATAATTTCTCATCTCATCATCACATGGTACTATTCACTTGCCATTCATGAGACTACACTAGTCATCATATTATCACAAGATATAAATCCTTTTCAAAATATCACAGGGTATCAACCCTTATCAACATAAGAGGATTACACCTCATTCAAGGCTCAACCACGCCCAAAGGTCATTAAGACCATCATACTATATCGTGTAAGATCATCATTATCTTTCCATGCCTTATAACAAGGCTCGACAACATCATTTACATATAATACACCAGATCAGCACAATCTTGCATTAATGAGCTAGGAGATATTCATAAACAATCATAGTAGGGTTATATTAACATTAAGAACATTCCTTTATTACATCAACATGCAAGTAATCTAGATATGATTAACACTCATCATATTTACAATGCACATGTTCAGCATAAGAAAGTATCAACGATGTGGCTATGATAACCACCAATTAACACATTAAGGTTATGATCATGTTAAGGAGGTTATTACACCATCATTCAATAATATAAGAATATTAAACATGAATACTCATATTTATCTAATTGCATTAGAGTTAGGTTCAACATGATAAATTATATCAATGTTACTAACCAGCACTCATACCCAAACCCTGACTCACGACATCCCCATTGGATCATGGATGCATAAGGTGAAGCATCACCATCACATTTCATACTATTCTCCAGTATGAACCCACACATAAATCAAGGTATAACCATCATGTTATAGCATACTAGGGTTTCAACAATAAAAGAGTACTCCATGATTGTATTAGTCATTCAAGGACTATTCATACCCAATTACCATCATTTAGTTATATTAAAGCTAGGTATAACACGCTATACCTCATTAGGGTTACATATCAACAAAATATGGCTATCATACCTTCTATTAATATGATTGAATAGGTAAGACTACCTTATTAAGGGTAACCCTCCATTTGTTCCATCATCATTCAACCCATATCACTATACCACAACGTCACCCATAACCATTGGATGTTTAAAAGGTAAGACCATTGGTTGTTTACATAAGTAAACACCTTGGATAAATCACATATGAAGTCCTTTATTTGCACTCTAGAAAGAGTCACCATCTAACCCTAGACATCCCTTGATTAACAACACAAAACATTCCATTGAGAGTAGGGTAAAACCCACAATCGAATGTTCAGTTAAAACAAGCCATCCATTGTCAACAAGTAAGATCCTTAAGTTGATCATATAAAGGAAACCATCTAAATCACATTATTAGGACCAACATATTACATTATCCATCATTCCACTTTATTGGAGGAATAAAAATTAGATCTTGACCATTGGGTCAAGTTCATATGTTAAAACCATCAATTACAATATAAGGTTCGACCATTGCATCAATTGAGCCCAGAAACCATTGGTCTAAGGCTTAATTGATGATACAACTACAATTCTTAACTCAACATAGGTTGTAGAGACCTGATCCACAATCATTAGTGATCATGAAATCACCATAGGTTGTTAGATCAACACTATATTCATTAATCAACATCAAATATTAAGCTAATGTCAACATTGATTGATAGCATCAGTAATGTGTTTACTGGTTGATCATTATACTTCTAATTGATCCAAAACCTGACCTAAGGGGGTGACCATAGGTTGTTACCATAATTTGACACCATTGATCACGACCATGAGTTGTTATGAGGACAACACCATAGGGTTGTTGCAATGGTACCATCATCGGGTCATGGTTTATAGAAGAAATCAGCTTTAAACCCTAAAATTGAGCATTGTTTGATAGGTGCTTAGCACCATAGGTTGTCAAAACAACCTGATAAAAGTCATATTGTACCTTAGGAATAACATACACATGATCACATGTTCATATATAACTGAAATAAGAATAGGGAACATCATAAAAATAGAAATCCAAGTCAAGCATAGCTTTTTAGTGCATGAATCATCATTTTCAAGCAAGAACATGATCTAGAAAGCTTATGGTAAGCAATAAACGTGGAGAAAGTTATAAAACTTGCCTCTTATGAGAATATGAAACCCCACACAAGAAATCTCTAGCAGGTAGGGTAGAAAATCCAAGAATAAGATATGAATGCATCCATCTAGCACCTTTCTTCATCAAATGAGCAAACCCTAAGCATAAGGAGCAAGAAAGGTAGGGTTTTAGGGCTTTAGAGAAAATTCTACCATGGAACAGTAAGGTTACGACCTGGAGAAAGCTAGGAGGAAGTATAAAAAAGAAATATACAGAGGAAAGAAGGAAATTCTTACACTTTTAGGTCAAGATCACTAGAAGGAAGCTTTTTCAACCCTAAAATGATGTCAATTTCAACCTTAGAGCCTTTCTCCAAGAAGATCCCCACTTTCTTCTTCCTTGGGCAGAAAAATTCGCAGCTGAACAGAGGGAGAACGAGGTTGGGAGAAGGAGAGAGGTGGTGGAGAGGAAATGGCTCATTTTGGTGCTTGTGGATAAGTATATGACATTTTAATATAAAGAAAAAGAAAAAGTTGAAATTCTAGTATATATCCAAGTGTCCATGGCTTTAAATTATTAAGAATATATAAGCACACACACAAGCAGATATCCCACCATCCTTCTAGACCTTATTAGTTTTCCTTTGTCGAAATTCTAAGCCAATCACATAATTCCTTAGTTGATAGCTACTAAAGGTAGCTCATCCATGAAGGGGAAAACCCTAAAATACCCTTGATGAAAACACCTTCAAACCATGGATCAAATAGGAGACCCATGGCTCAAAAATATAAATAATGATAATATAACATGTAAGTAACATAATTTATGTGACAAATTGCAAAGAAAACCCCTCAATTGGGTAAATTGCAGAAAAGTCCAAAATGTACAGAAAATTGCATAACTTGTTCAAACAGTGTCCAAATTGGACCAAATTTGAAACATAAGCTTGTCTTATGATTTGAAAGAATATCACAAGGTTATATTATGGTTATAAGCATTCAATTATGATAATTAAGCTTATTCAACTCATTAAGAAAGTTTACAGGCCTTACAACTATAAACCCCTAATAGGGATTTCGCCCTCAAAATCCAAGGTAAACAAAGATCGATACTTCCTTTGCACATCATCCTATTACCTTCACATGGTTACTTGCATATCATCATTGTTGGATAAATTGGACATTATGATAAATCCCTTTGTTTCGATGATGACAAACATTTCATTCTTAATGTTCTAACGAGCTACTTGAGTGTGCAGGAACAAGGTGGATGACAAAGCAACTAGGGAAAATCCACGAGCTTACATATTTATTTTCATGCAATGTAATCACTATTGTAAAAACTTGTACAGATATATAATGTACAAGTACCTAGATTGCATGTAAATCAAGCGTTAGATCTTCCCTAGCTAAACACCTCACTTAGACAAGCCATCCCCTTCCAATAGGATCACAATATGCACACTCACACATATACTTAGTGCCTTAATTGAGAGGTTGAAATAGAGTCAATCTCGGTCGACAAACTCCATCGACCGAGACACTCTCGGTCGACAAACTTCTCGACCGAGATTGACTCAAGTAGCCGTTAGACACAGCTGACAAGGTAGTTAGCAGTTGCAAATGAACGTTGATCCAGAGAGCCTGTCGGTCGACAAAACTTCGACCGAGTAGGTGTCTCGGTCGACAATTTGTCGACCGAGATGGTCTCTAACAGCAACTGCAGAATAAATTAATTAGCCGTTGTTAAAGCAACAACTTTGTACCTAAGGGCTAGTTAAGCACTTAGAACCCCCTAGAAGTTGTCTAGAACGTCCTTAAGCATAAATAGGCCATTCCTATAAATAGGACATGCCTTAGGACACCAAGAACACACCTAAGCTACAATTGTGCTATACTTGAGATTGAATACACATTGGCAATACTGTTTTGAAGCAATAGATCAATTCCTACATTTGCTACTCATTCCTATTGCTTCCATTTCGTGTCCTATAGGCTAGTATCTCCTATCCACTACAATTACATTGCCATACACTTTGGTTAGGAGATCTACACGCTTGATATAGGCAAATCAAGCCTTGTGCTTAAAAGGATAAGTTGTAATTTCTGTTTTCTTTCTTGTTCCTTTTATCCTTTGTACTATCCTTGCTACTCCTAGGGTTGGAGGCTGCGGATCGGAGAGGGTTGACTTCTCAGGTGGAGAAGGGGACTTCAAGCTACTTCAAGAAGGCTATTGCACGGGAAGCTACTTCAGAAGGCTGGTGCAACGGGAGTTGGTGCACCTACTTCAAGGGAAGGCTGCTTCAAGGTTGGGCGATTACTTCTAGGTGAAGGCTGCTTGAAGGGTTTAGGGAAAAGAAATTGTATTTTATGTAAAGTCCTTGTGAGGTAATAAAATAAATTTCTTTTCAAATCCCGGTTGGGTAAGCAACCGGGTAGTGGACTGACGGATATAGTATTTGCTATAGTTGGAACCACTCTAAACCCTGTGTCTCCTTGTCCAATATCTTCATTGTGGTTGTTTGAGTTTAAATTATTATTAAAATCTTTATAAAACTCTATTCACCCCCCCTCTAGTAGTTTTCAATTGGTATCAGAGCGAGGCTTCAAGGAACCCTAACAAGGTCTTGAAGAAATGGGTGACGGAGTGCTCAACAACCTCAACATTGAAGGGACACTTGTTGCTAGGCCTCCACCGTTCGATGGAACAAACTACCAATATTGGAAGAGAAGGATGCAATTCTACTTCCAAGGCATCAACTGGGATTTATGGAGAATGGTGTCTACTCCATATGTGCTTCCTCAAAATGAATTTGCGGAATGGGATGCAAATACGGTAAAACTAGCCCAAATGAATGCAAAAGCTGTAAGTATTTTATATTGTTCTATTTCGGTAGGAGAATTTAATAGAATATCTAATTGTGATACAGCTTATGATATCTGGCATAGACTGTCCATAACCTATGAGGGTACAGTCCAAGTAAAAAATTCCAAAGTTAGCTTGCTTAAAATGAAGTTTGAACATTTTCGTATGGATCCTAATGAATCTATTAGTGAAATGTTTTCAAAATTCTCTACTATTGTGAATGGTTTAAGTGCCCTAGGAAAACCTGTCCTTGAGGAAGATCAGGTATCAAAAATCTTTCGATCACTTCCTCCAAAATACAAGCCGAAGGTGACAGCCATTGAAGAAGAAAACGACCTCACTCGACTCAAAATGGAGCAACTCATCGGCAATTTAGAAGCTCATGAGGCAGATCTAGAAGAGGAAGAAAGGACAGAACATGAACGCCAACATGGGAAAAAGAAGGATATTGCATTCAAAGCATCAACTAAAGACAATCATGACACAAGTGAAGATGATAGTGAAGAAGAAACTCTCATTGTAAATGGTAAGCAATATAAAAGTTTTAAAACTAATAAAACTTCTAGTGTTTCTTCTTCCAGGTGCTTTGAATGTGGCAAGAAAGGACATATGAAAGGTGAATTTCCAAAACTCAAGAAAGGGAAGAAATCATCTCACAAAAAGAAAGAAAAAGCATATCGAGCTGCATGGGATGATTCAAGTGATGATAGTGATGATGGAGAAGAAGAAGTAGAATGCCTCATTGCTACAACAAATGAAGATGAAGAAGAGGTAAGTCTCTATGATCTTTCAAAAGAAGATTTAATTGCTAGTCTTCAAGATACTCATGAGAAATATATTGAGTGCAAGAAGAAACTTAAGAAATCAAATAAAGATTTAAATGCTAAACTTCTTGCTCTTGTATCTGAAAATGAAAAACTCAAAAAGGAAAATGAAGATTATGATCTTAAATTAAAATCGGTAGAAGCTAATTGCAATCTTCTTTCCTTAGAAAAGTTAAACTTGCAAACTCAAGTGAATGATCTTCAGAAACAACCTGTTCTATGTTCACATTTAGATTATGATAAGGTTGTTGAAGAAAGAAACTCTCTAGTATCTGATTTAGATCAAGCAAAGAAAGATATTGCTAAGTTACAAAGAAATGTAAATGAGTTAAGAGGAAATGACATGCTTAAGAACATTCTAAAACTTTCCTCTAGTTATAATGGAAGAAGAGGATTAGGATATGATCCAAGGAGAATTAAACCTAAAAGAGTCCAAGCATCCAAGACTAAGATTATGTTTGTACCTAGGAACACAATTCCTAGAAATGAAGTTGACTCTATCAGCTGTCATTATTGCATGCGTCTTGGACATTATTCATTTTCATGCCCATTTAAGAAAAAGAAAGATGAGTTAGCTTGGATTCCTAAAACTTAGTAGCTTAAAAATGAAAAGTTGAGATTTGACCTAAACTAATTCTTGATATCATAATGTCTTATCTCAACACAATTGAGCTCTAATTTGCATAATTTCTTTCTGCTTGAAATAGATTTCTGAACATTTTTCAGAAACTTGGTTGGTCGAAAATTTGTCGACCGAGTGAACCTCGGTCGAGAAATTATCGACCGAGCATGTCACTATTTTTCAGAATGCTGTAAAATTGCTGAATTCTTTTGAAATTGATCAAAATTGTTGTCTATTTGTGGTTAATGATTGTACAATAAAGTATAAATTATGGAAATCATTCTTGAAAGATTATGTGAAATCAATTTGGTCAAAAATCACAAATTATGCTTAGTTTAAGAAAATTTCTGTTTTATCATTACATGCTTTTATTGTTCTATCATTACATAGGCAAGCAAAAGAGTTTATTGGTGATATATCTCTTAGAAATGCTTGCAAAGAATACAATGTTTTCAATTGATATCTTTAAAAGATTTGAAATGTTCATTGTGCTTTCATATTGAGTATCACTTAACATGCTTCAAAATTGATAACTAATATCAACTCTTAACTGGAAATCTACAATTTCTGCCTCTTGGTTGAAATAAAATTTAGCCAAGGGGCGCTATGGTCGTAGTCAAGGGCGACCTAAAATAAGCTTTGACAAAATGCTTATTTGGACATCACTTTATTAAAACTTAATCTTAGTATACTTTTGATAAAGGTCAAAATCAAAATAAAATTTGTGACCTTAGAAGCTTTAAATTGCTTTAAATTGTAAGATTAAGGGGGAGCCTATAAAATCAAATTCAATTAAGAAGCTTACAAATTCGATCATTTGGAGCTTGTTACAATCTTAGTATTTTTAATCTTTCTTATGAAGAAATCTAGGAATAAATCTTGTACTTAAAGGAACTCTCTAAACAAATCAGGGCTTAACATCCCTTGCATTTGGTTAGAGACATCTTCATATATTCTAAGCTTAAAGGACTCTCATTTCATTATTTTTTTGGGGGCTTAACATCCCTTGCAAAATGGATGAGAAATCAATATGTATTATGAGCTTAAGGGGATCTCATATCATTTTCAGGGCTTAACATCCCTTGTAAAATGGGTGAGAAATCAATATACACATGCCATGCACCTAACATGATCTCATATCATTTCAAGGCTTAACATCCTTTGCAAATGATTGAGAAATAAATTGTGGCTAAATTAGACAAAAATAATATAAAATTAAGGGGGAGAAGAAAAATAAAATTGGATATCTTTTTGAAGTGACAAAGGGGGAGAAAGAATATAAAATCTAAAATATAAATGAGTTTCATCTTGATGGCCAGCACTCACTTGCAATACAAGAATGGCTACAAAAGGTAATTTTCAGGTATGAAACTCACATGCTTTATATTTCCTTATTTCATATTTAGGAAATGTTTGTCATCTTCAAAAAGGGGGAGATTGTTGGATAAATTGGACATTATGATAAATCCCTTTGTTTCGATGATGACAAACATTTCATTCTTAATGTTCTAACGAGCTACTTGAGTGTGCAGGAACAAGGTGGATGACAAAGCAACTAGGGAAAATCCACGAGCTTACATATTTATTTTCATTTAATGTAATCACTATTGTAAAAACTTGTACAGATATATAATGTACAAGTACCTAGATTGCATGTAAATCAAGCGTTAGATCTTCCCTAGCTAAACACCTCACTTAGACAAGTCATCCCCTTCCAATAGGATCACAATATGCACACTCACACATATACTTAGTGCCTTAATTGAGAGATTGAAACAGAGTCAATCTCGGTCGACAAACTCCATCGACCGAGACACTCTCGGTCGACAAACTTCTCGACCGAGATTGACTCAAGTAGCCGTTAGACACAGCTGACAAGGTAGTTAGCAGTTGCAAATGAACGTTGATCCAGAGAGCCTGTCGGTCGACAAAACTTCGACCGAGTAGGTGTCTCGGTCGACAATTTGTCGACCGAGATGGTCTCTGACAGCAACTGCAGAATAAATTAATTAGCCGTTGTTAAAGCAACAACTTTGTACCTAACGGCTAGTTAAGCACTTAGAACCCCCTAGAAGTTGTCTAGAACGTCCTTAAGCATACATAGGCCATTCCTATAAATAGGACATGCCTTAGGACACCAAGAACACACCTAAGCTACAATTGTGCTATACTTGAGCTTGAATACACATTGGCAATACTGTTTTGAAGCAATAGATCAATTCCTACATTTGCTACTCATTCCTATTGCTTCCATTTCGTGTCCTATAGGCTAGTATCTCCTATCCACTACAATCACATTGCCATACACTTTGGTTAGGAGATCTACACGCTTGATATAGGCAAATCAAGCCTTGTGCTTAAAAGGATAAGTTGTAATTTCTGTTTTCTTTCTTGTTCCTTTTATCCTTTGTACTCTCCTTGCTACTCCTAGGGTTGGAGGCTGCGGATCGGAGAGGGTTGACTTCTCAGGTGGAGAAGGGGACTTCAAGCTACTTCAAGAAGGCTATCGCACGGGAAGCTACTTCAGAAGGCTGGTGCAACGGGAGTTGGTGAACCTACTTCAAGGGAAGGCTGCTTCAAGGTAGGGCGATTACTTCTAGGTGAAGGCTGCTTGAAGGGTTTAGGGAAAAGAAATTGTATTTTATGTAAAGTCCTTGCGAGGTAATAAAATAAATTTCTTTTCAAATCCCGGTTGGGTAAGCAACCGGGTAGTGGACTGACGGCTATAGTATTTTCTATAGCTGGAACCACTCTAAACCCTGTGTCTCCTTGTCCAATATCTTCATTGTGGTTGTTTGAGTTTAAATTATTATGAAAATCTTTATAAAACTCTATTCACCCCCCCTCTAGTAGTTTTCAATCATGATGTCACATCATTCATACATATCTCATCTTGGGTCAACAGAAAAACCCCCACATAAGAAGCCATACCATGATCCCATAAAGAAATTTAATCAACCACATCTCACTCTTATTCAACTTATCTCATAGCTATTGCTGCTTGAAAAACTATAAGGTTTTTTTAAAAGAAATTTTAATCATATTTGAAATTCTTTAACATGTCATCATTCAAATATTGCTACAACTTGTAAGACATTACTTAAACACTCTGTTCCCACTATTCATATATTCTATTAGTACATTGGTTAGTCTAAAGGACATAACTCTAAACTCATCATGGTCATGTGGATTATGTCATCCAATCTAAATCTTATGCATTGATATTTGATCTTAGTTTTATCTTAAAGGAACGCAATATCACATATCTATTGACCAACAACCATCTATCCTTGACAGTGGTCTTGCCCAGCTATCATTAAACCATACACAACATTATGGAATCACTTTTTTTTCTTCCAAACAACATTTAAAGGGTCATCATCAACTCTCTCTCTCTCTCTAGGAGAGAGTAATACTTGTAATGTTCATTTAATAAACATCTCCAACCTTCACATATTTCTCATATTATTGATACATCTTGGATAGTAGGATTCATTACCTTAGTATCCACCTCATGCGCTATAAGGAACTCACATCCTTATCTCATCTACTTTTACCAACATAACAAATATCAAGACATATAAGAGGAGTCTTCCTAATTATTGGAAATCTCAAAAGCAAAATCATCACAAACTTTATGATCTTAGAACCATAGTCCAAACAACCTTATGATATAATAAGCTATCTACCCTCATGTTTACAATTAATCCACACATACCAAGTGGCAATGATTCACTTGAAATATGTGCGCTAGAAAGGAAAGACACAAAGTGAAACACACTTCCCACATCACATCAACATTGTTTAGGGGTCACTAGAAAAAAGGTAACCAATTCTATTTTCATTATGCATGTTACAACGTCTTATGTATCATTTTACCTTTTTCATTTCGGGTTCCTTGCCATTAGCATAGGAATCATCATGATTAACATATCTCATTACTTCTTCCTTGATGACTATTTATCACACTTGGGTATGTTTTCTTATTTTATTATGTTTTCCAACCATTTATCAACAAGTAAATCATCATATTCCACATTTTCTTCATTAAATCAGGATCATCTCCCTTAATTTATTTTACATGCCATGCTGATTTTTCATTAACACTTTCTTACACACATAGGTTGGTCTGAGATTAACTGAGGTTCCACTATATGACATGTATACACATGGAACATATCTTTTCTATATAGATTGTGGCTGAGGCCACTGGTCAGATATGTAAATACCTGATATGGTAAGTGTTGTTATACATGTAGTTGGACTTATAAGTTATTATCCCTGAACTAGTTGGTGATGTTTAATTTGGTTTTATTTTACCCTCTTTTCTGGACATGTGATTAATTACCAATTCATCACATGATTTGTTTTGAGTAATCTCATTTAGTGTGGTGGTGTGACACATTTTGGTTGGTATCAGAGCTTTAGGTTCACTAACTATACAAGGACATAGAACTTAGGTTTGTGTATGTTCTTACATAATCCAACATATCTAATCATAGCTTATACTTATGCAGATATATTTAGAGAATGTGAAGAGCATGTAGAGAGTATCTACATCACACTAGGAGGTGGCAGTAGGAGGCCGAACATGATGGTAGAGTGCCTATCATAGGGTCAAAACAGCCCATGGTGCCTCAGTTTGACCCTCCAACCATGGCCAATCCAACATTCTAGTCCATATTTAGACAACTCATGGAGACGATTACACACTTAGTGGATAGGGTTCCTACCCCTCAACCTAGGGCAACCATCCCTAAAGCATGATCTCAAGGTATGGGGAAGACGTTTGAGAGGTTGAAGCATGTTGGGCTACCAAATACGCAGGGACAACAGACCTGACAAATGACGACATGTGATTAATTGAGTTTGATAAGGATTTTCAGATCATGAACATCACATAAGTGGATAAGGTGAAACATGTTTTTAACTATTGAAGGGTAGTTTTGGCCATTGGTGGGCCATAGAAAAGGAGAAGAGACATGGATTTGTTGTGAGTTGGGTAGAGTTCGAGTGGAATTTCATGAGCCTCTACTTCCCAAAGACGTATCTAAACAAGATGATAGCTTAGTTTGAGAAGTTTCACCAAGGTTTGATGTCCATCACTGAGTATGAGGCAAGGTTTATGGAGCTTTTGAGGTTCTTTCCTCATATGGTAGCAATAGAGAAAGAGAGGATCTAAAGATTTGAGATGGGATTAAGCATGGAGTTGTCTATGACACCATCTACTTTGGAGAATAGAGAAATGTTCTCTACCTTTGTGGAGTCTGTGAGGAGGATTGAGAGATCTTCTCTCGAGAAGCGTGAAGCCAACACTAAGAAGAGTCCAACTCAATTTCAAGGATAGTTATCTAGTGGCTTCAAAAAGCTAAGGTTTTCATCATCGTAGTCATAGTAGAGAACAAATTTTTTAGTCGAGATCAATAGTACTATCACAATGGTCCCCAAGTAAGGGTAGAGGTTATAGATTTCTTCCAGAAGGAGCATGTAGTGAAACATCAATATCAATGAAAGGGCCATCCAGGCCACAATATCATTTGGAACCTACCACAAGTGTGGACAAGTAGGGCATGTGAGGTGGTCTTGCCCTATGAAGGATGAGGAAGAGACACAAAAGTCAAGGTAGAGTCAATGAGGTTCACACTAGAACCAATATACCAGTGGTGGTGGTGGTAGAGGACATAGACAAGCATCACATGCAGGGTCATTTGGACCAGCTGGTTGAGGACATGGAAAACAATAGATGGCAGCCAGATTCTATGCCATGAGTCAGCCAGAAGGACTAGTCAATCCATGGGTCATGATAGGTCAGAAGAAACTTTTTCATTCAGACTTATCTGCTTCTTCTTTCGTATCTATTTTGGTTGATCCGAGTGTAACACACTCATTTATCACCAGAGAGGTGATAAGTAGTTGTTATTTTCCTATTTGTAGTAGATTTGATAGTCTCTTTCTAGAAACACCTTTAGTTGGTTCTGCTGAGTTGCAGGAGGTGTGTCCATCTTGCATTCTTTCTTTCTTAGGATGCAACATCCAAGTGGATCTTATGCCACTTGACATGAATGGATTCAATATGATCCTAGGGATGGATACCTTGGATAAGTACAAGGTGGTGTTCGACTATAGTTCCAAGGTGGTGATGTTCTAGGATGGAGATGTCCAAGGAGATAGGAAGATTCTTCCTCCATGTTTGGTGTCAGCTGTGTTTGAAGAGAAGCTGATGAGACAAGGGTGTGAATCTTTTTTGCACATGTTGTGGATACCAAGGTAAGGAGTCCTAGTATATAGGAAGTACCATTAGTGTGAAAGTTTGAGGATGTCTTTCCAGAGGAGTTTCCTAATTCTCCACCTCTTAGAGAGATTGATTTTGAGACCAATCTGGTTCCTTGAACACTACCCATAGCACAATCACCTTATAAGATGGCACCGACAGAGATGCAGGAGTTAAAGAAATAGATGTAGGAGTTGCTAGAGAATGGTTTCATCAAAACTAGTACTTCCCCTTGGGTTGATCCCATGTTGTTTGTAAAGAAGAAGGATGGGTCCATGAGGCTTTGCATAGATTACCTTCAGTTGAATAAAATCACAATGAAGAACAAGTATTTGTTTCTGAGCATTGAAGTTCTGTATGACCAGTTGGAGGTGCTAGAATATTTTTTAAGATAGACTTGAGGTAAGGATACCACCAGTTAAGGATCAAGATATATGACATACCTAAGACTATTTGTAGGACAAGGTATGGTCATTACGAGTTCGTGCTTATGTCGTTTGGTCTAACCAATGCACCAACAACTTTCATGGATCTGATGAATAGGGTGTTCAGACCCTATCTAGATCAGCTTGTGGTGGTGTCCATACATGATATCTTGATATACTCCAGGGACAGTAAGCAGCATGAACATCATCTTGTCCAGGCATTATCGTTGTTGAGGCAACACTGGCTATATGCCAAGTTCAGCAAGTGTGAGTTATGGTCGTCTGAGTTATCTTTTCTGAGTCATGTCATATCTACTAGAGGTGTTTGTGTAGACCCTAAGAAGGTAGAGTCTGTGTTGGAGTGGGAACAACCCAAGACACCGACTGAATTCTAAAGCTTCCTAGTTTTGGTTGGTTAATATAGGAGATTCATTAATAATTTCAATGTTGTGGTGTTACCCCTAACCAATTTTAATAGGAAGGTTGTTCCTTTTGTCTGAGGTGACAAGTGTCAGTGTTCTTTGTAGATGATGAAGGAGAAGTTGATCAGTGCTCTAGTGTTAGTGCCGCCAGAGCACAGTAAAGGCTACATTGTCTTTTGTGATGCTTCAAAGAACGGTTTGGGATGTGTACTGATGTTGGGCAGTAACATGATTTCTTTTGCTTTGTGACAACTTAAGAAACATGAGAAGAACTATATGACACACGACCTAGAGCTAGTAGTTGTGGTTCATGCCCTAAAGATTTGGATACACTATCTATATGAGGATAAGTGTCAGATCTTGTATGCTTTCCCTCCCCCTGCTAGGTCCTTCGGGTTGGTTCCTGTATCCTGCCCTTCCCTTAGTCTTTCTTAGTTTGGAGTTTTCCTTTGTTGGATCCCTTTTATGTCTCCCTGCTTGGAGACTTGGGTTCTATTTTGTTTCTCCCCTAGGGGCACAATCTGTACCCAAAGTTTTTTGTTTTATTAGTAACAGGATTTTGGGCGACCAAAAAAAAAGTGTCAGATCTTCACCGACCACAACAACCTTTAGTATATCTTCTTGAAGTAGGAGTTGAACATGAGATAGAGAAGATGGATGGAGTTGATCAAGGACTATGACTAAATGATAGACCACCATCCAGGTAAGGCCAATGTAGTGGTGTATGCACTGAGTAGGAAGTCATCTTTGCCATCATCTACAGACAAGGCACAATTACATTTTGTGGCGTGTCACAAGCGGGATATGATGATATCGCTATGTTAGATGAATATATAGTTGGATGTATCTTTGTTGGTAGGGTTGTTAGTATAGTTGCAGGTTAAGATTACATTGATATAGATGATCAAAGATGCACAACAAAGGGATACTTTGATACAAAATATCCGATCAGAGTTTGGCTGCAGAAAGCATGATGGCTTTTATGAGTCAGATGATGGGACAATTTTCTTTCATAATAGGATAGTGGTTCCAGATGTTAATGGCCTGAGAAAGATTGTACTTGCAGAAGCTCATTCCTCAATGTACATGATGCATCTAGGTAGTATAAAGATGTACCACAATCTGAAGGATTTGTACTGCTAGCCAAGCTTAAAGCATGATGTGGTAGAGTTTGTTGCTAAGTGTCCAGTTTGTCATTAGGTCAAGGCAGAGCACCAAAATTCCATAAGGACATTTCAACCTTTGACGATATCACAGTGGAAATGGAATCATATAACCATGGAATTTATGGTTGATCTTCCTATTACAACCAAAGGTCATGACTCCATTTGGGTGATAGTTGACAGGTTGACCAAGTCAGGTTACTTCCTTCCAATCAAGATGACTTATACAATGGAGAAAGTGGCACAGATCTACATGGATGTGATAGTCCGTCTACATGGGATATTATTTACCATAGTATGTAAAAGAGGTCCACAATTTATGAGTCAATTTTAGGAACATCTGCATACAGATTTGGGGACACATCTTATGTTTAGTATGTGTTCCACCCACAAATAGATGGTCAATCAGAGAGGACAATTTAGACTTTAGAGGATCTTTTGAGGGTGTGTGTTCTATAGTTTCTTGGTTTTTGGGATGTGCATTTAAGTTTGATTGATTTTTCCTATAACAATAATTATCAGATAAGTATAGACATGGCACCGTATGAGGTGTTGTACAAGAGACATTGTTGGTCTCCTCTATGTTGGTATGAGGAAGGTGAGTATTAGCTTTTAGCTCATGAGTTAGTAAAGTAGACGATAGATAAGATCAATGTGAAACAACAAAAGTAGAAGGTATCTTAGGATAGACATAACTCATATGTCAATAATCATTGCAGACCATTGGAGTTCCAAGTTAGAGACTGTGTGCTATCTTTAGGTTTCCCCTTAGAAGGGTGTCCTGAGGTTTGGTAAGAATGGTACGTTGGCTCCTAGGTTCATGGGACCATACCCTATTTTTGCATGTGTTGGGAAGGTGACATACAAGTTAAAGTTAGCACTAGAGTTACATAGGTTTCACAAAGTATTTCATGTCTCCATGCTGAGGAAGTGTCATCCAGATACTGAGCATACTTTATATTAAGTGGAGGTTGAGTTGGAGGAAGATGTGTCTTATGTTGAGGGTCTGGTGTTGATCTTGGATAGATGTGTGTAAAAGCTAAGGAACAAGGATATAGCCTTTGTAAAGGTTTTGTGGCATCACCATAGTGTGGAAGAAGCCACTTGGAAGTCAGAGTATGATATGCATAGGATGTACTCGTCTTTGTTTGTGTAGGATTTTGGTGGAGGAATCCTTGATAGGGGTTTATGATGGTAAGATCCCTAACCTTGATTTGTGGTTGAACTTGCTTGATTATAATTAGATGCTTAAAATCTTAATCAAACCCTAATATGTTCTTTGATATCACGTGAAAAACCTAATTTCATTATTTGAGAAAGTTATGCATTTATATGATTGTTTTAAGCTTTTATGCAATTTACCCATTTCTAGAATTTTCTTGTAATTTGTTACATTCTTGTTGTGCCTCACATGTTTTCACATCATGTTTGATATATTTGTACCTTGGGTCACCTTGTTTCACCTTTGGTTTAGTGGTTACATCTAATCTAGGGTTGAGGTTAGGGTTTCCTCACCTAGATGCCCTAACTTGATGGTTTACCCCTTTAGATGGTTAGGACCTGATGGTTCGCCTTGAGGTGTTGGGATCTAATGGTGTTCTCTTACTATCTCAAGGTCTATGATTTTCTTTAAGGCACCACATTGGTCGATGGTTCTCCAAGTGAGGTACACAACCAATGGAGACCTAGGGTTTTGCTTTGGTGGCCATGTAAAGGCATGACCCGATGGGTCACCTAGTGTTGGAGGTCGAAGGCTTCTCTGTGGTTGACATCTGATGGACCCCCTGGAGTTGAGATTCCATGGTTAACCTAGTTTTTCATGGACAAGACACTTTGACCTTGGACACATGGCATGCATGGCTTCACACCTCTTCCTTCCTTTCTCTTTCACCCCAACCTTTATATGCATCCCTCCTTCCATTCAAACAAACACTTTAGACACCTCATCTACTTTCTTTCTTCTTGAAGCTTGTCCCTATTTCTTGGTGGATAAGAAGGAGATCAAGGAAGAATAATCTTGTCCGATCTTGCTTGCATGTGCACCTAGGGTTTGGATCTACCCTCCTTTCAAGCTTATGGAGCTTCCTTAGTTTGTTCTTGACCTAAAAATGTAAGATTTTCCTCTTTCCTTCACTTTTCTTGCTTCCCTACCTTCTCTCTCTTCTTTCTTGGTCAGATCCATAGTGTTTCTTGGTAAAGCATGTGCTATAGGTTGAAGAAGGCCTTTCTTCTTGCTTCTTTAACCTAGGGTTTTCTTGTTCTTGGAGAAAAGAAGCTTGCTTGGATGAGTGGAGTGCTCAAGATAGGGTTTTCTTCTCTCTCTTTCTTTGAGTTACCTTTCTTCTTGGACCTTCTCTATCATTTTTTAGGCGAGTTATACAACTTTCTCCACGTTTATTTCTTACTCTTAACTTGCATGTATAAGATCTTGCTCTAAAATGTAGTACTAAGTAGAAAGATGTTATATTTTCCTAGGGTTTGTGCTTATGTGCTATCCTTGTGCACGTTTCTTCCTTGGAAATGAGAACTCTAGACCTTGAATGTATGTATATATCTATGGTTTTTGTTCCCTAAAATGATGACTCTTCCTTAGGGTTTTGAACTGATTTTCTCTCTTGTGTTGGGACTTGATGGTTTGGATTTTGTGTCAACAAATGGTTTGGGTTTATTTGCTTCTTCTCTTGTTCTTGAAATCGATGGTTGTGATGCCCCTTACAACTAATGGTCTTACTGATCTTTTCATGTGGTTAGCATGATGGTTTTCCTCCCTCTACTAAATGATGATTTTACATGGTGCATTAGATCTTTTTTTACCTACTATTGACAACCAATGGTTTCACTAGGTCATGACTCAATGGTTTCACTAGATCTATGACTCTATGGTTCACAACCAATGGTTCCACTAGGTCATGATTGATGGTTCCTCTTCTTGCCAACATTTGATGGCTTCACTTGTTTCAACAAAAAGTGGCATCACTAGTTCCATGAAATGATGGTTTTCATAGTGTCAACATCCAATGGTGGATCTGATCTCCACAACTAATGGTCACTCTAATGTTCACTAAGATGATGCTTCTAGTGTTGACATCTGATGTCTATTCTAGATTATGATTAGATGACTTTCATGTGTGTATGATTCACATGTTTTGCTTGTATGTAATTTGATGCTCTTGTCTCTACTACATCTAATGGTTTTGTTGGAGTTTCACGATTCAATGATAGTGCTTTGTCTTGAGTGCATCCATGATCTGATGGAGGTTCTAATGTTATCTTATGTTCTTTTGCTTAATTAACTGTATGAACTGATGGTTAGTTTTGAATGTTGATTTGTGACATCAAACTCAATCTACTTGGTTGAACCTACCCTAATGCAACTAAATGATGATTTTTAATCATACTTAGCTTCCTTATGTTGATATGTTGAAGGAATTCTCTCTTAATGTTATGACAACTATACTATATTACCCTATGAACATCATAACTCATTGATGCATGTTATGTTGAACCTCTGTATTACAAGTATGGAGATGGTTTTTTGAACCTTTTATAAGGTGTTGAAAGATAATGATGTTCCTTTAAGAGATTATGTGATGGTCTTAATGACCTTTGGGCATGTTTTAAGCCCTAATCAGAGTGATCCTCTTCATGTACGACAAGGATTGGTATCATTTGATGATGTGATAAGAATTTTATCTCATACATTTTATATCTTTTGGAGTTGTAACATACCAATGTTTCTATAAAACTCTTTTAAGGTTTGTATGTAACTTGATTGATGCAGTTAAATATACTTAATTGTAATTAACTAATCAAGTGAAACCCTAATCATGTAGTGCCTTGTGTTGTAGAACCATTCTAGTGTCAGGACTTGTTGGATGTTAAAACAGGCATTCTAGAAGGGAAGTCCAGAGTCATATACTAATGAGTATATGCGGGTGCAAGATATTGTTTGTCCTTGTCATCTTGATCTTTAGGTTACCAAGGATGGCTACGATCATGCCTAGGATTGAGAGTGGTTGACATTGTGTCTTGGTTGTTTGTATGTGTGATGTGATTGAGGATAATTGCAATTGTACCTCAGATGATAGGGTTTTGTATACCCCGATTACTAGTGTTGTGATCTATATACCAAGGGTGGACTAGGCTATTTTGTAGATTGACTATGTATGTCCTTGTAGTATACTTGTATTGATCGAGGGTAGAAGAGATCTAAGGATTCTGACTCTCCTAGATCTTGTACAAAACTGAATGGCACTTTACAGTGGCCCATTGGAGTCTAACTGGTATACCTCAAACTCCCAAGGGCTTATTAAAAAATGTTATATAGTCGTGTAATATATCTTCTAGGGTTAAACATGATTCAAATTGGTTGATAACCCTTGCCTTTTTTCTTATAATGTTTAGTTGATATATGGTGTGGTAAGAGAAATCAATTATGGAAAAGATGATAGCTTTATATGTTGCTTGGTACATTGTGTACTCATGCTTTATCTATTTTTTTTTCTGGTCTATTTTATATGTTTAACATGCGTGTGTTTGTGTATATATATATAACCTATTGTAATCAATAATCGTTGTTGATAGTTATATCTCTTGCTGGGACATGGGTCTCACCTAGTGGGTCACCACATCTTCTTAGGTGATGGTCAACGATGTTATCAAGTTGATGGAGGTGAGGAAGAGCATCTTGGAGAGAAGTAGGAGCAGAAGTTTGTCTAGTAGTTAGAGTGTCCTAGAGTTGTCCCTGTACTCTTAGGTCTGGGTAGTTGACTTTTTGTAGATTATGTGTATATTGACTCGAGTTTTTGAAAGTATGTCGGTGTTTGTATCAGGCATGTATATATGTGGAACATATCTTTTGTATATAGGTTGTGGCTAGGGCCACTAGTTAGATATGTAAATACCTGATATGGTATGTGTTATTATATAGGTAGTCAGACTTATATGTAATCATCCCTAAATGTGTTAGTGATGTTAAATTCAATTTTAATTTGCCCTCTTTTTTTACGAGGTTAATTAGTGATCGGTTACTAGATTTGTTTAGAGTGATCTCATTTAGCGTGGCGGTGTGCCATAAAATCACCATATGAAACTCTAAGGAAGCCGAAGTTGAATACAACACTAGGTGATTGGAAGTACCTTTGTAAGGCTAAGATCACAAGTAGACTTCAACTATTCCCCCAGGTTGTGACTCATGGGGAACTACTGACAAATACCAGAAGGAAATCTTGTAAGCTTACTAATGATGATAAATGCGGAAAATGTCTACACAAAGAGGAAATTTTGCTACATGCCCCAAGGGACTACATTTGGGTGAAACCAATATGGAAGGAAAAGCTAGAAGGCATCGATCTTAATAGGTTCTGGAAGCATACAAAAGCATGTGTATGGCAGAAATAATGTATTTCACAGTCACCTGAGATACAATAGAAGTTTCTTATAACGTGCAACTACATTTAGAGATGTTTGAATCTACATGTTTTTGGAAACATTAGGTGAACTACATTTTAGAAGTGTTCAAGTACACAACTTAGCAAGGAGTGTAGTAAGAAATACCGTTAAGTATAATAAGATGGGTTTGTGGCTTTCCTTTGCACACAGATGCATAAAGATCAATAGTTATGCAACTACTTGTAAAAACACATCAACTTTTGCTATTATTGTGAGGAATTGTAATGGATAATGGAACAAAGGTGTGGGAAGTAAACATCCTATTTATTTCATAGTTGAGGCAAAACTGAGAGGTATATGCATGTATCTAGAATATGCAGTGGAGAAGGAGATCTAGGAGATAATAGTTGAATTAGATTATGTGGCTACACAAGTCATTATAGAGAAATATAAGGGAAACCCTAGATATGAAAACTGGGTGTTGAATATTTAGAATATTATCAATAAAAAAATTCGAGTTGAATATGTCTGCAAGGAAAATAAAATAATTTTTGTAGGACATGCTAAAATTCACATAAAAACCACCATAGAGTGTTTCATTATGTTACACCCACTGATGGTCTGGAGGACTTAGTAGAACTAGATAAATGTAATGGTAGTAGTACTACTAGGTTTAATTCCACAAACTACATTAATGAATTTTGATTCAATTGTAGGATGAAGGCAAGATGAATAAGAGTGCTTCCTAACTTACCTCGAAAGAAATTATGCAAATCTTATGTATATGTACCTTGTTGCCCTATAATCAACACCTCATGTGTTGACCTACTTGTTTCATGTATGTTTAAGGTTCGAATATATCTAGGGAGTTAGATGCTTGGTGAGCGGTATTCATATATAGTTGTTGTACGATCCTAGATAGTTTATATGAATAGACTTGTACAATTAGAATCTTAAATATATAGTTGAAGTCTTGTAATAAACAATGTTGTTATTGATAATACTTGTTGAATGATGGCATTATGTTGGTACCTTTATCTTATTATTTGTTTATGTGTGCTAGGCTTTTATGCTTCTGCATTTACGCTTTAATAATACAATGCTAATGATAGATTCTTGAATCCTCCAACCATTGGCTTTCTAGTCATTTTGAGGTTGGATTTTTTAACATACTGAATTCTAAATCTAATCTCCATGTAACCTTTTCCCTAAGTTTTCTTCTCATTTCTGTCCTATATGACCTTGTTGATGAATTAATGGAATTTATAGTGGTTTGGTGAATATTTTTTTAATAATTATACCAATGAAAGTGTTTATGCACAAATACCTCAATGAAAGCTTATTTAAGGATCTGAAATGCAAAATCACCACTTAAGTGGAACAATGGTAAATAAATTTGTGTTAGATGTGTAAGTCCCCAAACCTTGATTAATGTTTTGAGAAGGATTAATTACCATAATAAGTGCTCTAAACCTTAATCTAACCTTGTGAGGTGTTTTGATATCATGATATAAGCTTAAGTTCCATGTTTGGTTCAATTTGGATGTTGTTTGTGCAAGTTATGCAATGTTTATGCACATTTTGGACTTTTTTACACTTTACCCAATTGGAAGGTTTTCTTTCAAAATTTTTACATGAATTATGATCCTTATATGTTTCTTTATCATTCTTTATCTTTTTGTTCCATTGGGCGCCTAATTGTACCTTGGTTTGGAGGTGTTTCTCTTCAAGGGCATTTTAGGGATTTCCCCCTTTATGGATGAGCTTATCTTTAGGATTTATCAACCAGTGGGGTGGTTTCTTTGTTTGGAGGTCGGTGGAGAGCCTGGAGAACTGACAATTGGTGACTAATAAGGCTCTAGGAGATGTGTTACAGCTGTTTGCATGGCCATAGAATCTCTAAGGTGTTGACACATGGAAAGTTCCATAGACACCTCATGCTTGACTCCTTCCTTATCCATAAAGGCTTGCATGTTCATGGGCACCCTTAGCCATCAACACATGGAAAGTATCTTGACACCTCATGATTTTCTTCTTCCTTATACATAAAGTCTTGCATGTCCATGTGTACCCTTAGACATGGACACATGGAAAGTAGCTTGGACACCTCATGCCTTGCTTCTTCCTTAACCATAAAGCTTTATATACTCCTTTCTTACCTCCCAACCGAGATATATGATCCATATCACCTCCCTCCTACTTAGAACTTCTTCCTCTCTCTCTTTGGTTATAGAGTAGATGTACCAAGGTAGAAGAAGATACCATATTGGTGAAGAAGGTCTTCTAGGGTTTCATCTAAGCTCATCTAGGGTTTCAAAAGTCACCTTTTAGTGTTTCTGACCAAGGGAAGTAGGTTTCTTCCCATTCTCATCTATTTTCTCTATTGGTCTTCTTCGTTCCACCTTCCTCCAGATCAAAACCCTGGTCTTCCATGGAGGAACTCCATCTAAAGCTCAAAAATCTTTTTTCCAGGCTTCTCTTTCTTAGGGTTTGTATCCTTAGAGAAGAAGGTGATTCTTTCTTGAGTTTGGAACTTGTGCTTGGAACTACCAACCCATCTTGCTCAATTTTCCTATTTATTGGGATCTTAATTTCTTCCTAGATTCAATTTATATAACTTTCTCCTCGTTTATTGCTTATTATAATCTTGTTAGTTCATATTCTTATGCTTAAATGATGATCCCCACCTTTAGATGATGTTCTTGTTTAGGGTTTTATTTCTTTGTTATTTTATACTTTGTTACCAGCTCTAGATGAACCTGAATGATTGGTACATCCCTCCAAGGTTAAATGATGACCTAGTATAGGTTGTGTGGGGGGGGAGTCATGGGCCGGCCCATCTCCCTCTCTGTAATATCCTCAAATTTTGGTAAAAAATCGAACTATAAAATATGATGCATGAATTAATTTGATAATTCCTCAATGATTTTATTGGTGGAATAGTAATGTTAATTGCTTTTGTCGCACAAGTGCTTTTGGAACAAGACAAATAGATAAACGGAATTCATGCATTAATAAATAGTAATGAATTTTGATATTGATAAATGTTTTCCAAAGGAGAATAAAGTTAATGATTTGTTAGATAGTTAAAATAATACTTATCTTTCCATTATTGGAAACACAATGGTAGGGACACAAATAGTGTTACCTTGGTTTGCCTTTTTGGTATGTTGAAGGATAATTGGAAAGAAGGTCATGATGTGCCTTGCCTCTTCACATATTGCCTGTACGCAAAGGAAGAATTTGGAATAAAAATTAAAAGGAGTCCAATTTTATTCGGGAAGGTATTTGATGATTTTCCATGAGATATCTTTTGTTGCAAAGGTATTGATTGCTTCCTTTCCTTATACCAAATCCAGGATATACAAGAGTGGTGATTCAGGACGGATCTGTATAAGATAATGACGATGGGTTTTATTGAAAAAGAAGAGGAAGGAATATATATATTAAGATAGTTTCCTTAAACATTTGGGAACTTCACCCATCAATCAGCGATTAACCCACATACCTGTGAGGATAGAACTTTGTAGAAATGGAAAGGGTTTAATGGAGACTTGTGAGGAGAAGTGTATATATGTGGGTAAGAAGTCCCACACACATCCAACCCTATTCTCTCTCTCTCAACATCCCACCCACCCTAGAACTGCTTCAGACCCATTGAACGGTCATGCGACACAGAGTGGGTACGGTGGCCATGGTTGGGAGAAGCGAAGATCCAGACGATCATCGTGGCTGGAGGTGGCATCCGCCGCCAAGGTGACTCGCTGAGAGGTATTCTTAGGAGGGTATCAATCCGACGTCTCCACCCTACACAAGCTTTTGTTTCCTCGTCATGAGCAGTGGTAGATCGCCGGAAGGACCGTGTGGCTGGCGGGAAGTTCATCGACCTGCAAGTGGTATTGCAAGTTGCAGGGATAGACGTCCAAATCCTTGGTATGACCTAAACCCTAAAGTTTCACCATTGTATCCCTCCCATTGTCCCGCAGTTCGAGGATTGATTCCTTCAACTCGACTGCAGAGATCAGCCATAGGTGGTTGCAAGTGATGGGCGGGATGTAACGTCAGTGGAAGATGCCTACACGGAGGAGGACCTGCGTTTGATCATCACAGTAGGAGTGCTGGAGGTGTCGTCGACAGTGGTGCTGAGAACCGCATAGTGTCTCCCCTCGCCCGAGAATGACAGGCTAGTGTCTCGATCACCCTGGGTGGCCGGAAGGGGAAGTGAGTGACGACGAAGACCGAGGATGCTAGGGTGGTGGCGCCCAGAAGCTTAGCTAGCAGGAGGCAACTTTCCAGCGTCGTGCGTATGCACGCGAGCAGAGGCATCACCGGGGGACAAAGCCCCTCCACGACGCATGTAGTTTGCCTTACACCTGTGGGGGGAGCGAGGATGGAGGACGGAGCATCTTGGGTGTGGCGTCCTGGATCCTTGCCTCCAGCCGTGACATCTGTGGGGGCTCTAAAGCGCATGGAAACGTCGCGTCCAAGGTGGAGGACGCCAGAGTCGGAAGGAGGGAGAAGCCACCACGCGCATCTTGTGCTCTGTAGACAGCGACGGGTGGGGGACAGGTTCGGACGAGGAAGGAAAGAAAGGGTCTAATGACCCTAGTGCCCTCCATACATGTTCAAGAGTTAGGGGCGCAAGCCTCTTTTCCTGAAACCAACTGGTCACCAACGTGGATTTGAATCAAGTGACGCTGACTTGGCAGCTTCTGATTGGCCAAGATTTGATAATCCTTAGTAAATCATATCTATCTAATGATAACTCGGATGGGGACATATAATATATAAAAATTGATCAAGAGAATGAGAGGAATCTAAATAAAATAGATTTAGAGTCTAATTATACTTCCTATTCCAAAAGTATATGTTATACATGTGATAATGTGATTAGTGTAATGGAAGACCTAGATTTGTCTTAATTTGATGCTTAATTGGGTAGATTCATTTATTTTGTGTTAATGCCTGATCTAGACATGTATAATGGGGAAATCCTTGATAATGATGAATAATTGACAACTGTAGATTAATAATTTTATTCGTGTTGATTTAGGGTTTTAAAACCAATGTCGACATCTTGATATGATCTTAACGTTAGTGATGTGATTTAAGTGTCACGGGTAATCTAATGTGCTTAAATTGATGATTAGGGTTTCACCTAATACATATAACTGAAGTTGTAATCATAGAAACCTTAACATGATGAAACTAGGGTTTGTATCCCTAATCCCTAGTCCAAACACGAGATAACCTAAACCCTAGTTTAGGAGTACATCTAAATCTGATTAGTATAATGAGAATACATGGTGACACATACGTAGTATGCTTTGTTTCAGATACTTGTTGATTACATGCTTTGTTGCTCGGATGTTTGGATGCATTCTTAAAGTACATGTGATATATTCTGCATGGTTTCTGCGATGGCATAAGGTACGTGGTTACGCTTATGAATACATGTATCGAATTTCGAGATTGCCGATGTTTCTCGATGAGATTGAATGACAAATAAACTGCTTGCTTATTTATTTAGTTCTTGCAAACTATAAAGTGCATATGAGTATCATGTAAAGTAAATAATAGTATTATGAACCCTGGGTTAGACTGATCTTAAGGGTAATGCACACGAGCCCCAGAGGGACAGTGATTACACCTGAGGTAGTTGACCAGATATGGGTTAGAATATGAAATCAAGTTTATTTTCTTATATTCAAGATAAAGATGTTTGCTTATATCTGTACTTGTGATTATTGTTTGAACCCACGTACCAGTATAGAAATATATTGATCACGTATTTGTTTGTCGGCGTTTTAGGTATCATATATACTTGATTCGTGGACATGAGGGTACAGATAGAGATGTTGAAGACACTATAGTTTAATCATGAAGGTTTAGTCTTAATGGTTTATCTTCACACCTGTAAAAGTTAATTCTGTTTAAAAGTTATGTAACTCCTTAGAGGAGATTTTTATCTAATCATGTAAATATTTGATCATTAATGGAAATTGTTTACTATTTTGTATTATTTCATGAATCTGATCCTGGAGTATATGATTAACAATATGTGACTTTAAGGTCTTTTAGACACTCAAAAGTGTGGGTCGTTACACTCTCTCTTCCTCACTTGCAACTAAATTGCTAACATGTCATTTTCTGGTTGGTCAGAATTGGGAAATTCATATCCTTTAAACTACTTGACCAAAATTAACAAAAAAATATGTTTTGGAATTGAAAATTTAAGATATATCTAATAAAAATTATTTGGAGGTCTGATTTCCAGGTTTTTGCAAAGGTTATTTTTGGAATATGATTTTAATACATAAAATCCATAAAAATTACAACTTATTTACCATAACTCCAAAATTGACATAAAGATATGTTTTCTCAACCACAAGAACCTAATTAGTCCAATGGTGAGATTTTCAGAGTCAAAATTTGAGTTTTGTAAAAAAGGTCCAATCATAGGGTTTCTATGAAATAATGTGCAATACATACATTGATGAATGTTAATAAATTGAAATAGGCCAAAGTTGAACTTGGAAGATCTAAAAGTGGTGGAACTTGGTATTTGAACACAGTAAATATGTATGTGCTTTCTTACACTCTAATTTGGGATATTTTCAAACGAAACCAATATTCCCTAATGAGGCACTATATGATCCCATTTACTCTCTATTCGAGTTTCTTTTCCTATATTTACCTCAAAATTAGTATTGATATTGTTTTCTTTGGGTGTTGGAACCCCACTTCCTTATTGCAATTATTTGATGATTTATCTTGCCACATTACTATTTCTTGAGCATGATGGTTTATTTGACTATATAGATAATGTAGTGGTACTTTTGTACAACCACCCATAGATAGGGCATGTGTTATTTTGTCGGGGGAATGTGGTATTCTCCCCCATATATAATTTGTGTAGGTGAGAGGGAATGTGTTATTTCTCCCCTCACCTATAGGTTGGGGTTCGGTAGGTGCATCAACCCTACTTAGTTAATTTAGTCCAATATTAATCATTCATGCAATTTTCATATTATTGTTTGTTATGAAAATAATCTTATTTGAATATACCTCATTCTTTTGGACTTCTGCATCTTTTAATAAATCAATATCCTATATTTACCTTGCTTTAATTATCTTTTGTTCTTGTTCATTATTTGACACATACCTTGTTTTCTTTCCCTCTTGTTGGGTGATTTCCCAACCACCCAGGTTTGGACAAGGTGTTGAACAAGGCCAAGGAGAACATAGCTTTCAACATGAACCTATCTCATGGAGATGTTTCTTGGAAACATACTTGAAGTAGTTTAAACTTTCCTCTATCTTAGATCCTTTTATGGTATCTTCATGTAAACCCTTATGGTAGATTATAATGCACTTTTGTAGTCTTGTTGCAAAATTGAATATAGTCAATGCTTTTATTCCGCTACTATACTTTGGGTCTTTTGGATACCAATAATATAGATTTAAACTTTTTTACTCCTATTCCAGCATACCTTATGTACATGTTTGGAATGGAAGTTTATTCTTCAGATTTTAGTAAGGGGGTGATCTCGCCTCTTTACAGGTTTTAAGTAATAAGTGGTTCCCTAACAATGCTCTTCAATCTTCACCTTTGGTTGCACATGATCCAAAGAGCCATCCTTTTTGAGAAACTTGTCTAGAATACCTTGACCTATTGAGAACTAAATTTCCAAATCTTCAACATTATTCTAAAAGGTTGTCCAATTTTACCTACAAGTTATGTGCTCTCATGATCAACCCACCTCTAGCTTTGCATGTTTTGCCTAGGACATGAGAAACTCATGTCAATTTTTACTCAAACATTATTTCCTTGAAAGGCCTCTAACTCAAATTTACATGTAACATACCAAAACCGAGCATCTTGACTCTAGAAAGTCTAATCCCATAATTAGGAGGATAGTGTGCTTGATTCTTTGGATTTGACCAGACAATGATGGAGTTTAATCCTAATATAGTAGTTTGTAACCTTAATGGAAATAGTTAATGCATGTAATATGAATAACTCAAGTGTAACACTAACATGTATAGGATTGAAAACAAATATAACACATTAATTGGCACTAGATTCTATAATCAATATCACATATCATGATATACTCATATCAATCCAATGTACTAAATATGTGCTAAAATGTAAGTAAATCCATTAAATATGACACATATGTTTACTTTTCTAATTAATATACAAATAATGGCTAAGATATATCTAGTGAGAGGAATAATGTGCTTAATACATGAATTGGAATAACATTGGAGTTTACATGTCCATAGATATGAATGATGTACCGTTTTATAAGTTAATTTTGAAATTCATGGGATTAATAGATAATATTAATAGGTATAAATGAATGACCCATGTGGTAGATAATGTGAATAATAGACACAATATGACAATAATTGGATGCTTAGTGTAAGTGGAGAAAAATCAATGTATCTTATATAAGTAAATATGGAACTAACAAACTTAATGGGTTAAATGTGGAAATTCATGCAATATAATATGACATAACTCTTTGATAACTATATGAAGTTCATAAGACTCTAATTAATAGATATTGATGGTAATGATGTAAAATTATTATACATATAAAGGTAAAGAGGCTAAACCATAATTGTATTATACCTCATATAAGGAAACTTCAGAATTAAAATCCAACAAAAAAATTGTGTTCTTTAGGTCCCAATTAGCTTGGGTTCAAAGTTTGAGATTAAACTAATAATCCCAACTATCCAGATTTAAAGAGGAAAAGAAAATACCAAGATATATTCTATCTTGATCTAGAATGGATTCTCTTTTTTGATTTGGATCACAGTCATATGTCATGCTTGTTTCCTGATCTGGGTCATATCTAGGTTTGTGTCCCACTCATCCTCCTCGTCTACTTCTTTCCTGTTATGGGGTTGTACAAACACTGAGATTTCCTTTCTATCTTTGATTCTTTCCCTCCTCTCTCTACTTAGCTTCCTCCTTTTCCTCTATTTCATTTTCTCTCATGATCCTAACCTATTTTTGCATCCAAAAACGCTAATAATCCTAGGGTTCTGCAAATTTATTGCCACTTCTACATTCCGACTTCCCTTCTCCCCTATTTATCCCCTATTTCTCTCCCTTATCCAACATCATGTCATCTCTGGGCCTTCTGACTCCTATTTAATCCATCCCTAAAACTCCATGATACCCAAGTACATCATTTTTTATGCAAGAGTGTCATAAATGTTCCTTAGCACTCTCAGCCGACTTCAATGATCCATAAATAGGTGGCTTAGAACCCTAATGTGAATCTGGGGTTTAGCTTGGATCTTGGTAGGTTGTATATGAGGTATGTTGCATTCCCTATGAGTTATATTGAGCAAACACCTATATTTTCTTCATGTATGTTGCATACCATGAATCATATATTGAACCTATTTATCTCTCTTGGGCCTCTTTTAGGTATTCTATTAATGGATTTTCTCTTTCTTGACTTGATGACCTAGGGTCTAATCTTAATGAATTTGAGTCTCCAATGTTCTTGAACTATCTAAAATTCATGTTTTACTTTAAAATTGTAGATTGCTTCATGATGAAACCCTAGTTGGAGAATTGAACTAAATTTCCCCTTATTGTGAGATGGAGCCTAATTTGCTCAATTTGGTGGTTGATATATCATATTATACATGTGTGTGATGGAAATCTCATTAAATACTTTTTGTGACTATACTTTGACTTGCATCTACATTAATGTATGATTGTTGAATCAGTAACCCTAGAATTATATAACGATTTGGTTTTTGGGTTTTATTCCCTTGGGATTTTATTCCCCATTGTGACATTATTAGGTATTTAGGTTTTAGTGTTCCTTCCATGCACTATGATTTTAGTCCTCCTGCACTTATACATTTTGGGACATAGGATCATATGTCCCATATCCCAATTTTTATGTCATGGGAATTTGGTTATGTGCCATTCTCAATTATGTTTTGCTTCATGTGCCCTAACCACCACTTACTATATATTTTCAATAGTGCCATGTTTATCTCACTTGCATGCATGTTTATTATTATTCTTGAATCGGTAATGTTCCCTAAAGACTTTATGTGCGCTTGTAAGGGATACCTTGTTTTGTTTAATGTCAAGTGTAACTATTGATTTTCATTTTATTGGAATTCATATTCTTTTGATATTCACTTGGACGATACTTTTCTCTTATTTGGGAATCCCTATTCCATTTTTTGTTCTTTTTCCTAATATTTCTCAATTCCTATTTCTATGTTCATACCATCATTTTTGTATTGATAAATTCCACATATCTTATTGTGTGGGGTATGTTTCCAAACCCTTAGGTGAAGGACACAGAAGGCTTGAATTGATGACCTGGCTTAGTGGACTTGACTCTTGGGAGATAGACTTGATATATATTGCATCATGACCCTCTCCTTTCATCAACATAAATGCCAACTAGTAGAGAGAAACCCTAAACCTAACCTAGATCAAGGAATAAAACACCAAATTATCGACAAGCACAATTAACAAATTATATGAAAACATAGGTAGATTTTTCCTTTTCCTCTTTCATAAATCTCATAAAAAATGCCACATCATCACAAATCTTATACAACTCCATTATACCAAATCAAATCTTATTGCCCATATATAGTTCAGTTTACATCGTTTACATGTACATAAAAGTACAAACTCAAAAGACTATCCATCCCGGGAAATTAGACCTATAAATGGATATTCAAAATATACACATCTGATTCATATTGGAGTCCAAAATTTTGGAAAAAAATTAACATCCAGTGGATTAGGATTGGAATTCAGATCCAAAATTTTCAAATCAGATATTGTATATTGCTATAACCACTCCAAAAAATCTGAATTCAAGAAATATACACATATATCATTAAAATTATATTATTTATATATAAAACATAAACACTTTATCACATATAGTTAATGTAATAGTATCATTTCATGCATATAATATATTTATTAACATAAATTGTATGATTTTAGGTTCATAATGAATATTATCAGTGTGGATAGGATTGAGATGTTGTCATATGATATCCGTCAAATATCGGATAGGATATAGGATGCAACATTCTTCTTCCAGATTTGGATATTGGATATGTCAGTATTTGCACCATATTCAATCCATTTACAAGTATATAGGAAAGAGAGAGTACATAGACATTCTATTCTAGAATGTTCTATTTAAATCTTCTTTGTCATGACCTCTCCATTGGATATCGTTATACCTAAAAACATTTTAAACAACCTCATGAGACATATATAGAGCCCCAATGAGTGGATTCCTCCCATTTAATATGAGTACATACATCAACATCATATTAAGTGTAATGAACATAAAAGAAGCATGCACATATTGAGAAGTCTAATCGATAGTTCTATCATGTAGTCAAATCAAATTTACAAAAATAACCTAATTATTTAGATAAGGTATTTAGTTAGGCCAATTTCAACTTTAGAACATCCTTAAGAACAAATCTATGAACAAATGAATAGATGTTAAGTACTTCATAATGATAATCTGATTGTAGGAGTAACAAATCAATATAAAAATAATTAGAATCAGGACATATCAAAAACATTATCTTTGTGACATCCCACCATATGGACCAGGAACACATCCTACAGTCCTGAAGATGAAGTACATATAAGACATGTCTGTCAAACACGACTATTCAAATGACAAGTAAATTGAAACCATATTCAGAGTGGATATTAAATATCAATATCAACACATGCTGACATTTAAGATCAGATTTCAAAATGGCATAATAATATGAAATGTATTATATTTAAGAAATAATGATTGATATTCACTATGAGAAACATATTCAACATTAGCAGGTATATCGTTAGAAATAAAAATCATGTACCAAAATTATACTCATATACTACATATCTTATCATATTTTATTCGTGTTCCCTGAAACTACTTGGTGTAGGGAAATATGGTTACAGAGTAACCAGTGGAAACAAAAAAATTTACCATATTCCCATAACCAGCAGATCACGTCAATAACTATAAGATGGGAAGGATGGTTTTAAGGATATACCACGGACTAGATGTTGACATTGTTCTCCTAGTGGCAGACAACAACCTCCATGCCTCTATGGACATCCACACGTACTGCATAGAACTCCTGTCTTCCTAGTAGAATGGACATGAAGGAGTTGTCCCTCCCGTTGGCATACTAGTTGCCAACTTCCTCTCCTACAATTGTTTCTCCCTTGCTATCCCTCCATTTAGCAGGTAGGACTTGCTTGGGCTCTCTATTGGTTACCACAACCGGAGAGGACAACAATTGTTAGAGGCAATTGAACTGTGTTCTGAGAAGCCCCCAATACCCCTCTATTTATAGGAGGGGTTTGGGTCAGGGTTCCTAGTCTATGTGGGAATGGAAGGGACCGGAAGATCTTAAATTTTCTGAACATGTGAGCCTAGAACCGATCGGTTGCCAACCGAGATAGTCATCTGGAGCTCGAAATGATCGTATTGCTCAATGAGATGGTCATTTCATAGTTTCCCAATTGCACACAAATCTGGAATTTTATTTCCATTTAGTGCTAAACATTAATTCCTTGCACCAATACAATTGAGAAATCAATACAATCAAACTTTCTCACAAAATTGGGAAGTTACTAGAACCTTCCTTCATCCCAGCTTAGTTGATCAGTTCACTAGGTGAACTGTTCATCTCACGCTACCCGAACCAATCAGTTCACCCAGTGAGCCAATTGGTTGGTGCCTATTTCACGTAGAACATTAGCCAATTCAGATCCAATCAGCCTGACACTCCAAACGGTCGTCTCAACACTTATGTTGATCAATTGGCACTCCAAATGGTCATCTCACTGTGTGAGTCAATTGGTTGGTAGTGCAGTCAGCTGATCTATTGTGTTAATTGAATACCTAAACACTTTATTAGTCAATTCAATCATCATTCAAGATTAAACTCTTCTTCTAGGCCAATACCTATGTGTGTGACCCTATAGGTCCCGTATTAAGTTGGCCTAGGATATCAAACTCCTAAGGAGGGATAAATCTCATCTACATCGCTCACAATCTATCCCCATATTTCATAGTAACCCAATCATCACCTATGTAACAACCCATGTTTCAGGACTGTGTTCGATGATGTCAAAGTGCATCGAATGACATGTGATGAGTGCGGTGACTTCATGTCTAAGAACCACAATCACCACCATCACTATAAAAGATGACTATGAATACCATGGTATTGTCTTCCATGTGTCAGTCTCATGGTGGTTCTGTCTGATACATTGTTCTCTAACATGTATTTATGTGCCATATCATGACTAATGAGATTTTTTCATCAACCAACTCACACTCTGGTCTTATGTGTCATTGTTTTCTGTCAACCTTCCATAATAACAATCGATCAGGGACACAATGAGAATGTATATATATATATATATATATATATATATATATATATATACTCTTAACATTCATATGATCTCATTGTTTAAGTCTTGAACTTGAAAACTTACGTCATTGAGTAAACATCACTCTCTAGACATTTATAATGTTATATCATTATCTCATAACTAAATTAAATAGAATAAATTGGAAGCTCTTCTTTATTTAGTAATCATATCATTTACATATTATGCCATTACAGTCGTCATATAATTGGCTCTCTGGGCATACATACTAATACTTGGCTCGTGCCTCACCAAGTATAAGTTGCCACGCCCGATTCCCGTGTCAATGATTCACTGTCACTATCTTAGGATTTAGCCAGCCATCCTAAGATATAAACACTAGACCCTAGTCCACCACAAGGTTGCCTAAATAGGATCACATCCTCATCTCAACTACACAAGATAGGAACCAACATAACATAATATTAGATATCATCACTAAATATCATAAACCATCATATATCACATGTTTTACAATTTTCATTTCATCAATTAGTTCCTCATGGACATAGACTTTCATAGAAGAGGATTCAATGATAGAGTCATGATGTGTGACTCACTCCTAAATCATGGTGGTCTAACCTTCAAGGTCTAGATCCACACTCCAAAAATCCTTCCCATAATGCTCTGATTACTACAAGGATATCTATTTAATTTCTCCAGTGTGGCACTCGTGGGAAACTCATGGTGTTCAGGGTACCTTACTAGATGTATCACCATTTCAATTGTTATTAATCTTTTTTCATTGATCTTAAAGAAAACTAAAATCATTATTTATCATATGTGTGCATTCTCACACAACTAGAATGACATGAATCACATTAGGCTTATCAAGACATACAATTATTAAAATAAGAATCACAAAAATATATAAATTTGCAACACATGCAATTCTTTCCATTTCCACGTCATACCATAATAGTTATCATCATTACACTTTCATCTTGAGACATAATCTCATTATCCAAAATTTACCCTAAATAGGATTTATCAAAAGTAATGAATGTATGCTTATTCAATCTCAACATGTTTTTTATCATTTCATTTGATATCATAGTTTTGAACAAGTATTCATAAATACATTAGAACTAGCAATAATATAAGCATATAGACATCTTGTATCATCCATCATACTGAGAACATGTTTATCATGCAACATATACTTATCCCAACTAATTTCTATAGATATGAATAAATCTCAAGCATAAATGTGCATAGCGCACTTAATATTCCTCATTTACTATTTACTATTTTTCAGTTAGGGTTACAATTTGACACATGTAATCTCATTTGAAACCCATCAAATTATACTGCTCTCATAATACAAGTGCTTTACAGACAATTACAATCCAAACATGTATTCTTATGAATCAATTGCACCCCTAAACTTCATCTTGTAATTTAATTAGATTGTACTTATGGACATTTCTTAATTCCTTATTTCTAAGTATTATTCCTTATGATTATATATCTAATTTTATTAGGGTTACAATTATGTTCTTAGAACCCACAATCAAGTTGGTTCCTTTTTTCTTCATTTCATGTCCATTAGTCATAACTTCTTTGATATCATGTTCACTACTATCTTTGGAATCAATCAAATTACATAAATTTCTCTCTCATTGAAAACCTTCATAATACAATTTTAGTGTATTTCATTCAATTTAGGTCAATAAAAATATATTTCAATCCAATACATATATAACTTCCTTATACTCATTTCATTAATGTTCCAATCATTACTTATCATATCAATTCAGTTCACCCTTGTCCACTTCTTTTCTTGTATTTTAATACATGTACCATGTCCTTTGACTTTTGATGGCATTTTGGTAAATAAAATAAGCCTTATATTCCTTATAAAACTCTAGGGAGACATAGGTTAGGATTTCTTATTCTTACTCTTCAATCTTTAATCATCTCCCAATTCATTACTATGTGACTTGTATAAAAGTCTTGTATCCATGCGCGGTCTGCTTAATTTTCCATATATTATACTAGAATACATTCATCAGGTTTATATCATATTGATAGGACTTATTACCTTCAACTGAAGTAATAATACCTATAAATGAGCATTTCTTCACATTTACAAGATTATATACAAATTCAGGCTTTATCTCTCTTACCTATCATAATGCTAAATTTCATGGGTTTTCAAGAAGTTTGCTTAAATACATACATATAAATTCATTATAGTAAGCACCTTATCACTAAATAACTTCATCAGGGTGTACATTGGTTCCTCAAGGCTAATCATGTCACATGGAAACCCTAGTTTCCATTTCCACAAAATCCATACATCAATCATAAGAATGCATCGATTCAATGGCTCATTTGAGTCAATTTGGCAAAACTAACACTAGACATGGAATTCCTCCATTGAAACCCTCATACTAATCCTTATGCACATGCCATATGTAAGTATAGTAAATATCTAATAATATAATGGAAGAACACATTCTTATTAAGTTCAAACATGATATTATACTTGTCAACTCAATTCCAAGCATATCAGACATGAGGCTAAGTTTAGGCAATATTCATATTAACTAACATAGTTATCTATCCATACATTTTTTTCATAGAAATTGACTATATATTAGACAACTTATTTAGAAACAATCTTAATTGGCGGCATTTATTTCCTCGAAGTGTTCCTAATTTATTACTCAATTGCATGATTATACTAAAATGATTTTATTTAATCTAAGTGGATGGATTTAGGCTTTCAACATGATTACGAAGCTTAATAGGGATACAAACACTCACATAAGGTTCCACGAACTTGAAAACATTTCCTATAAACTAAATTTCTTGAAATACAATCAACGCATGGAGATTTGATGCACTTCTTACTCTTCTCAACTCAGAAATCCTAGGAAAGAAGAATAGGAGATAAAGAAATAGAAAATATGGGGGTTTTCTATTATTTTGATTAAAATCAAATGAGGGGCAAATTTTATACATAGGATAGAATATTGACCATGAAAACCTATCTAGGGTTGATGTACTTACATGAATTTGCAAGCTTTAGGAAACCAAAACCCTAAATCACCATTTCTGGAAAATTTCTCCTTCAAAACCCTAATCCTTCTCTCTCTAGAATTTCGAATCTTGGATAGGAACCATGGACTATGAGAGCTACTAGGGTGTTAGTTTGATGATATAGATCAATTGAGGTCCTTGGAATATTTATAAATAACTCCTAAATCCTTTTTCATTCTTCTTTTTATTTATTCAGACTGGCTGTCCAGTCGAGTTGTTACTAAAAATAAACTGAACCTACACCACACTTTGGATCACACCAACATTATCCATAAATTATGAGAATTCACAAAAATGTCTATAGTGGAATTATCAAGATATAATTAAAATTTTAGATCATTTGGACATATGAGTAGAAAGATAAAAATCAAATATTGGACTTCTATATTTCAATATGAATGCATGGTTGACTAAGTTTGTCCTCAGAAACTCAGCCAGCCAACGGGTAACAATGTATTCCAAAATTCTAAATTTTTTAAGAACACTTATAGTTGAGTTATACATCCGTATAAAATTTTAAAGTAAATTAGTGTTGTTAAACATCCCGACTAGTCACCCATCCTAGTACTACTCTAGGTTGAGCACGCCTAACCAAAAAGTAGTAATAGGATGAGTAACAAGTTGGAAAGTTTATCTTGCCTTGTGCGTGAGTGAGGACAAAGTGTGCATTTAAGGTTAGTGGTGGTCGATTGGGCCAGTCATCATTCTTGAAACTCTACTATAGCCTTGGGTACTGGGCCCATGCATTATAATTGTTATCAAAGACAGAACCCCTACAATAGGTGGAACCCACATGAGCATGTGCCATGCTAGTCATGGGTCATGTAGTCTAGGCATGTTAGAAAGGGTTTTCCATGGTGATGTAGCCACCCTTGTGTTGATATTGTGTGACTAGAGCTAGTTGTCCATGGGCCATTATGGGTCTGCACCAAAATGGGGAAATATTATGAGGTCATATAGATGAGACTTGAAGAGGACAGTAAGTGTCTAATTGGGGGAGATTGTAACATCCTAGGATTTGAGTCCTCAAATAAAATGATATTAAAAGGAATGATTGGAGTACCCATATCACCATGGTTGACATCCTTTTTAGGGAGTCCATCACTATAGAATGTGTGGTTAAGCATTCTCAGCCCAGAGTAGTACTAGGATGGGTGATCAGTCAGGAAGTTTATCCTATCTTGTGCATGAGTGAGGAAAAAGCACGTATTTAAGGCTAGTGGTTGTATGTGGGACTAGTCATCATTCCTGAAAGTCTACTAGAGCCTTGGGAAGTGGACCTGAGTGTTAGAAAAGTTTTGCCATCAAAATATTTTTTATTATGATACTATATGTATAAAAGAATTTTTTTTCTAGATTTTATCGATGTTTTCTTGAACGAAGTCACAATGAAGTTATTTATAAAGTTGGGGAGTGAAACGTTAGAACTAGTTGAAGTAGAACTCTGAAACTTGGATTTTTACTATGGAGCAATGACTTGAAGGAAATGGCTTGTACATAGTCTTAGAGAACCTACCATCTTTACTCCATTAGGTTGTATGTATAGTGTACCATGTGACCTTTTAGGGTTCTTATGTGAACCTTAGGGTTGTTAGGTTAGAAACACAAGGACCTAAAATTCAACCCCATGTGAATATGACATGTTACTTGGATGCATGAATGACATAAAAAGTGTTTACGACTAAAAGATGTATGTGCAGCCCTTTGAATTGTTTTATTAGGTTGAACCTTTTAAGTGTGGGGAGTAGTTGGTTGATAGTGTATGGATTATTATATCTTAAGACAAAATCCTTCAAAGGGATGGAGTGTTGTACATATGAAACCTATAATCTTGACTCTAGAAACAATAATCCCGTGATCAGGATGATAGTGTGTTTGGTTCTTTTGATTTGACAAAACAAGGATGGAGTAAAACCATAAATACATTTGTTTGTAACCTTAATGAATATAGTCAATGCATGTAACATGAATAACTCAAAGGTAATCCTAACATGTATACGATTGAAAAAATAGAACCTATCAAGTGGCATAAGGTTCTATAATCATTATCATATATCATGTTACACTCATACTAATCTAATAACCTAAATATGTACTAACACGTAAGTAAACACATGATTTATGTCATATGTGTTTCCTTTGTCAAATAATATACACATAATGGTTAAGATATGTCTAGTGAAAGGTATAATTTGCCTAATATATGAACTGGAATAGTAATTGGACTTTCTATGTTAATAGATAAATGTACCATAATATAAGTTAATGTTGAAATTCATGGGCTTAACGGGTAATCTAATATGAGTGAATAAAAATGAATGATCCATATGGGAAATAATGGGACTAATATATCCAATTTCATAATAATTGGATGATTGGTTTAACTGGGGACAAACTAATGAGCCTTATATAAGTAAATATGGAACTAATGAAGTCAATGTGTTAAAAATAGGAATTCATGGAATATGATATACCATAACTATTATGGTAACTATATCAAGTTAATAATACTCTAATTAATGAATATTGATGATAATGATGTAATATTATATTATATATATTAAGGTAAAGAGTCTAAACCCTAATTGTATTATAACTCATAAAAGGAAACTTCAAAATCCAAATCCAACACAAAATCCATGCTCATTGGCTTCCATTTAGCTTGGGTGCCCAGTTTGAGATTTAATGAATAATCCTAAATATCATAATTTAAAGAGGAAATAAAAATATCAAAATGTATATTGCATTACTAATCTAGATCAGATTATCTTTATTTTATTTGAATCATGATCATATGTCACATTTGTTTCCTTATCTGGGTTGGACTCCAGGTCCGCATCTCGCTCATCCTCCTCACCTACTTCTTTCCTTCTATGGGACTGTATATACCCCAAGATTTCCTTTCTTTATCCAATTCTTCCTCTCCTCTCTCTATCTACCTTCATTCTCTTCATATGTTTCCTTTTCCCTCACAATCCTTACCAATTTTTGCATCCAAAGACCCCATAGATCCTAGGGTTTTGATGCTTTATCAATATTTATGCATCCTGACTTCCCTTTTTTCCATGTTCATCTTCTCGTGTCTAGGCCTTATAACCCCCACTTAATCCATTATCGAGCCTCCACAATACCCGAACACACTATTTTTTAATGCAAGAGTTTCATAATCATTCTTGACTACTCTCAACCAATTTCGACAATCTAGACGATTGTTGTAAACTTACTTTACAAGTCCAACCACCATGAGATTGGGAGATCACCCAGAACAATCCATAGGGTCCACTGAAGCTTGGACAACTTTCATCTTATCCTATTGCAAGGTATCCTAGGTTTCCCTCTTTTTTGGGCAATCAACTTCTCAAGCAAAAAAATTTATGATGGCCAAATGCTCACCAAACTTTTCCTCATGCTTTGTTTGGTTTTCCTTCTAATTGGGATTGAAAAACTCAGTCCAATTGTTGGTTTCCCTGTGGAGGATTTTTAGTTTGGATCATGAGATCTCCTTCCCGCTAAAATGGCAAGAATGATTACTAAGTTCCTATTTGTCTCTCCACTTGTAGTTGCTACCCATGAGTTCTATAAGGGGTGAGTGAGTCCTAATGGCATGTCTCCCTAGTTTGAGGATATATGGTTCACAAAATTTGATCTCTAGTCTTGAGCTTTATCCAAGGTTACTAGAACTTGCAGTTGATTGGTTGCCAAAGAGGAACGAAAAATCTTTGCATTGATGTCACTAATTATCCCTTTCCCCCGTGTTGCATTTTTATTCTGGTTGAGGGGTACTTCTATACTTTCACCAATCTCGAGTTATTGCATTACGTTTCTCTAGGGAGGACCCAGAACATGTAGACACAACCCATAAGGAGAACTCAGTTAGGGCCCTCCTCTCTAAAAGAATAATGAATATACATGTGGATTTTGTGATATTTACTATCGGTTGAGTTTTGAAAAATTCACAGTAAATGGATCGTAAGTCATAAAAATGAGTTAAAATATGTTTTAAAATCCTGATATTTTTCTCTATCTAATGTTATTGGTATCATCACCTAAATACAATACTATAAAAATATGATTTTTATGCATTTTCCCAATTCACCAGATCTAATTAAATTCATATTTAATAATTTATAAGTGAAAAAATAAAGTAAATATGTAATGGACTCAGAAAATATGAGCTATGAGATGGTGTTGTTTTTATGACAATTCAATTATAATAAAAAGTAACCTTTGGGGTTTGTGTAGTTAGTGTCAACTGAACCTAATTTCATATATGTGTTTAATAGGTGGCTTGTGACCTTGATGTGAATCTAGGGTTTAGCTTGAATCTTGGTAGATTGTATATGAGGTATGTTGAATTCCCTGGGAGTTATATTGAGCAAATACATATATTTTCGCTCTCTACATATATGTTGCATGCCCTAAATCCTATATCAAGAAATTAATCCTACTTATATATCTCTTGGGCATATTTGAGGTATTTTGTTAATGGGTTTTTTCTTTCTTGACTTGATGATCTATTGGGGTCTAATATTAATGAATGTTTGTCTCATATTCTTGAACTGTCTATAATTTGTTTTGGACTCCTAAGTTGTATTTTGTTTCATGATGAAACTCTAATTGTAAAATTGTACTAAAGTGTTCCTTATTGTGATATGGAACCCTAATTTGCTCACTTTTGTGGTGAATGTTTCATATTATGCAGTTTTAAAATCATAAAAGGATATTACTCACTAGCAAATATGCATCATTACCAAAATATGATTGAAAGATCTAGAGATGGGGTTAATAGATCTTTTGGTACTTTTAAAATTTAATTAAAAACTTAAAGCAAAGAAGGAGGAGGAAATAAGGAAGATACTTTGATTTAGAGTGGTTCCAACCTTTGAATCAAAGGTTGTCACTCCACTACCCAATTGTTTCCAATTGGGATTTTGAAAGTGATTTATTTTATTTACCTCTCAAGGATGTTACAACAAAATACAATCATCTTCCACTTGAAGTATCCTTCACCTTTAAGTATCCTCAACCTCCTTGAAGCATCCTTCTTGAAGTAACTTCAAGCAACCTTGGAGCAGCCTTCACCTCATTGGAGTAGCTCCACCACCTTGAGATCACCTTCACCTAGAAGTAGCTCCAACCTCCTTTGAAGTGGACTTCTTGAAGTAACCTCAAGAACACCTTGGAGAAACCTTCACCTCCTTGAATTATCTCCAAGAACCCTCCTTTCAACAGCCTCCAACTATAGGAGTAGTAAAGGAGAACAAAATACAATACAAAAGAAATAGATTGGAAGAAAGAAATACTTAACCAATGAAGTACATTGCCTTGATTCCTATATCAAGCATTTAGACCTCCTATCCACTTAATATGGACTTTTTTAAGTGGTGGCTAGTAGATAGTAGATATAGGACACAACTTTGGAGCACAAGGAAGAAGATAGCAAGTGATTCCCAGCTTTGTTGCCCTCTAGAATTGATGCTCAAGTGTAGCTTGTGTGTTTTGGGTGTCCTAATGCTTCTCCTATTTATAGGAATGTTTTTAAGTGTTTAGGGACATTCTAGTGAGTTATTAGTTCTTAAATAGTCGTTAGATAGAAAGTAGTTGAGTTGCAGTAGCTAACATCTTCGTTAAATGCGTAGTTTCCAGAATTTTTCTCAGTTGACAATATTGTCGACTGAATGGATCTTGGTCCACAATATTGTTGACTGGATGATTGTCTAGGTTCATTTGGATGTAATTCTATTTCTCTCTTATTTAAACCTATTGCAATGTCTATATCTTGGTCCACAATATTATCAACTGAGAAGGACTTTTCACAAGTATTTCCAATGTATGTGAGGTCCTATTGATGACTCATATGAAACCTATAAACCCTAAAGTCTTCATGTGAGTGTAAGATAGGGTTTTGTGTGGATAAGGAAAATATAATTCTTGATTTATATAATATCTAAGTACTTTTACATTATATACTTATACATGTTTTTACATTGAGTACAATCATGAAAATATTATACATTTAAGCGCATTGATCTTCAATTTGTATTGACCTTCAATTATCCACTTAGTCTGATCTCCTTATTTACTATAACCCTAAAATATTCAAGTATCATGTTAGATCCACAATAATGAAATGTTTTTCATCATCAAAACAAAGGGTATACTAATGTCCAATTTTTCCAACAATCTCCCCCTTTTTGAAGATGACAAATATTCCTAAAATATAAGCAAAATATTTGAAATGGAATGAGTTTCGTACTTGTGATGTACCTGAGATGAATAGATTCTTTTGATCTCATAAAATGTGTACTGATATGCCTAAAGATATATGGAACATGATATCCATCTCTTAAGGCAATGTAGCACCAATTAATGTCAAGCCAAGAGATCATGAAAACTCATGATAATATTTTTCTTTATTTTATTTCTCCCCCTTTTTCATTTCAAAAAAGGTAATCATATGTGTAAGTCAATAAGACTCCCCCTTAATTGATTACTCCCCCTTAATTGTTAACTTCAAATATAATGTCAAATTTAGCTACAATTCAAAAATCAAGATGAATTTCTCAACCATTTGCAAGGGATGTTAAGCCCTGAAATGATATGAAATTCCTTTAGGCTCATGGTGGGATCAATGAATGTATTTTTATATTAATTTATCAACCATTTCTAAGGGATGTTAAGCCCTGAAATGATATGAGATTCCTTTAAGCTCATAAAGTAATCAATAAATGTATCTGTAACCAAACATAAGGGATGTTATGCCCAAATTTGTGTAGAGAATCCAATTAAGAACAAGATTAAAAGGATATGCACATTATATCCTAGAATTGTGTGAGCTCACCCTTAATTTCGTAATAAAAGTAAGATAAAAAATGTTAAAGTATTTCAAATTGTAACCATCTTTAAAATCAATTGATCAAGTAAGACTATGACTCAATTTTTATGATCTTTAAGCAATCTTGTTTCTTGCACCAATTTGATTTAGAAATTTCTCTCATTCTAAGTATTTAACATGATGAACAAGTTACAGATTTAACGTACCAATGTTGGGTGCAAGTGAATGATTTGATTTATAAATAAGCATTTATGTCAGGCTTATTTTCTGTCGACCATGACTTTGACCGGGGTGCCTGTAACGACCCCGCCTCCCGGTAACCCCCAATTAAGGGAGACCGAAAGGTCAGTGCCGTTATCCAATTAACAGGATCAAAGGTTCAACATATAATCAACAATAATTATGAAATTCTACTAACTAAACTGGAATTGGGTACAAAAATTAAATCTTTACTTACCTTTAAAAACCTTGGGAATCTATCTATCCAAGCTTGAATCCACTCTAACTAATCCTCCTTGCACTTTATGTTTTACTTTCACAATGTGTCACTTTACAGTTTGTTTTTAAATTGTTGTTCCTAAAACGCCGACAAACAAAACGTCGGTCAGTATATCAAAATATACTGGTATGTGGGAACAACCAAAATCTTGCAAATATGGCTAACAATTTAATAATCACAATCAAATTAATTAACAAGCCAATTTACACTTTTCAGTATGACATTCTCCACCGCTTTTGCCCTAACCCTGGCATACCCACCTTAGGGTGCCCTTTGCCAATGACTTAAGGCCACCTTCTCAATCCTGAGCTTGGTGCCTGGGGGTCACTACTCATGGTGCCCGCTAGTCATGCAATATCATAGGCCACCTTCTTGGTTCCTGGGGTCACCACTCAAGGTGTCCATTGGTCTACCCATCTGGGCCTGACCTTTGGCATCATCCATCAGGGTGGCATGTAGGTGCGAGAATACATATTTCTATTTTTAATGTGATAACCATAGTGACTTTATGATTTGCAAATATGAACATCCAACAGATAATTTGCATTCAATGTGATTAACCATCCGGAAAATCATCGAGAAACTAAGGCGGTTATTCATAATTAACCACATACCTGATTTGGAAGTCTCAAAGTTTGTAAGCAGAATATCTAATTAATCAAATAGCCAACCAAGCCAGGAAACTAGTCATCCCAATCAAACAGGCACAACAAGAAACCTGGAAAACATGTGCAATCTAATTACTCATATGTTCATAATGCTCCTACTTTATTGAATTGGAATTCCCTTCTAGGGTGTGCCTAAGTTGAATTAGGGTTTTCCCTAACGTTCTTTATATCCGTCTCTTAACCTTTACCATTTAGGTCAACTAAACCCTAAAACGCTATTTCCATGTTCCAAAACCCTAATTACTTAGTCATTCATATCTAAGCTTCTTTATTACCAATTTGGCTTACGATTAGTTCTAACTTCATCTTATACATAAGATTTCAAAACATAGCTTATTAAAGTCAAAAACACCTAGATTAGGGTTTCTAGGTTTTCAAGTATATCTTCACTCATATGAGACTTTAAAACATCCTTTTACATGGTAAAACTTTATCTATTCCAGTGCTTCTTAATTAAACTTCATATCAATATTTGTTTAAGATATTCATATCCTCAAAATAAAAGTCGTTATAGTCATATTACTCATCATTAGGGCTTTTAGGCCCATTATTGCACTTAAAGTATTAAAGTTACTAACATTGTATACTTTTCGAACTAGAATCAAAACTAGTCTGTAATAATATTTTTATTTGATTCCTGGTATTTTTCTATGCAAAATACATGTATTACATGAATCCATCTGAGCTACTGGTAATTCGTTACAAATTTTATAAATTACAGTACCTCTTAGCCAATGGCAGAGTGCCACGTGTCCTTGTTTCATTTTCTGGCAACCTTACTTGGCTCGCGGATCTGCATGTTGATCCAGTTACCCGATAACCCGGACGCGCCCCTTCTTCGTCTTCACAGAACGAGGAGGCTCGTCCTCTGTTTACTATGTAAAACAGGGGACGGCGGATCAGGCTGGGCGGCGGCCTCCTCGCCCACCCGCGACGCCACCTTAGGCTGATCTAGCGGCGGCGGCGCCTCCTCCTGTGTGGGGCACCGATGCTGCAGAGCCTCCACCTTGGTTGACGACTGCAAGACCCCAGACTTTAGATCCCTCCTTCAACGCTTCCGCTCATGAACCAGCAGCTACCCGCGGTCAACCCCAGGGTTGACTCCGAGCGCCTCGCCTCCCCATCTGCCGATGAAGGTCAGCACACCGCTGTCAGGCACTACTGAACATAATGGCAGTCTCCAAATACTCCGCCATGTGCTCGACGATGGATGTTGACGAAGGGGGTTGTTCTAGTGGCACTCAGGATGAAACCGGTGCCATGGACGAGCCGCGGTGCAAACTTGGGATTATGGAAAAGGTATAGAAGTCAAGGGATGACTTGCGAACGTCTGTGTAACTTCGAAGGGATGAGTTATCTCCCTTATATACACATTTGCCCCAAAGGATCTGAAAGGAGTCCAATAAATTGGGGAAACCTGTGATACTCATCCAAAGGGGGTAAAAGCCAGGCTTGTCTGGTTCGATTTGGTCTCCCAAACACAATGGGAAACTTCCCATGGTTTCCCGATCCTTGTGCGAAAAGCAAACAAATTTGGAAATCCTCAGGTATTGCTCCCATCTTTCCTAACCAGACGTGAGGAAGGTGATAAGTTCAGTATCGTCCGATCCAAAGATCAACGGTCCTCATCACTCGCAAATAATAAACCACCAATCCTATTTGAATAATAAATCGTGACATTATCCATTATCCTCTTCACTATATGAAAACTTCCAAAAAACATATCTCCCAAACCACATGTCCAAATAAAACCAAATTTTGAGGGAAAGTTAATAATGACTTAATCTACCTCGCAACCAAATTTGGGCTCATTATATAAAAGAAAACGTGACTTTTCTTTAGGTGCAAGATATTATTCAATTATATATATTTCTCACCTATTTTCTCTTTCCCTTGCTATTAAATTATTATTCTGAGTTCCTTGAACCTCAAGGAACCTTAATGGCTCAAAATCCCATCTCAGGAATATTTCTTTAGCCTCTTTCCTTATCTTTCATCCTTTTTCTTATTATCTTACTTATTTCTCATTAAAATATCTCTTTTTGAAGATTTCTCTTTATTTCTCTTTTACTTTCCTCATTAGTATTCCTTTTATCATTAGGAATCCTTGGGATACGAAATTCCACCAAGGATAACTCAATTATACCGCTTTTCACTTGTTTTCCACATATTACCATTATTTTCAATTTATTTCTCGATAAGGAAATATTTAATTGATCTTTTCTTTTATTATTGTATTCTCTATGCCAACTTGGACTCCTTGGAACCCAAGGAACCCAATAGGCACGAAATCCCTCTTTGGATTTGCCTTCTAGAGGTTTCCACACTTTTCCTTTTTCTCTATTTTCTTATTTACTCGATAATAGTGGAATTCTTTTATCCTTTCCTTGTTATTGGGCCCAATAGCCAATAAAGCCCACAAATAAATCAACAAGGCTATTTCAAACGAAAATCATGCATTCATTCATTATTTGTTCACTTATCTTTAATATGAGAAATTACATTTCTCAGCAAATGAACCCAAAATTGGGGTTGTAACATCCTTCCCCTCTTATGAGAATTTTGCCCTCAAAATTTCATCAAGCAAGCAATCAAATAGGATAAGCCTATCACATGTCCATCATGGCTCCCATGTGGCTTCACCCTTTTCCATGGTGCTTCCCAAGAACCTTCATTATCTCATATTCTTCCATCTGAGTTCTTTCTTACCTTGGTATATCGTACCCTCATAGGTGACTCAGGACATTTCAGCCTCTCAAAAGCTGAATCGGTTCAGGGCTGAACACATGGCTTGGGTACCTCACATAGTGCTCTAGATTGGACTTATGTAACACATTATACATCATGTTATCCTGAGGGGTAAGGCTGAACACAACCATATCCACTGATCCATCTCAAATGGACCCATATATCGGGGACTCAGCTTTCTCAGCTGTAGCTTAGAGGGGTCGGATTTTCACATCACATATTCTCCCACAGTGAATTCCATATCAGTCTGCTTTGCATCAGCTCGTGACTCATGTCACCACTGGGCTCTCTCTCAGCCATTGCACGATCAAAGCAACTTCATCTGCACACAGTTGTGGTTCTTTTCTGACCTTCGTGAGGCCCCCTTCACCAACATCATCATAATGAAGTGGTGACCGACACAACCTCCCTATAGAACTTCTTGCATCCTGATAAAGGCTATGGTGGTTAACATCACATCTTAAGAATTATCTCTATGTATCACCCTAAATGAGCACACACGCTCTCATCAAATCATATTGTCCATTAGTATGGGGTGATAAACGGTACTATCATCGAGTTCTTCATGTATCCACTCCCACCTCATGGAAGTGAACCTTGGTCATACCCAAGAACTTTTGAACTCGCATCATGGTGTAGTTGAACCTTCTTTCTCTCTTAAGTAGTTCAATTGAATCTGTCCCTTGACAGCATTCTTTCTATCTCATGTCATCTAGGTAAGGTGATCTACCATAACCCATATTGCATCTTGACCTTCTGGGTCAAAGAGAGACTTACCACAACATCCATAGTGATGAACTCCCATTCCCTCTCAGGGACTCTTTTATCCTCTGTAACGATGCACTGGGTTACTGATGTTCGTCCTTCACCTCCTGGCTTGCATGGCCACATACTACATGCAACTTTGTTTTAAGCATCCAGAGTGCTACCATCACTTACTATCTTTGTAGTACCAAGGTATATCATGTCCTCCTGTATTGTTATGATTCCTCAAACTTGATACCTCGGAAACCCTAAACCACTCTCAAAAGGGTTTTATTACCTTCCTATCTAAAAAGTGTATCTGAGGTTCTATCACCATCCTTTTACTACATCAAGGACTAAACTGGCTAACCAAACAACCATTAACTTGCTCAACATGTCTTGTTACATTTGTGTGTTAGCCAAAACACATCGTCTTTCCAAACATAGGGTTAGTCGAACAACCTCAACTTCTTCTAGCTTCTAGCTAACTAGACAGCTATATCTCAACCAGAGCATTCATTACCCCTTCCTATCCTTAGGTGTTAGGTAATGTTGAAGACATACACCTCCATGTATTCTACTTATCATCTCATCTCAAACTCTAAGTCTATCTTCATCAAGAACACTCTGAGCTCATCCTAATGGTGATCAAACTCAACCTTGTATTACTTGCAAATTCCACATAGCTCATGCTAAAACAAACATCCTTATAAGATGACTACCTTATTTCTCTTAGTGTTTGTAAACCATCCATGTATTATAAAGGTATGTTATCATCTCACACCCTGTAGCAACATTCCAACTTACATCATCTTTATCCTTGGTGTAAGGCATGCGTACTATCCTATCTCTCACTCCCATAACAAGAAGAAATAAGCATTTGGCGGCCGTCCAAATACAGAGTTCTTCCCATTCCAGGAGCAGAGATGGTACATCCCACCTTGCCAGTACACCTTCAAATCTAAGTTGAAACGTGCAACTCATGTCTCCACATCACAAACATCATGATATCAAAAATTTCTTCCATGGAAAACTGATCTGAAACCTATTTGGGTCACCACACAATCCTTGGTCATCTCCTCTAGGTCTATAGGGTGCCAGAACTTTTGGGGTCATCCCTCTTCCCTTATGCATCCAGAGAGTGCCCTACTCATCTGCCCTTTGGGTCCCATGAGTTCATGAAGGTGATCAATCTCCTAACCCATGGCCCTCAGACAATGATAGCTGTTACCTCCCGACCCTATGGTCATGTGCAACTACGGAATTAGGCAACTCCATCTTTCATCGGTCTTATCCCTACCTGACCCTTGGATAGACTTATGATTCTATCATAGTACATGTTCAACTCAGAACCTTACCTAATCCTTCATCATCTCTCTCTGCATTCTTGGGCTGTCTTTTATCCTTTCATAAGGGTCATGGCGACCTGCCTACCTTGGTCGAGCCCCATACCGGTTACCTCCATGGTAACACATCCACATGCACATAGAGATGGTTATCTATGGGTCTACAGGTTCGATCTCATGCCATGTACTCTTCACTTAACTTCTCAAGATCCTATGAAACCTCCTTAGGTTACCTCAAAACCAACCAACTAGTAAACTCCCTACCCAAGGGGTCACTCTCCCAGGATGGGAGGAAACTACACCTTGATAACAAAGGTCACAACTGTCCTTAAGGTTTACATTCACATGAGCATTCCTAACCCAGCAGCTACTAAGGCACAAGCAGACCACCTATTAAACCATGCTAGGTTTTACTTGTTTTCTTCCTCAACATTAGTTCAACTTAGTTGTGAGGGGTTCATCAAACATACCCTCAACTTAAGGGGCTTCCTATTCCTCTACACATGAGGAGTACCATGCTCGAAACTATAGAGACTCAAATCTCATCATGCGCATCGGATACATTGCTACCCCTCTTAGGCCTAGGAACCCTAGGTTCACCTTTGGGTGTCCAACTGCATGCTCAATCTCTTAACCACGAATAAAAAATGTCATGTACTTCCATGACCTTTCTACTCGAGCAACGCTTCGGAGTTGAGTCCTCTTCCAGGGCAACCAACAAGGTATAAAGCCCCACAACTGGTGACTTAAACCTGCTCAGGGTCTAAAGCACTCTTTATCTCATCCAGCAGGTAACCACTTATACCATGGGTACTAGAAGCATCATCCTCTTTCTAGGGTTTGGTTCCTCTAAAGGCAACCAAGATATCATCAGCCTCTAGGAATCAAGCATAAGGCAACCACTATCATCCACGTAGGTCGCATCATCCTTAACTTCCCACTATTCCTCAAGTTTCGGGGTTTTAGACTTCCAACCTCCTTGTTGGGGTCCTGCTTCCTCTCTCTAGAGCTAAAACCACCTCCAACCATACCTACTAGAGGTCCCTTCTCCATGAAGGCTCATGCTCTCAAGCAAACCCCTATGTGGTTGAAGCCTATGCTCAACTCGTGTTTGGCTCAAGATTATTCATATCTCTTTATGCTTATCTCATAAGCCATCCATCATGCCCTTCTGGTCAGGGTTTCAACCTACTACCGTACCACTGACGTACTCTGGGGGCATGCTATCCCTTACTTGCATAAGCCATAAGGTTTCTATAGGTCCTTCACTAACTTCATCCATGAAGGAGCTACCCTTTTCTTTAACATGCACGACCCTTTCCAGGGTTGGTCGCCAAAGGTACTAGGTCATCTACCCTTTTATGGCATCCCAAAGGCATGTCCAACCAAACACTCGGTCCACCATGACATCTAACTCATCATGTCATCTCTCTCTCTCTAACCTTCACTTAGGGTTAGGGTTAACATCATCCTCAAGGATGTGCAAGGTATCTACTTTTAATGGAGGTCTCTACCTCCAAGACTAACTCTCTCCACTCATCCTCCTTCCAAGGAGGTCTATCCTCATGTCTCTCCTGAGGGCAATGACAACTCGTGTCATACGACCTAAGCATGTATCTATTCTTTAGTTTACGCTTAATCTATTAAGCTTATGTCCATGACATCTTATTTACATGCTTTTCATTAATTTGGTGGAGGATTCCTTAGTCCTTATTAACCTTACCCATACCTCAAGAGGGTGAGGAGAAGAGACAAAACCCTAATCCTTAAGTTCCTTAACATAATTGAGTTGAGAAGGGATGAACGAGATGAGAGAGTCCTAAAGGTGTCTTATTTCGAGTCATATCCTAAGACATCGTCCAGGCAGTCACACAATCCGGGAGTCCTGGTATTCCGACTAGTGGTGCGGAGGAAAATATTGCCAGCCCCCGGAAGTGATCCTTTTCTAGACACCTCAATCTTTTGGACACTCCTCTAATAACTCCCTTGGTTCTATAGAATTTGTAAAATTTAATAATTATTAATGATTAGATGAGGAACCTAGGCTCTGATACCAATTGTAACAACCCCGCCTCCCGGTAACCCCCAATTAAGGGAGACCGAAAGGTCGGTGCCATTATCCAATTAATAGGATCAAAGGTTCAACATATAATCAACAATAATTATGAAATTCTACTAACTAAACTGGAATTGGGTACAAAAATTAAATCTTTACTTACCTTTCAAAACCTTGGGAATCTATCTATCTAAGCTTGAATCCACTCTAACTAATCCTCCTTGCACTTTATGTTTTACTTTCACAATGTGTCACTTTACTGTTTGTTCTTTCATTTGTTGTTCCTCAAACACCGACAAACAAAACATCGGTCAGTATATCAAAATATACTGGTATGTGGGAACAACCAAAATCTTGCAAATATGGCTAACAATTTAATAATCACAATCAAATTAATTAACAAGCCAATTTACACTTTTCAGTATGACATTCTCCACCGCTTTTGCCCTAACCCTGGCATACCCACCTTAGGGTGCCCTTTGCCAATGACTTAAGGCCACCTTCTCAATCCTGAGTTTAGTGCATGGGGGTCACTACTCATGGTGCCCGCTAGTCATGCAATATCATAGGCCACCTTCTTGGTGCCTGGGGTCACCACTCAAGGTGTCCATTAGTCTACCCATCTGGGCCTGACCTTTGGCATCATCCATCAGGGTGGCATGTAGGTGCCAGAATACATATTTCTATTTTTAATGTGATAATCATAGTGACTTTATGATTTGCAAATATGAACATCCAACAGATAATTTGCATTCAATGCGATTAACCATCCGGAAAATCATCGGGAAACTAAGGCGGTTATTCATAATTAACCACATACCTGATTTGGAAGTCTCAAAGTTTGTAAGCAGAATATCCAATTAATCAAATAGCCAACCAAGCCAGGCAACCAGTCATCCCAATCAAACAGGCACAACAAGAAACTTGGAAAACATGTGCAATCTAATTACTCATATGTTCATAATGCTCCTACTTTATTGAATTGGAATTCCCTTCTAGGGTGTACCTAAGCTGAATTAGGGTTTTCCCTAACGTTCTTTATATTTGTCACTTAACCTTTACCTTTTAGGTCAACTAAACCCTAAAATGCTATTTCCATGTTCCAAAACCCTAATTACTTAGTCATTCATATCTAAGCTTCTTTATTACCAATTTGGCTTACGATTAGTTCTAACTTCATCTTATACATAAGATTTCAAAACATAGCTTATTAAAGTCAAAAACACCTAGATTAGGGTTTCTAGGGTTTCTAGGTTTTCAAGTATATCTTCACTCATATGAGACTTTAAAACATACTTTTCACATGGTAAAACTTTATCTATTCCAAGGCTTCTTAACTAAACTTCATATCAATATTTGTTTAAGATATTCATATCCTCAAAATAAAAGTCGTTATAGTCATATTACTCATCATTAGGGCTTTTAGGCCCATTATTGCACTTAAAGTATTAAAGTTACTAACTTTGTATACTTTTCGAACTAGAATAGAAATTAGTATGTAATAATATTTTTATTGGATTCCTGGTATTTTTCTATGCAAAACCCATGTATTACATGTATCCATCTGAGCTACTAGTAATTAGTTATGAATTTTATAAATTACAGTACCTCTTGGCCAATGGCAGAGTGCCACGTGTCCTTGTTTCATTTTTTGGCAACCTTTCTTGGCTCGCGGATCTGCATGTTGATCAACCCAGACGCGCCCCTTCTTCATCTTCATGGAACGGGGAGGCCCGTCCTCTGTTTACTCTGTAAAACAGGGGACGGCGGATCCGGCTGGGCGGCGGCCTCCTCACCCACCCGCGGTGCCACCTTAGGCTGATCTAGCGGCGTCGTCGCCTCCTCCTGTGTGGGGCACCGATGCTGCAGAGCCTCCACCTTGGTTGACGACTGCAAGACCCCGGACTTTAGATCCCTCCTTCAGCACTTCCGCTCATGAACCAGCAGCTGCCCGCGGTCAACCGCAGGGTTGACTCCGAGCGCCTCGCCTCCCCATCTGCCGATGAAGGTCAGCGCACCGCTGTCAGGCACTACTGAACATAATGACAGTCTCCAAATACTCCGCCATGTACTCGACGATGGATGTTGACGAAGGGGGTTGTTCTAGTGGCACTTAGGATGAAACCGGTGCCATGGACGAGCCACGGTGCAAACTTGGGAGTATGGAAAAGGAATAGAAGTCAAGGGATGACTTGCGAACGTCTGTGTAACTTCGAAGGGATGAGTTATCTCCCTTATATACACATTTTCCCCAACGGATCTGAAAGGAGTCCTACAAATTGGGGAAACCTGCGATACTCATCCAAAGGGGGTAAAAGCCAGGCTTGTCTGGTTCGATTTGGTCTCCCAAACACAATGGGAAACTTCCCATGGTTTCCCGATCCTTGTGCGAAAAGCAAACAAATTTGGAAATCCTCAGGTATTGCTCCCATCTTTCCTAATCAGACGTGAGGAAGGTGATAAGTTCAGTATCGTCCGATCCAAAGATCAACGGTCCTCATCACTCGCAAATAATAAACCACCAATCCTATTTGAATAATAAATCGTGACATTATCCATTATCCTCTTCACTATATGAAAACTTCCAAAAAACATATCTCCCAAACCACATGTCCAAATAAAACCAAATTTTGAGGGAAAGTTAATAATGACTTAATCTACCTCGCTACCAAATTTGGGATCATTATATAAAAGAAAACGTGACTTTTCTTTAGGTGCAAGATATTATTCAATTATATATATTTCTCACCTATTTTCTCTTTCCCTTGCTATTAAATTATTATTCTGAGTTCCTTGAACCTCAAGGAACCTTAATGGCTCGAAATCCCATCTCGGGAATATTTCTTTAGCCTCTTTCCTTATCTTTCATCCTTTTTCTTATTATCTTACTTATTTCTCATTAAAATATCTCTTTTTGAAGATTTCTCTTTATTTCTCTTTTACTTTCCTCATTAGTATTCCTTTTATCATTAGGAATCCTTGGGATACGAAATTCCACCAAGGATAACTCAATTATACCACTTTTCACTTGTTTTCCACATATTACCATTATTTTCAATTTATTTCTCGATAAGGAAATATTTAATTGATCTTTTCTTTTATTATTGTATTCTCTATGCCACCTTGGACTCCTTGGAACCCAAGGAACCCAATAGGCACGAAATACCTCTTTGGATTTGCCTTCTAGAGGTTTCCACACTTTTCCTTTTTCTCTATTTTCTTATTTACTCGATAATAGTGGAATTCTTTTATCCTTTCCTTGTTATTGGGCCCAATAGCCAATAAAGCCCACAAATAAATCAACAAGGCTATTTCAAACGAAAATCATGCATTCATTCATTATTTGTTCACTTATCTTTAATATGAGAAATTACATTTCTCAGCAAATGAACCCAAAATTGGGGTTGTAACATCCTTCCCCTCTTATGAGAATTTTGCCCTCAAAATTTCATCAAGCAAGCAATCAAATAGGATAAGCCTATCACATGTCCATCATGGCTCCCATGTGGCTTCACCCTTTTCCATGGTGCTTCCCAAGAACCTTCATTATCTCATATTCTTCCATCTGAGTTCTTTCTTACCTTGGTATATCGTACCCTCATAGGTGACTCAGGACATTTCAGCCTCTCAAAAGCTGAATCGGTTTAGGGCTCAACACATGGCTTGGGTACCTCACATAGTGCTCTAGATTGGACTTATGTAACACATTATACATCATGTTATCCTGAGGGGTAAGGCTGAACACAACCATATCCACTGATCCATCTCAAATGGACCCATATATCGGGGACTCAGCTTTCTCAGCTGTAGCTTAGAGGGGTCGGATTTTCACATCACATATTCTCCCACAGTGAATTGCATATCAGTCTGCTTTGCATCAGCTCGTGACTCATGTCACCACTGGGCTCTCTCTCAGCCATTGCACGATCAAAGCAACTTCATCTGCACACACTTGTGGTTCTTTTCTGACCTTCGTGAGGCCCCCTTCACCAACATCATCATAATGAAGTGGTGACCGACACAACCTCCCTATAGAACTTCTTGCATCCTGATAAAGGCTATGGTGGTTAACATCACATCTTAAGAATTATCTCTATGTATCACCCTAAATGAGCACACACGCTCTCATCAAATCATATTGTCCATTAGTATGGGGTGATAAACGGTACTATCATCGAGTTCTTCATGTATCCACTCCCACCTCATGGAAGTGAACCTTGGTCATACCCAAGAACTTTTGAACTCGCATCATGGTGTAGTTGAACCTTCTTTCTCTCTTAAGTAGTTCAATTGAATATGTCCCTTGACAGCATTCTTTCTATCTCATGTCATCTAGGTAAGGTGATCTACCATAACCCATATTGCATCTTGACCTTCTGGGTCAAAGAGAGACTTACCACAACATCCATAGTGATGAACTCCCATTCCCTCTCAGGGACTCTTTTATCCTCTGTAACGATGCACTGGGTTACTGATGTTCGTCCTTCACCTCCTGGCTTGCATGGCCACATACTACATGCAACTTTGTTTTAAGCATCCAGAGTGCTACCATCACTTACTATCTTTGTAGTACCAAGGTATATCATGTCCTCCTGTATTGTTATGATTCCTCAAACTTGATACCTCGGAAACCCTAAACCACTCTCAAAAGGGTTTTATTACCTTCCTATCTAAAAAGTGTATCTGAGGTTCTATCACCATCCTTTTACTACATCAAGGACTAAACTGGCTAACCAAACAACCATTAACTTTCTCAACATGTCTTGTTACATTTGTGAGTTAGCCAAAACACATCGTCTTTCCAAACATAGGGTTAGTCGAACAACCTCAACTTCTTCTAGCTTCTAGCTAACTAGACAGCTATATCTCAACCAGAGCATTCATTACCCCTTCCTATCCTTAGGTGTTAGGTAATGTTGAAGACATACACCTCCATGTATTCTACTTATCATCTCATCTCAAACTCTTAGTCTATCTTCATCAAGAACACTCTGAGCTCATCCTAATGGTGATCAAACTCAACCTTGTATTACTTGCAAATTCCACATAGCTCATGCTAAAACAAACATCCTTATAAGATGACTACCTTATTTCTCTTAGTGTTTGTAAACCATCCATGTATTATAAAGGTATGTTATCATCTCACACCCTGTAGCAACATTCCAACTTACATCATCTTTATCCTTGGTGTAAGGCATGCGTACTGTCCTATCTCTCACTCCCATAACAAGAAGAAATAAGCATTTGGCGGCCGTCCAAATACAGAGTTCTTCCCATTCCAGGAGCAGAGATGGTACATCCCACCTTGCCAGTACACCTTCAAATATAAGTTGAAACGTGCAACTCATGTCTCCACATCACAAACATCATGATATCAAAAATTTCTTCCATGGAAAACTGATCTGAAACCTATTTGGGTCACCACACAATCCTTGGTCATCTCCTTTAGGTCTATAGGGTGCCAGAACTTTTGGGGTCATCCCTCTTCCCTTATGCATCCAGAGAGTGCCCTACTCATCTGCCCTTTGGGTCCCATGAGTTCATGAAGGTGATCAATCTCCTAACCCATGGCCCTCAGACAATGATAGCTGTTACCTCCCGACCCTATGGTCATGTGCAACTACGGAATTAGGCAACTCCATCTTTCATCGGTCTTATCCCTACCTGACCCTTGGATAGACTTATGATTCTATCATAGTACATGTTCAACTCAGAACCTTACCTAATCCTTCATCATCTCTCTCTACATTCTTGGGCTGTCTTTTATCCTTTCATAAGGGTCATGGCGACCTGCCTACCTTGGTCGAGCCCCATACTGGTTACCTCCATGGTAACACATCCACTTGCACATAGATATGGTTATCTATGGGTCTACAGGTTCGATCTCATGCCATGTACTCTTCACTTAACTTCTCAAGATCCTATGAAACCTCCTTAGGTTACCTCAAAACCAACCAACTAGTAAACTCCCTACCCAAGGGGTCACTCTCCCAGGATGGGAGGAAACTACACCTTGATAACAAAGGTCACAACTGTCCTTAAGGTTTACATTCACATGAGCATTCCTAACCCAGCAGCTACTAAGGCACAAGCAGACCACCTATTAAACCATGCTAGGTTTTACTTGTTTTCTTCCTCAACATTAGTTCAACTTAGTTGTGAGGGGTTCATCAAACATACCCTCAACTTAAGGGGCTTCCTATTCCTCTACACATGAGGAGTACCATGCTCGAAACTATAGAGACTCAAATCTCATCATGCGCATCGGATACATTGCTTCCCCTCTTAGGCCTAGGAACCCTAGGTTCACCTTCGGGTGTCCAACTGCATGCTCAATCTCTTAACCACGAATAAAAAATGTCATGTACTTCCATGACCTTTCTACTCGAGCAACGCTTCGGAGTTGAGTCCTCTTCCAGGGCAACCAACAAGGTATAAAGCCCCACAACTGGTGACTTAAACCTGCTCAGGGTCTAAAGCACTCTTTATCTCATCCAGCAGGTAACCACTTATACCATGGGTACTAGAAGCATCATCCTCTTTCTAGGGTTTGGTTCCTCTAAAGGCAACCAAGATATCATCAGCCTCTAGGAATCAAGCATAAGGCAACCACTATCATCCACGTAGGTCGCATCATCCTTAACTATTCCTCAAGTTTCGGGGTTTTAGACTTCCAACCTCCTTGTTGGGGTCCTGCTTCCTCTCTCTAGAGCTAAAACCACCTCCAACCATACCTACTAGAGGTCCCTTCTCCATGAAGGCTCATGCTCTCAAGCAAACCCCTATGTGGTTGAAGCATATGCTCAACTCGTGTTTGGCTCAAGATTATTCATATCTCTTTATGCTTATCTCATAAGCCATCCATCATGCCCTTCTGGTCAGGGTTTCAACCTACTACCGTACCACTGACGTACTCTGGGGGCATGCTATCCCTTACTTGCATAAGCCATAAGGTTTCTATAGGTCCTTCACTAACTTCATCCATGAAGGAGCTACCCTTTGCTTTAACATGCACGACCCTTTCCAGGGTTGGTCGCCAAAGGAACTAGGTCATCTACCCTTTTATGGCATCCCAAAGGCATGTCCAACCAAACACTCGGTCCACCATGACATCTAACTCATCATGTCATCTCTCTCTCTCTAACCTTCACTTAGGGTTAGGGTTAACATCATCCTCAAGGATGTGCTAGGTATCTACTTTTAATGGAGGTCTCTACCTCCAAGACTAACTCTCTCCACTCATCCTCCTGCCAAGGAGGTCTATCCTCATGTCTCTCCTGAGGGCAATGACAACTCGTGTCATACGACCTAAGCATGTATATATTCTTTAGTTTACGCTTAATCTATTAAGCTTATGTCCATGACATCTTATTTACATGATTTTCATTAATTTGGTGGAGGATTCTGAAAACCTCTAGAGGGGGGGGTGAATAGAGTTTTATATAGATTTTAAAATAATTTAAACTCAAACAACCATAGTAAAAGATAAGAAGAGAGACACAGGTGTTTAGAGTGGTTCCACCTTAGCAAATGCTAAGGAGTCAGTCCACTACCCGGTTGCTTACCCAACCGGGATTTTGAAAGTATTGAATTTTATTACCTTTTAAGGATGTTACATAAAATTACAACACTCTCTAAACACCCTTTGGACAGCCTTCACCTAGAAGTAATCTTGCCAACCTTGAAACAGCCTTCCTTGGAGTAACTTCAAGCTCCCCCTTGAAGTAGCCTCCCTCCCGAAGTAGCTTCCCGTCAAGATAGCCTTCTGAAGTAGTCCAAAGTCCTCCTCTTCACACGAAGAGCTTCACCCTCTTCCTATATGCAGCCTCCTCCCTGGAGTAGCAATGAAGAGTACAAATATTACAAGGAACAAGAAGGAAAATAAGAAAGTACAACTTATCCTTTTAAGCTCAAGGCTTGAATTGCCTATATCAAGCGTATGGATTTTCCTAGCCAAGGTAATAGACTTGTGGATGCTAGGGTTAGGAAAATCTAGCCTATAGGACGAGCTTGAGCTAGATGGAATATGGCCAAGTGATCACAGTGCTCAATTGCTTGTAAAAGATTGCTCAAGAGTGCTTAGAAAGAATTCTCAAGTGTAGCAAGGTAATTCCTAGTGTCCTATGGCTTGTCCTATTTATAGGGATAGCCTAAGTATGCTTAAGGACCTTCTAGATAGTTTCTAGGGGGTTCCAAGTGCTCAATTAGCCGTTAGGAATAGATTGGTCGTTTTTACAACGGCTAATTGCTTTAACTCTGCAGATTCTGTCAGAGACCGTCTCGGTCGACACATGGTCGACCGAGACACCCACTCGGTCGAGCTTTTCTCGACCGACAGGCTCTCTGAGTGCAACGTTCACTTCCAACTGCCAACTAACTCATTTGCTAAGTCTAACGGCTACTTTAGGTCAATCTCGGTCGAGAAGGTTGTCGACCGAGAGTGTCTCGGTCGAGGAGTGTGTCGACCGAGATTGACTCTGTTTCAATCTATCAATTAAGATACTAAGTGTGTGCATGAGTGTGCATAATGTGATCCTATTGGAAGGGATGACTTGTCTAACTATGGTGTGTAGCTAGGGAAGATCCAATGCTTGATTTACATGCAATCTAGGTACTTGTACATTATATAACTGTACAAGTTTTTACAATAGTGATTACATTGCATGAAAATAAAACTATAAACTTATGATCTCCCTAGTTGCTTCGTCATCCACCATAATCCTGCACACTCAAGTAGCTCGTTAGATAAATAAGAATGAAATGTTTGTCATAATCAAAACAAAGGGATTTTATAGATGTCCATTTAGCCAACAGATTCCTTAGTCCTTATTAACCTTACCCATACCTCAAGAGGGTGAGGAGAAGAGACAAAACCCTAATCCTTAAGTTCCTTAACAGAATTGAGTTGAGAAGGGATGAACGAGATGAGAGAGTCCTAAAGGTGTCTTATTTCGAGTCATATCCTAAGACATCGGCCAGGCAATCACACAATCCGGGAGTCCTCGTATTCCGACTAGCGGTGCGGAGGAAAATATTGCCAGCCCCCGGAAGTGATCCTTTTCTAGACACCTCAATCTTTTGGACACTCCTCTAATAACTCCCTTGGTTCTATAGAATTTGTAAAATTTAATAATTATTAATGATTAGATGAGGAACCTAGGCTCTGATACCAATTGTAACAACCCCGCCTCCCGGTAACCCCCAATTAAGGGAGACCGAAAGGTCGGTGCCATTATCCAATTAACAGGATCAAAGGTTCAACATATAATCAACAATAATTATGAAATTCTACTAACTAAACTGGAATTGGGTACAAAAATTAATTCTTTACTTACCTTTCAAAACCTTGGGAATCTATCTATCTAAGCTTGAATCCACTCTAACTAATCCTCCTTGCACTTTATGTTTTACTTTCACAATGTGTCACTTTACTGTTTGTTCTTTCATTTGTTGTTCCTCAAACACCGACAAACAAAACATCGGTCAGTATATCAAAATATACTGGTATGTGGGAACAACCAAAATCTTGCAAATATGGCTAACAATTTAATAATCACAATCAAATTAATTAACAAGCCAATTTACACTTTTCAGTATGACATTCTCCACCGCTTTTGCCCTAACCCTGGCATACCCACCTTAGGGTGCCCTTTTCCAATGACTTAAGGCCACCTTCTCAATCCTGAGTTTGGTGCATGGGGGTCACTACTCATGGTGCCCGCTAGTCATGCAATATCATAGGCCACCTTCTTGGTGCCTGGGGTCACCACTCAAGGTGTCCATTAGTCTACCCATCTGGGCCTGAGCTTTGGCATCATCCATCAGGGTGGCATGTAGGTGCCAGAATACATATTTCTATTTTTAATGTGATAATCATAGTGACTTTATGATTTGCAAATATGAACATCCAACAGATAATTTGCATTCAATGCGATTAACCATCCGGAAAATCATCGGGAAACTAAGGCGGTTATTCATAATTAACCACATACCTGATTTGGAAGTCTCAAAGTTTGTAAGCAGAATATCCAATTAATCAAATAGCCAACCAAGCCAGGCAACCAGTCATCCCAATCAAACACGCACAACAAGAAACCTGGAAAACATGTGCAATCTAATTACTCATATGTTCATAATGCTCCTACTTTATTGAATTGGAATTCCCTTCTAGGGTGTACCTAAGTTGAATTAGGGTTTTCCCTAACGTTCTTTATATTTGTCACTTAACCTTTACCTTTTAGGTCAACTAAACCCTAAAACGCTATTTCCATGTTCCAAAACCCTAATTACTTAGTCATTCATATCAAAGCTTCTTTATTACCAATTTGGCTTACGATTAGTTCTAACTTCATCTTATACATAAGATTTCAAAACATAGCTTATTAAAGTCAAAAACACCTAGATTAGGGTTTCTAGGGTTTCTAGGTTTTCAAGTATATCTTCACTCATATGAGACTTTAAAACATCCATTTTACATGGTAAAACTTTATCTATTCCAAGGCTTCTTAACTAAACTTCATATCAATATTTGTTTAAGATATTCATATCCTCAAAATAAAAGTCGTTATAGTCATATTACTCATCATTAGGGCTTTTAGGCCCATTATTGCACTTAAAGTATTAAAGTTACTAACTTTGTATACTTTTCGAACTAGAATCAAAAGTAGTATGTAATAATATTTTTATTGGATTCCTGGTATTTTTCTATGCAAAACCCATGTATTACATGTATCCATCCGAGCTACTCGTAATTAGTTATAAATTTTATAAATTACAGTACCTCTTGGCCAATAGCAGAGTGCCACGTGTCCTAGTTTCATTTTTTGGCAACCTTTCTTGGCTCGCGGATCTGCATGTTGATCAACCCAGACGCGCCCCTTCTTCATCTTCACGGAACGGGGAGGCCCGTCCTCTGTTTACTCTGTAAAACAGGCGACGGCGGATCCGGCTGGGCGGCGGCCTCCTCACCCACCCGCGGCGCCACCTTAGGCTGATCTAGCGGCGTCGTCGCCTCCTCCTGTGTGGGGCACCGATGCTGCAGAGCCTCCACCTTGGTTGACGACTGCAAGACCCCGGACTTTAGATCCCTCCTTCAGCACTTCCGCTCATGAACCAGCAGCTGCCCGCGGTCAACCGCAGGGTTGACTCCGAGCACCTCGCCTCCCCATCTGCCGATGAAGGTCAGCGCACCGCTGTCAGGCACTACTGAACATAATGACAGTCTCCAAATACTCCGCCATGTACTCGACGATGGATGTTGACGAAGGGGGTTGTTCTAGTGGCACTTAGTATGAAACCGGTGCCATGGACGAGCCACGGTGCAAACTTGGGAGTATGGAAAAGGAATAGAAGTCAAGGGATGACTTGCGAACGTCTGTGTAACTTCGAAGGGATGAGTTATCTCCCTTATATACACATTTGCCCCAACGGATCTGAAAGGAGTCCTACAAATTGGGGAAACCTGCGATACTCATCCAAAGGGGGTAAAAGCCAGGCTTGTCTGGTTCGATTTGGTCTCCCAAACACAATGGGAAACTTCCCATGGTTTCCCGATCCTTGTGCGAAAAGCAAACAAATTTGGAAATCCTCAGGTATTGCTCCCATCTTTCCTAATCAGACGTGAGGAAGGTGATAAGTTCAGTATCGTCCGATCCAAAGATCAACGGTCCTCATCACTCGCAAATAATAAACCACCAATCCTATTTGAATAATAAATCGTGACATTATCCATTATCCTCTTCACTATATGAAAACTTCCAAAAAACATATCTCCCAAACCACATGTCCAAATAAAACCAAATTTTGAGGGAAAGTTAATAATGACTTAATCTACCTCGCTACCAAATTTGGGATCATTATATAAAAGAAAACGTGACTTTTCTTTAGGTGCAAGATATTATTCAATTATATATATTTCTCACCTATTTTCTCTTTCCCTTGCTATTAAATTATTATTCTGAGTTCCTTGAACCTCAAGGAACCTTAATGGCTCGAAATCCCATCTCGGGAATATTTCTTTAGCCTCTTTCCTTATCTTTCATCCTTTTTCTTATTATCTTACTTATTTCTCATTAAAATATCTCTTTTTGAAGATTTCTCTTTATTTCTCTTTTACTTTCCTCATTAGTATTCCTTTTATCATTAGGAATCCTTGGGATACGAAATTCCACCAAGGATAACTCAATTATACCGCTTTTCACTTGTTTTCCACATATTACCATTATTTTCAATTTATTTCTCGATAAGGAAATATTTAATTGATCTTTTCTTTTATTATTGTATTCTCTATGCCACCTTGGACTCCTTGGAACCCAAGGAACCCAATAGGCACGAAATACCTCTTTGGATTTGCCTTCTAGAGGTTTCCACACTTTTCCTTTTTCTCTATTTTCTTATTTACTCCATAATAGTGGAATTCTTTTATCCTTTCCTTGTTATTGGGCCCAATAGCCAATAAAGCCCACAAATAAATCAACAAGGCTATTTCAAACGAAAATCATGCATTCATTCATTATTTGTTCACTTATCTTTAATATGAGAAATTACATTTCTCAGCAAATGAACCCAAAATTGGGGTTGTAACATCCTTCCCCTCTTATGAGAATTTTGCCCTCAAAATTTCATCAAGCAAGCAATCAAATAGGATAAGCCTATCACATGTCCATCATGGCTCCCATGTGGCTTCACCCTTTTCCATGGTGCTTCCCAAGAACCTTCATTATCTCATATTCTTCCATCTGAGTTCTTTCTTACCTTGGTATATCGTACCCTCATAGGTGACTCAGGACATTTCAGCCTCTCAAAAGCTGAATCGGTTCAGGGCTCAACACATGGCTTGGGTACCTCACATAGTGCTCTAGATTCGACTTATGTAACACATTATACATCATGTTATCCTGAGGGGTAAGGCTGAACACAACCATATCCACTGATCCATCTCAAATGGACCCATATATCGGGGACTCAGCTTTCTCAGCTGTAGCTTAGAGGGGTCAGATTTTCACATCACATATTCTCCCACAGTGAATTGCATATCAGTCTACTTTGCATCAGCTCGTGACTCATGTCACCACTGGGCTCTCTCTCAGCCATTGCACGATCAAAGCAACTTCATATGCAGACACTTGTGGTTCTTTTCTGACCTTCGTGAGGCCCCCTTCACCAACATCATCATAATGAAGTGGTGACCGACACAACCTCCCTATAGAACTTCTTGCATCCTGATAAAGGCTATGGTGGTTAACATCACATCTTAAGAATTATCTCTATGTATCACCCTAAATGAGCACACACACTCTCATCAAATCATATTGTCCATTAGTATGGGGTGATAAATGGTACTATCATCGAGTTCTTCATGTATCCACTCCCACCTCATGGAAGTGAACCTTGGTCATACCCAAGAACTTTTGAACTCGCATCATGGTGTAGTTGAACCTTCTTTCTCTCTTAAGTAGTTCAATTGAATCTGTCCCTTGACAGCATTCTTTCTATCTCATGTCATCTAGGTAAGGTGATCTACCATAACCCATATTGCATCTTGACCTTCTGGGTCAAAGAGAGACTTACCACAACATCCATAGTGATGAACTCCCATTCCCTCTCAGGGACTCTTTTATCCTCTGTAATGATGCATTGGGTTACTGATGTTCGTCCTTCATCTCCTGGCTTGCATGGCCACATACTACATGCAACTTTGTTTTAAGCATCCAGAGTGCTACCATCACTTACTATCTTTGTAGTACCAAGGTATATCATGTCCTCCTGTATTGTTATGATTCCTCAAACTTGATACCTCGGAAACCCTAAACCACTCTCAAAAGGGTTTTATTACCTTCCTATCTAAAAAGTGTATCTGAGGTTCTATCACCATCCTTTTACTACATCAAGGACTAAACTGGCTAACCAAACAACCATTAACTTGCTCAACATGTCTTGTTACATTTGTGTGTTAGCCAAAACACATCGTCTTTCCAAACATAGGGTTAGTCGAACAACCTCAACTTCTTCTAGCTTCTAGCTAACTAGACAGCTATATCTCAACCAGAGCATTCATTACCCCTTCCTATCCTTAGGTGTTAGGTAATGTTGAAGACATACACCTCCATGTATTCTACTTATCATCTCATCTCAAACTCTAAGTCTATCTTCATCAAGAACACTCTGAGCTCATCCTAATGGTGATCAAACTCAACCTTGTATTACTTGCAAATTCCACATAGCTCATGCTAAAACAAACATCCTTATAAGATGACTACCTTATTTCTCTTAGTGTTTGTAAACCATCCATGTATTATAAAGGTATGTTATCATCTCACAC